>CM057164.1:7601950-7664172 GCA_029962745.1 Echinometra lucunter
AGGGAAGCATCACTTACCGTCATTTTGGTCGTCTGCCTTCTCTGTACTAGCCGTTACAGTTGGCAAAATTTGTTTTGCGATCTTTCTGCAATAAAAAATAAATTGTTGTCATAATCAGTAGGCATACAATATGAGTAACACCTTGATCATGAAAAAAGGAAAGTAATTCGAAGAATGATACACTTTGCCCCCTGGAAAATAACCGCAACTTTCTAGGAGAAATGTCAGCCTAATTAGATTGATACCACGCACATTTTTTTTTTTTTTGGTCAAATTTTTTTGCCTCCATTACTAATGAAAATATGAGCAAAATAATACACAGCCTAAATCTATATACCATTCAATTAAACATGCATCATAAACCGCACATGTGACTCTGGAAAAATGAAGAAGAGAGAGAGAGAGAGAAAAAAAAAAAAGGAATAGAAACTTTCAAAAATTGTCCTAAAACTAATGAAAGAATAACATAAACATATCATATCAATGGTTTCTTTTTCTTCAATAAAATTCTGCCTATATATATTAAATATAATGCTAGACATCTTTCTTCCAGATCATGACAATGGTCCATTGATAAATCGGCCTCCTCTTAAAGCTAGAGCGAATTCGCCCCCTTGTATGAAATAGCGCCATCTCAGTCCTGAACTACTGATTTTGTCCAGTTTTGTCTCCCTGCATGCACCACTCTGATCAACGCGACCTTTATTTTTCAGACACATCTGTCACAATATATATGTATCCAGACTAAGGAAGTTCACTAGAAGCATAGAAGGGCGTAATGTTTCTAAGACAGTCTCTGGTTGTGAGTAGCCGCAAGTTAGCGCTGTTGTGAATACATCATTTCACAGCTATATAAGCGCCAGTTAAATGTGGCTTTAAAAACCGCTTTTCTCATCACCTGTGCCAATTAAGATCATAGTTAATGGGTCACAGTAGTTACTTTTAGAAACATCATGCATCACCTTTATACAGAGCACTTGAATTTAGTCCACCACAGAACATCTGAGGGTCTTGTTCGCATGGCAACCCGCATCTCCAATCATCCAGAGGAGCATCCAAGCATTCTTCATCACAGGAGCAAGAACACTCTGAGGCTCGGTATACATACGCCAATGTGAATCCTTGGTCAAAACAGCTTGCTCTGCATGAGTCGGGTGTTGGCCTCGAGTTTTCTGAAAAGCTGACGTTGTACTGAAACCTTAAGCATCCAAGAGCATAGCAACCAACGTAATCACCATCTGAATGATAAAATAAGTAAATACAATTCTTTTATAGAAAATTAAATGACTCATTTACGAAGGATATGTTTAAGGAAAAAGAAAAAAAGTTGGTCCGCAAACTTTGGTAACTTTTGTGCATATCAATTTTCTTTATTTGCTTTTATCAGAGAGCTTGATTTCTAAAGTAGTAGATTTCACATCCAGAAAGTTTGCGTAGAGGAAGGAGAGGAACCCCTAAAGTTTTTAAAAATGAAGATAATACAAAATTATTTCCTCCACTTGACACATCCATGCACTAAAGAAAATAAATAAATCGATAAAATGATTTCGTGTTGTTTTAAGTCTCGAAGAAATCCGGATACTTACTTCTTGTCAGTCTCTTATTCCTGACAAATTCACTGAAATTCTCATTTCCCGAGCACTGTTCCAAAACTAGTATTTTCACTAACAGATAAAAAATCCACGTCATCACGTTATTTCTATGTTTACAGTTCATAATGATATCAAAGCAAGTAGCAAAAAAAAAAAATACAGCAGTACTCTTCAGTCTGTCCTTTATTCGACGATAAACTGATGCCACTGCTGATATCAATCTGCATTCCACTAAAATGCGAAAGTCTGTCACAGGGATAACTTTGGCTGATGTCATAAGCAGTAATAAAACTCAGGAGCATAACTGTCTTGTCGGAAGTTCGCATCAAATATTCAAATCTAAGACACTTGAGAAATGACAGAGGAAGGATCATAAATGAAATCCTTTAAAGTCAAATTCAAAACATTGAGCAGCTTGGCAATACGAGTTATACGTTCGCCAACATTTTTAGCAAGCGATAGGCTTATGAAGAAATGCACTTTTTCATTTATTGTCCGAACTGCGCGAATAAAGTTAATTAGGGCACTTAACTGAAATTATATAACATTCAGACGTAGCCGACGTAAGTTAATGCTCGCGCACTTTGTTGTCTAGCAACATTCATATCAATAGTCATCTTGTTTTTACTAAAAAATGAGATAATTGCGGCAAAACTAATTTTGATGCACAAAGATATATGAATGGTAATAAAACGTAGATGTTATAAGAAATTATGTATATATATATATATATATATATATATATATATAAAGAAAAATAAAAAATGAAAATATATTAAGTTTCTTAAAATTAAAGTTAGCGCATTTCGCGTCAGAGGTATTTTGTTTTCCAAACTGATGCATGACAAAAACAAACAAACAAACAAACAAACAAAAAATCATGCTCTATTCGTGGCAGTTGAATAAAAGAAAGTTAAGCCAAAAAAAAAAAAAAAGAAAGAAAAATAAAAAATGAAAATATATATTGATAATCATTAAAAAATATATAGAAATATGTTGAAAAAAAAAATCTCTTTGATACTACTGCCCCACAGTGGGTATATAAGACTGATGAAATAGGAGCGAAGGTCGGGGGTTGGGAGGAATGTTCCCATTGACTCATTTGACATGAACGTTGTATATTGAGGGCCTTGAAAATGGTCTTGAAAATAAATTTTGCTAAAATTAAAGTTAGCAGCATTTCGGGTCAGAGGTATGTCGTTTTCCAAACTGATGCATGACAAAAACAAATAAACAAACAAACAAAAAATCATGCTCTATTCGTGCCGGTTGAATAAAAGAAAGTTAAGCAAAAAACAAAAAGAGAAAAATAAAAAATGAAAATTAGAAGAACAAAAACAAGAAAAAGAAAAAAAAATAAAGGGAAAAGGACAAAGAAAAAGAATAAAATTTATAAAGGCATTTTTGTAGGCATCACAATCATATAAACTCCTGGGATTGGATTTCGCCAAACAACAGAAGGAAAGAGAGAGAGAGAGAGAGAGAGAGAGAACAACTAAACAAATGTATATTTGTGGGAGGGAGAAGGAAGAGGCCATCTTGCTTCAAATGTAAAGTAGAAAAATTCTAAATGAATGTACGAGCTTCAGTCAAGCCTCACCATTGCTTCATCTTTTCTTCTCTACCCCCCCCCCCCGCCCCTCTCTCTCTCTCTCTCTCTCTCTCTGAATTGTAATTAAAGATAATCTTTTTTCTGGGCTATCGCCATGAGCGTCTTTAGACGGTGCGTGCGCCCTATAAGTTCCCACAATTGTTATTATTATTATTAAAGATCATGCTGAAGGAGGAGTTGCAAGGCCATAACCCACCGACAAATTCGGATCAAACCCTTAACTCGTTCTGGTGTCATGAGTACCGGGAAATTGAATCTAACCAATAGCACGTTCGTATTTATAGAAGTCAAATATTCCACTGCTGCAATCTAAAAGGTAATACCTCTTCATCATTCACTATATCAAAAGGGCAAATGATTCTTTCAGGTGTCATGTATTTTCACCGCAAGAAAATAAAAGAAACCAAACAAAGAACAAAAACCATTATATATATGATAAGTAGATTTGGTTATGTCAATTTCATGTCAAGCCACCTCATCTTTCCATATCCCCCTCACTATTTTCACTGTATCAAATCATTGAGCCCATTAAAGTATATGGTGATGCCAATGTCATTATCTTTAGAAGAAAACAAAATACAACACGACGCCGGCATATATTCACAGATTAACATGTGGGTGGATGTGTGAGTGGGCGCGTGAGTGTGTGTACGCGTGCGTGTATTTAAACTTTTACAATCCCATTGGGACTGTTAATATATCAATGTCGTCATCTTGAGTTCTTCTTGTGTGTGTCTGTTTTTTTTTTTTTTATTATTTCCACTTTATTTAAATTTAGTATTTAGGACAGTAAGCGTGACAACTCAGTGATCTACAAATTTAAAAGGAAAATCTTAACATAATCATTTTTAATCACATACTAGAATTCCTATTTGAAAATGCAATTAAAACACAGGAAAGGCTCTCTCGCTCGCAAAATCAAAATTAAAATGTATGTAAGGGGGTGTCTGCGGGTGGAATCAGCCGCGGATCCAGGATTCAGTGAGGGGGGGGGGGCATGGCCATGGCATTTTTTTTTTTTTTTTTTTTTTTGTAATCGAGCGACTAAAACAAAAGAAAGAAAGAAAAAACAAATGGTCGTACATTACATTCCGGCATTAATTTATTTAAAATAATGCACCTATTTATCACGGGTCCAAAAATTTCGCGACAAGCCAAAAAAAAAAAAAAAAAAAAAAAAAAAAAAAAACATACAAAAACAAAAAACAAAACCAAACCAACAACAACAACAAACAACTTACATTTGCCATTTCGGCGTTCTTCTTTTTGGGATTACCTTTCTTTTCAGGGGGGGGGGGGGGCCGAGGTACCCAAAATGGTCAAAAATTGGCTGAAAAAAAACAACAAACAAATTTGGGGTCTAGGAGGGGCCAAGGCCCGTTCGCCCCCCCCCCCCTGGATCAGCGCCTGGGTGGGTGAGGGTGTGTGTTAATACTTAAGTGTGAGTTCAACAGAAAAAAACACAAATCGGCAAAATGTCGATCACCCCCCCCCCCCCCCCCCCCTCTCCCCTCTTGGCCACTCCTCAAAGTGGATTTACGCCGATATTCGGCGCTGTAAAGGAAGTCGGACAGGGGAAAGGAAAAATCATACTAGGTAAAGGAATATATATGAGACCAATTAAAGACCCACAAGTAAAAATATATGATTAGTTATATAGCAAATACTTTATTACGCTTATCTTTCGTATCATATGCCAAGACTTACTGTAAAGACGACTGAAAGATTTAGTGTTCAAGGTGCTAACGATGATAAAATCCAAGGGTAACTACTGTTACTTCCAAAATCCAAAGTCTACGACAATCAAATTGGGACTGAATTGGGACAATGATGTTGAAGACAAAATCGATGACGATGACGAAGACGATGTCGAAATGACGTTGGGAAAAGGCGCGGATCCAGGATTTCGGGGGGGGGGCAAATTTGAAAACATGCGAGTCAAATATTAGCATGTAGTGCAGTGGCGTATCTGGCATTTGTTTTCGTGGAATAGAGGGGGGCATTCTGAGATTTTTAGGTCCATACAGAGCATTACAATGGATTCAGTTTCGAAATTCCGAAATAAAATGTAGATTTGCACCTATGGTGTCGAGGGGATCTTTCTTCATGTTTTGTTTGATAATGAAGAAGTTCAGTTTCTCAAATATTATTTTGGCGAGCGAGCGTAGCGAGCGAGAGAAAATAAAAATACTTCTCTTTTAATATTGGCACGGCAAACTGCATAGGTTTTGTTTCAGGAAGTTTACATTATTGTGATACATAGCATATCTAGATTTATTTCTAAAATAGGAAAGCAGGCAGTTTCCAACATCTGTACTATATCTGAAAATAAATTAATTATTCATTGTATATTATGAGTATTGTGGTTATTGTAAAATTGCAATCCAAATATTAAGGTTGAATTAGAAATTGAAATACCAT
The DNA here is from genome assembly GCA_029962745.1 of Echinometra lucunter. Classification (NCBI taxonomy): domain Eukaryota; kingdom Metazoa; phylum Echinodermata; class Echinoidea; order Camarodonta; family Echinometridae; genus Echinometra; species Echinometra lucunter. The sequence continues at coordinate 7,607,576 of CM057164.1, forward strand.
AGAATTACGAAATAATTAAATTATTCAATGTATATTATGAGCAGATGAGCATTGTGATTATTGTAAAATTGCAATCCAAATATTAAATTCAATTAAAAATGGGAAAACCATAGAATTACAATAATTTAATTATTCAATTTAGATTATGATCATTGTGATCATTGTAAAATTGCGATCCAAATATTAAATTGTATCAAAAATTCAAATACCATGTAATTATTAGATAATTTAATTATTCAATGTATATTAAGAGCATTGTGATTATTGTGAAATTGCAATCAAAATATTAACAGGATTAAAGTGAGTTAAAAATTGAAATACCATATGATTAAAAAAGTACTGACGCAAGATGGATGGAAGGAGGTAGGAGCAAGTATTTAAGTAAGTAAATGGACCAATAATGCGTTTAACATGGTACATAATCAATATGATCATTGTAACTGCCTAAAAGCTTCGTGTACATTTGCAAGATCATACAAAGCAATACATGCTAATATTGATTAAAGTATCTAGAATACAGCGGAAGAAATAGGAGAGGGTAAATAAAAAGCTGAGAGTAAGATAACATTATTCAGAAAGAAGGGCTCGCTTATTCAAGAGAAATAAGAAAACATGAAAGTGAAGAAACCACTGTTTCCTCCTTGACATCATTGGGTATTAAACTTGGAAGGTTTATAGCTACGGCTCATAAAATTTCTATACCCGATCATCATTCAAGAAGTGTTTATTTCATAAAACCCACCGAGCTGCAACATGTTTTTTTTTTTTTAATCCTTCGACAAAACGCTGCACTTGCTAAAATATGACAAAAGTAGTAAGAAACAATATGATTCATTAGATCATAATTTCAGATTTCTTCCTTGCGGGTGTTTCACAAAGATTTAAGTTTGACTTAAGTCGTACTTAAATTCCTACTTGCGTGCTGTATATTAAGCATCACCTCATTGGTCAGATCATGCTCAGGGGACGCGCACTATTGGATGTCTACCAATGAGATTACGCGTTAAATGTATACAGAGTTTCCTGCTGTTGGTCAAGGGATATCTTGGAAAGCTAGTCATTTCAAATCACTGGGCATAAATTTCTCACTTGATATAAGGTTATTATTTGATTTTAACTATAAGAAAAAAAAATAAAGCAAATAGAACAGCTTGTCAACTGCTGGCGTTTAAGAAATCTCTCAATGATTGGTAAAATATGTGTATTAAAATCCCTAGTATTGCCACAGTTTTTGTATCTGTTCTCGGTCTTAGGAATTAAAATCCCTCTCGAGTTTTTTAAAGGAATTGAATAAGATATTCTATAGTTTATGGAGTGGTGGAAGGACAGGGTGAAAAGAAGATTAATGTGCAATGATTATGACCAGTGTGGTCTTCGAATGATTGATCCTTATTCTTATGCCCTTGCTCAGAAGATGACATGGGTTAAATGCTTGTTAGACAAGAATTATGATAGTATGTGGAAAAATATTGAATTAATATTTTTGATAAATTTCATGATAACTTAGATATTTTGTGGGCTTCTCATGCCCCCGAATCTATACTGAATACTTTAAAGAATACTCAGTTGGCAGATTCACTCCGAGCTTGGTATGTTTTTTAGAGAGGGTGCCTGCAAAGACATTTTTGGAAGAACTTTTCAGAAATTGGGATTTGTCAGTCATTATGGTTTAATAAAAAGATACGATCAAAATCAAAACAATACCTTTACTATGATGAATGGTATGCAAAAAATGTCTACAAGGTATCAGATTTATTGAACCAACCAATCCCTGGACACAAATCATTTGAAGAATTAATGCTAGATTTTGACGTTTCTCATAAGGATAGAAGGAAATATACCTTTCTGTTGAAAAATATACCTGGCACTTGGTTAGATTCTGCCAATTTTGAAGACTCTGACAATGATGCTGTTTAGGCCATGGGCTAGTGGGGGTCATAGTGCACCCCCGGTGTGACTTACAGAAATGGTTATTTTCATGTAGCCCTGAGTCTAACAATTCAGAAAATTGATGTTGCCAGCAAAAAAACTGGGATGGAAGATACCCCCCATGGACTTTTTGACCACGCCCACTTTTACAGCTGATTGTAGAAATTAGGGGTATTGATAAATTGTAACTGCTCTAAATTTGCAATTCTTCACATATATATGTTGTATGACCCCTTAAAATGTCGGCATAATTGAGCTCAACAAGTTTGTGCTACATTTTATGCAAATATCTTTATGGTAAAACGGTCAACAGAGGTCAAAGGTCACAAATTTTCACCTTTACATCTAATATAGAACAAATGCATGGATTTTTTTCTATTACAAAGACTCTATAACAGACTTTTTTCATTAAAAATTAATTAAAATTGAAATTTACTTATGTCCAATCATGTTCTTATTTAATACCAGAAAGTTAATGTTGCCAGTGAAAACAATTGGATGGAAGATACCCCCCCCCCCCATGACCACGCCCACTTTCACAGCTGGTTGTAGAAAAATTAGGGTTATTGATAGTTTGTAACTGCTCTAACTTTGCAATTCTTCACATGTATATGTTGTATGACCCCTTAAAATATCGGCCTAATTGGGTTCTACATGTTTGTGCTGCGTTTTATGCAAATTTTTATGGTAAAAAGGTCACCAGAGGTCAAAAGGTCATTAGTTTTGACTTATATATCTCTTATGTAGAGGAAATGCAGGGATTTTTTCATCACAAAGACTTTATAACAAATTTTTTTTTCATTGAAATTTGATTAAAATTGATAGTTACATATGTCCAGTCATATTCTTATTTAATACCAGAAAGTTAATGTTGCCAGTAAAGGAAATGGGATGAAAGACACCCACATGACCACGCCCACTTTTACAGCTGGTTGTAGAAATTTAGGGGTACTGATATTTTGTAAGTGCTCTAACTTTGCAATTCTTCAGAAATATACATCATATGACCCCTTAAAATGTTGGCATAATTGAGCTCTACAAGTTTGTGATACGCTTTATGCAACTTTCTTTATAGTGAAAAGGTCACCAGAGGTCAAAAGGTTTATGTTATGTAATTTTTGCCTAATTTGTTTGTTTGTAATCATTGAAATCAATAAAACATATAATTAAAAAAAAAGATTACGCGTTAAATAGCGGATGCGCATTTGGCGCTTAAGCACGACTCTAGTCAAACTTAAATCTTTGTGAAACACCCCCTTGATATATAATTTAATTTTATTTATTCATCCAATGCCTTCTTTATAAAAAGCAGGGTGACTGCAATATAACCAGTAAGGTATTAAATGGAAGGCATTTCGGAGTTTCATACAATGGTCATGATGGTGGTGTTACATGTAAATGTAGGGAGAAAAAGGGCCTCCACAGGTCTTTGCGGTTTTTGTTTTGCTTTGTATTTTGCAATCTAATTCTTCAGTTAATCTTTGCAGCGATTCCGGAAAGTGATAGACTTGTGATCGGGGATTATGCTACTTTATTACCTTACTTTCGCAAAAAGGAACTGACATTATCAAAGAAATCGATCCTTTTGAAAATTGATTTGGCATAATTTGATTTATATAACTACTGATAGACCCCATACTCACATATCTATTCTATTTCTAATATATTTTGGTTGCAAGAGGAAATAAGTTACAGAAAACAACTGTATTTCTGGTCTTGAAATTCTCTTGTTGTAAGGCCTGGTCTAAAATATATCTTCTTCCTATGTGCCTTTGTACCCGTGTAACATCATTCCAACTTAGGGTACTTCAGTTCCTTAAACAAACCAATATTATGTTTTACTCAATGCAAGTCGAATTTTTATGTGTTGCTAATATTGAGGATCCTGTGACTTTTGTCTGATGCTGACTGCTCTATATATACACGCTAAATTCCGTTGAAAAAATGTGGCTTCAATGAATTTATTTTCAGAAAATATACTGTGGTTGTCCCCGCCTTCTTTATCGACCTCTACGCCAGAAATTCTCACATTCTTTACAGTTACACTGATGCTTCCTTAGGCTTTATTCGAGTTCATTATTGGAAGGTTTTTCGTCACTGCAAATCTTGATTCATTCAGGTTCCGGGGGCACAGAGCCCCTACTTTTCTAAGCACCCCTAAAGTGCCCATGTTTACCTATGATATATACCCCATTAAAAACCTGCTCATTTTTACCTTTTTAAAATCGCCAATTTTCTTCTTTTAATTAGTGCCTTTTCACCTCTTATCAACGGCCCTTTTCGCTTTAGATAATGGGCTCTTCTTAAATTCTACAAGTGCTCCCCTTTTTACGCCAGATCAGTGATCCCCTCCCTATTTTATATCGCTCCTTTCCTTCTGAAAAGTTTAACCTTATCACTTCTTATAAACGCCCTTACTGAAATATGAAAAGAGCCCCCTTATTTCTCGGTTCTAAAAGTACAATTCCCCTTCTGCTAAATGCCCCTTTACAACTCTGATGAACTTCGTCTTTTCACTTGGGTAGGTGTCGCTTTTGCAATATGACAAGTCCCCCAATTTACTTCTCTTGTGAATGTCCTCTTTACCTCTTAATATCTAATCATTTTTGTTAAAATTCCATAAGTTCCATGAGTTCCATAAGTTCCCAGTTTTTCCCTTTTGTTTCATTAATGTTCCTTTTCCATGCATTTGCCCCTTTTTGAATTTCATGCACAACCGTCCGATTTTGGATAAAAGCCCTCTCGCTTTTGGATAAGTACCATTTCTCTCAATGATAAGTGCCCCCTCTCACCAAATGTGATATGTGCTCCTTTTTACTTTTAATGAAAGTCAAATTTGATTATGATGATTATCTCTTTCCAGAGCCCTTTTTCGTTTTTGTTTTTTGTTCTTGCAATGCACCTTCCGATATCTGGCCCTTCAAATCTGAGATATGTCCCTTTTTTACGTGTGATTAAACCGCCCCTTATTTTGTGCATTCCCCATCTTAAAAATATCCCCTTTTCACATCAGTCTCAAAAATACCTATCTCCAAAGAATAAAATAACAAAATCCAAGTGTGAGGTAGTGGAGCATGAGGAAAGAGTTTGGGACACATCATCCAAACCTAGTCCGGGTCATCATTGTTATTTTCGGTCATACTATTGGGAGGCACTGCGGCTGTAACACGTTGTAACATAGCTAATCGCCACTGCTTAGTGTAGCCCCGATGCAAACCTAATTGTGCCCTCATCCCCCTCCTCTCTGTGTTGACTTGCATCGAACAGTTCCCTCTAGATAATAGCTTGGCTTGTCTAGGCTACTTTCTTTTCTCACCCTTCTCATCAAGACCTTCAAAAGGAGTCCATATGACCCAGTTTTGTTGTTCTCTCGCGTTTGAACGAAGAGCGTCTGGTCATAGATTATTGAATGCGTAACTAAAGAGTTTATTTTTAAAAAAATCATGTATATCTTAATGTAAATTTGAAATATTATGCAGCTGAAGTTGCTGAGATAAATCGAAAATAATAAGAAAAATATATGAAATTTGTGATCATAATTCCAACCTTTTTCTTTGGTATAAAATGAGCAAGATGGTAGACACTTTGGGGTTCCGTAGAACGTTTACTATGGTGGTGTTTACTTTGAAAAAGAAATGAAATAAAAACAAGAGAGAAAAGTGGCCTTTATAGGTTTTTGCAATCTAACTCTTCAGTTTAATACTAGACTATTTCTAAAACATTTTGATGGCAAAAGGAAGCAAGTTCCAGCAAACAACATTATTTTTGGTCATAAATGTCCTTGTTGTAAGGCCCGGTCAAAATAATTGTGTGGCATTTGTTTTCGTCGAATTTGATTCGAAATAGGGCAGTTTAGTTCCTTAAACGAAACAGTTACCATGATAGAGACTTGTTTAGTATCCAAAAGCTTTGTTTTTCTTAACTTTACGTTTTACTTCATACAGGTCAAATATAATTGTGTTGCTAATACTAGGTTCCTTTCCAGTGCTACTGTTTGCGACTTACTGTTCTATATTTACGCTAAACTCCATCGAAAAGTCACTTTATTTTAGCTTTAATCAATTCATTTTGAAAATACATTGCGGCTGCCCCCACCTTCTGTATCGACCTCTACGTCAAATTGGTTCTCATTCTTCAGTGCACCATTGACGCTTCGAGAAGTTTTATTTCGAGATCACTGATATTGTAAAGTTTTTTGTCAGATTCAGTCTTGGGTCTTTAAGGGGCGGTACTCGGGAGGGGGGGGGGGGGGTGCTGAGGTTACCTGTAAAGTGTCCCTTTTTAACCATGAAAAGTGCCTCTTTTCATATAAACCTGTTTTAGTTCCCATTTTTGTTCTTACAAGTCCCCCCTTTTTTTGGGGGGGGGGGGGTATAAGTTCTCTTTTGCTTATTGATAAGGGACCCTTTAACTTCAGATGAGGTGCCCTTCTTAAACCAAATACTTCAAGTTCCTCCCTTTTCACAAGAGATTAGTGATCATTTCCCTTTTTTTTAATAATAGCTATATTCCCTTCTGAGAAATGTGGATCTATTCTAATGAATGCTCATAATGAAATGTGATAATGAAATGTGCCCGTTTTAAATGCCATGTTTATGTTCTAAAAGTGCACTTCCCTCATCCGTTGAGTGTCTCTGTTCACCTCTGATCAATTTCGCTCTTTCATTTGGGCAAGTGGCCCATTTAAAATTAGAAACGTAAAGTTCACTTCTGATAAAGGTGCCTTTCCCTTTCTAGTATGTAACTACTTCTGTCAACATGCTATTAGTGCCATATGTACTCCATTTTATTTTTTGCTTAAATAAGTGTCCCTTTTCCATGCATGTTCAACTTTTAAAACTTTATGCACAACAATTCGATTTTCGATAAGTACCCTTTTTGCCAATAGGTGCCTCCAATCAAATGTCATGAGTGTCAATTTTTCACTTTTAATGAACGTCCGGTTTGATTATAATAGGTGTCCCTTTTGAGTGACCCTTTTCGTTTTCCGTATCGAAATTCCCCTTCCAATAGGTACCCTCTTCAAACTTAGGAAATGCTTTCTTAAACTTTCTTCATCTATATACCTAGCTCCGAGGAATCAGACAAGCTTTATATGATAACAAATTACATTGCCACTGATAAAATCACAGGGCGAGACAATGTAGTAGGAAGCAAAAGCTAGGGGCACATGGTCCAATCCAAACTTGAGGCAATGCATTCAGTGAGGGTATTTTTCCCCTAAAACTCACTCGCACTTACTTTTTATATCTCACGCAGTTATATTAACAAGCTTGTGGTAACCAATAAGCTTTTTATATCCTCGCTTTTATGTCGACATTTTGCTTAAAAATTAGATCCTTTTAGTTGACCTTTCTTCTCTAACAACAGCGGTGCAATGAAAAAACATTGCTTAGTATATGGAAATGCAAATACCTTCAATGGACGGAAAAGGATCTGTTTTTTTTCTTTGCTCCCTCGCAAATGAGTAATCGGAGAAGTCTTGACAACTGCAAAGTAGTTATTATGCAAAAGTTAGAACAATATCCCGAAATTGATTCTCAAATGTGTGCTCAATAAAATATGTGGCACTACCTCTGCCTCAACACACTATTTTTAGTTTCATGTGTTCAATGGCCCCTTTTTTATTTTTTATTTTTTTCGTTTTCTAGAAGGAAAGGTTGGCTACATTTCAAATTCGAAATGCTTTATTTAGCCAAAATATGACAATGGTAGATTTTACTAATGATGATACACAAAGAAAGATACACGAATTTACTGACCCAGATTTAGTTTTCAAGATAACAAGAAAAAAATGCTAAACTTTTTATTTTCACTTTATTGTATACATCATAGATCTATAATCGCCACTGTTAAAGTACGATGCCAAGCACATACAGCACTGTTGTCACAGAAGATAATCCCTCTCATTCCTTTATTTCTTTCTTTTAACTCCTTGAGTCTTTTAATAACCTATCTTTAATTTCAGTTGTACAGTTACCAAATTTAGTTTATTTATATTTTTATTACAATAATGAAGTAGTTACTATACTGGAGCACTGTAAATCATTAGAGTTTGGCTTAGTTTAATTCCATCTTTACTGAAATGAACTGAATTAAAATCAATGATTTATATTTTCATTACAAACAAGGGGATACTGAAACCAGTCATGATAGAACAATAACAATAGAAATATACATGACAAAGTAACATTGATGCATTACAGTGATTACATACATAAAACCTTTAAACAACATAACCACATTCTCATGATAAAGTTTGAAAAAATATATAATAAATTATTTCCTAATGCAATATCAACGGGAGGAGAGGATGGATGAAGCATTCACAGTCTATGAAACAAGTGTGATAAATTGCTTATTTTACAATGAACCATTTACAACATCAACAAATGGAATTCACTTGCAATAGATATTTACGGATATCATTGCATTAAACTGCATGTCGTGTTTTTTTCAGATATCTAACAAAGAATGAAAAATAACATCTTTGAGCATTCAAATTAAACGTCAAACTTGTTTGCATATGCCAATTACTCTCGAAAAAAACTTAGTTGCTTAAAATCGCGTAGATAAACGATGCACTCTAAAAGACAACTAGATATCTTTTTTTTTCATCTTTCAGAGACTAACGATGATATAAGTTCATGCAAAACAGCATGACAGGAATTTGTAGAATATTATTAAAAGATAAAGAAAATTAGAATTTAGAATCCAAGATCAATAGAAACAAGGTAAATGAACATCAAGCTGTATCAGAACAAAACATAACATTACCCTTAGACTACATACAGGTTTCAACGTGAATAACCTAGACTAAATTGTAAACTGCGATTAACCTCCCTTCTAGGCTCCATACATGTAGAGTGATTAGTTTAGAGTCACAATACATCCGACTTATTGATGCACTGAATGTCATCAAGAAATTCATGAAAATTTAAATTATAGTTAATTTCACTTATGTTTATTTCCTCATTCCATAGTAATATTGTAAACAAAATGATTTTCACACCAGGCCTCTAAAATAATTTAGTCACGGCCACAGGATATTAAAGGCACTTCCTATGCACTGTAGCTACCATACTGATAGTCACGTGCCTGACCTGCTCTCAGTCTCTTCCTGAGACTCCAAATAAAAAGGTCATAAAAACATTAGTATAAAAGATAATGTCCTTTATAATTTGATTTCAAGTACAATTATCCTGGTATATGTTCTAACTTATCATTAAGTGGCAAGATTTATAACCTTATCAATCACTTTACATGAAACCGACATGTCAGCATGTGACAGAAGAGAGACAAATACACTTTCTAGCTCCTCCCCTGATTTTCTACAGTCAAGTATATAGGGCACATATCATAAACATGGCTTAGCTGTATTCCTTATCATGCTTACATTAATTTATTTTAAATAAATTTAAAGACAATAATTCATAACTCATTTCAGTTTCAGATCAAACGGCCTAACATCTAAAACCTCTATACAATGCATGAATGTGATGGGCAAGGTTTTAAATATCCGTTGTCAAGAAGTTTATTCATTTTATTTATCTAATTCTCATATTTATACGGATTAGCCTGTTCAGCTCAAAATACACTGAATACAACAACACAAAATAAAATTATGTACATGTAAAAGCAATTACAAGAAACTGGTCCTCCATGGTAACGAAGAAAAGAAAGTGAAAGTAAAATAAAGTAATGAACAAAAATGACATAACAACTTAACTAATACATGTTTACACACATAACAGTAAATATTTTAATGGGAAAATTATGCCTAACAAAGGAACTGAATAACTAGATAACGAAAGTATAGATTTAAACAATGAAACAATGGGCTTCTATATCAACTTATACTAAAAAAATATAGATTAAGAGTAGATCGGGCCTTGTCGTGGAGAGGAATGAATTAGGACATAGAATAGCTAGTAACAAGAAGTGTTGTAAGCCAAGAATAAACTTACGATATCACCTGCATAATTGTTTCAGGTCTACTGATAATCGAACGTCAAAATTTCACAATCTAGTAACGGTACACCTTTTGTTATTACGAGTGCTTGTTAAAGGTACATCGAGATGGATTTTGCTCTGATCCTACTTTCCCTCTGGCATGTCCGGGTTATGAATGCGAGATGAGTAACAGACTGATGGAAAAAGGCTTTGAGAGGACAGATCTTCACCTTTCCCAGGACGTCTTGATATCTTGAAAGAATAATATGCCGCTTGTGGATCAAGATGAAGGCTTGGTGAAGATTCATCAAGGACTAAAATGTACCCTTCTTCATCATTCGAAGCTGCCGAAGTGGACGTTTCTGGTTTGGGTTCCAACTGATCTGCGCGCGTGTACTCATGATGCTCATTTGACGGTCGGGTCTGTCTAAGAGGTACATGAGGAACGCTGCTGCCTTGTTTATCTGCCTCAGCCATGTCGACATAGAGATGGTAAAGATGCTCATCTAATGTCTTTATTGGGGTTTCGTTTGAATGGGTATTCCGAGAGCGGGGTTCAAGTGGAAGAGGGATTTCTGGAGAACGGGAACGCCTGTTGAAATTGATTGTAATTGGAACAGTCATGTATGAAACTGTGATTTATCGCAAAGTATCTATCCTATTTCCTGCCATACCCTACAGGTCTTGATAGTGCATGAATTCCTGTCATAACTGATCCCTTTAAAGCCAGGGTAGTAACCTTCAGGGAAGACAGCATAACACTAATCATCATCATTGCTGTACATTATATTACAATCAACATTATTACTACTATTTCTGCAACTACTACTACTACTTCTACTAGGCCTACTCTTACTACTACTACTACTACTACTGCGAATACTATTACTACTAGTACTACTTAGTACTGGTGGTAATGATACTAGTAGCACTACTACTACTACTACTACTACTACTACTTCTTCTACTAGTCTACTACTACTACTATGTCCTCACAATTCCATTATTATCATCATCATCATAATTATTGTATTGATTATTATTACTATTATTTGTCATCATCATCATCATTGGCATTTCATCATTATGGTGTTCGTAGATTCGCATAACTCATCGCGACGAGCTGTATAATAGACCCGCATAATCAAACACAATGATAGGCTCTCTCATTATTCTAATGGATGTGGGAATTTGGGAATTAAAAGACCGTATTTTCTTGGGTATAATATCAGATCTTTAATCTGCCTCTACCGATTAAAGACAATAGGCCTGCACATGACAGATCACTGAATTTCGAATTAAACATGGTAAAACCAAATAAGATCATGTCTCTATTTTATAGAGTTGCAGCTTTTGTTTCTTATTTTTTTTAATAACAGTAACTTCTTTTTTGTGGAAATTAAGCAAGTCTGGCATTTCATATGGAGTCAGATCTTCACCGCTTAACAAGATTCAAGTCATAAAAATTGTTGAACCCAATTACAAGACAAACTAATCACAACGATTGAAAAACCTTATTACGATAATCAGGACAAAGATGACGATGATGACAACAACGGATGTAACACCGGTCACTGTGATGTACTTGATTGGAACAAGCACTGCCGGCACAGGGGGTGCTGAAAGGCAACAAAAGCGCATTTCTGATATCAGTTTGTTTTGAGAACTGTCCATAAGCAATGTGAAGTTAAGTAGATGAAGAAAATAAATCTGATTTAGCAAAACTAACGCTGGTTGATATGCTGAACTGCTGAGATGTAATAAAAACATCCCGTTGATTCAATACATTAAATATAAAAATGAAAAATACAACGTTCATACCCCAAACACACACACACGCAGACACACCCACACACACAAAAAAAAAAACCCCCTGGTGATTCATATTGTCAGATCTATTTTCCGTTTACTTAAGTAATAAAAACGAATATAATTTAATTTACGCTAAACATATTTATTTATTTTCTTTGTAATACCTGAACAGTTTACTAGTTACCTGCCCTTTAGATTAGTTTTGGTAATACTTTTTCAATAGTTCTTTTTTAAATTTATGATCATTTTGCTTTGCTTATTTTTACTTTGTAAAGCGCATAGAGAAACTTTTTTGTTTATAATGCCCTTCATAAGTCAATCTGTACTATTATTATTATTATTATTATTATTATTATTATTATTATTATTATTATTATGCAAAAAAGTATATCTAAATCGTACAGTGCAAAAATGAAGAAAAAAATATCACAAAAGCATAGTGTATAAGGTTTTGTGGCAGTCTACATCCCCGTGGGTGAGAACTGGATGGCAAAAAAAATGTTTGATTAAAAGTACCGATCTAACCTATTCAGGTCCACGGAAAGAGCTGCTTTGAAGGATACGATATGATGCATGAATTTGGCCGCATAACTGATTTTCATAAAACAGCGATAGTTTCAAAATTATCATGCTTATCTTGTTAACATAATTATCATGAACTTGAACGTAATTTCCTCTGGATTCATAGATCAAAATAATACTGGGGTCTGTGTTCGTGTGTGTGTGTGTGTGTTTGTTTGTGTGTAGATAAGGCCTGATATGCTGCAAAGAAACGTCGTCGCTTACCCGTTATGTATCCTTCCGCGTCATCGGTTATGCATAACCTTTCGTTCGGTTTTACCGGCTGATGAACTAAAGTAAAAAAAAAAAATAAAAATAAAAAAGCACAAAATGTCATTCCTTCTAACAGTTCCCTTCTGTATTCAATTAAATAAAGGAGAAAAAACAATGGTATTTTCAAAGAAATGGGGAATATGAATTGTTGTTGAGGGATTTTTCGTTTCTGTCCTTCTATACCCGTGATGATTATTATTTAAAAATAGAATTCTAACTTACCCCCCCCCCCCCACCACAAAAACCAAAAAACAAAAACAAATAAATAAATAATAAAAAAAAATAAAACAGAATGAAACCGTAAAATAAATTTATAAAATAATACATTTACGTATCAGAAAAAAAAAAATTCCTCAATTCGTACTCGTTGTTTATCTGGGTCTTGTAATTTCTTATTAAAACGAGTAGACACTGGAATTATTAGGAAGTATCATGTAAATTTGAAAAAAAAATAGGGATGCTAGGGCTAGACTTGATGAACGAACTAAAACAAACACTGATAACTTGATTCCTTACCAGTATACAGACTCACTGCAGTATAACCACCACACAGCTTAGTGGGGAATGATCGACAAGGTAGGCCACATTTATAATCATCCAGTAACTTGGTTGGACACGAATATTCACAGGCACAAGAACATTTAGTACCATTGTAGACCCCTGCCAGTGGGAATCCATTTTCTTTACATGCTGCTGTGCAAGAGTCGGGTGTTGTGAGGTTGTCGAGGTAATCGACACTGAAGTCGAAACTTAAGCATCCAAGAGCATAGCAACCGAGGTAATCACCACTTGTAAATGTTAGCAAAACAAATGGGAATAATGTGTACTGGGTAGATGATTCCACAATGGCATACTTAGACTTAAACCCCTCACGCCCCCCCCCCCCCCCCCACTCCTTCCTTTGAAAAGTCACTTTATTTTAGGTTTAATAAATTCATTTTGAAATACATCGCGGCCGCCCCCTCCCTCTGTATCGATCTCTAAGTCTGTCAGGATAGCATGATTGGACAACACAAAGTGACTACAGTTATCAAGTGATACAAGTAATACCGTTCAAAATGCCGGTCGTACAGAATAATAACTGGAAAAAAACATATTCTGCGGACTCCCACGGATCCCTTCCCGTCATCATTTTTTTTTTTTTTTTTTTTTTTACAAAACATACGGGAAAAGATGCGGGCGATACGGACAAATACGACCAGATACTAGCGCCACTTGTGGATAACCTTACGATTTGACACGTTATTTTGCTCTTTCGACTTGGGTAAACTTTCGGATACTTCTGAACACTTGCGGAGAGCTGCGGGTATTTACAGAGAGTTGCGAATACTTACGAAAAGTTACGGATAGTTACGGATTGTTACGAATAATTATAAACAACGAGGTATATTTTTTGACCTGCACGGAGAAAACACCTTTCCAATTTCTGCTACTTATGACGCCAAAGTTTTCCCCCAAGATGCAAGTGGTAGGGCTAGGGGAAGGCTGAAGAGGGCAACAAGGCAACAGACCCCCAAAGATAAAGCAGAGATGCAGGAGGAAATGCTCTGCCTTCAACCCCCACCAGCATGGGTGTCGATTTGTGTTCGCGGTTTGGGGGGGGGGGGGGGGGAGGGGGATGATGACTGATGCCGCGGATAACCTCGACCACGGAGCAAAGCGACTTGGCGAGGGTGTGGAGGTTCAAAAGTGAAGGATAGACTAATTAAGCGGGGAGGGGAGAGGGATGTAGGACCTGTTTTTTTGCTGCCCATATCTCTGAATTATTAGTCTAATCCACCGTTCCTCCAATTAACCGCACAAAATTGTTTCCAAACCATATCGCAGAGGTACATCCTCATTACTTGATTGATAGCTTTAGGGATTTAAACCTTTACTTACATCCCGCTTCTTATTTTGCGAGCGAGCCAAAAATTCCACTTTCCAGCAATAAAATAAATTATATTCGTTGTCAAAGTACACTCAAGCAATATTAGATGTTTGACTAATTCAGCACCTCACTGGTCCAATGGTTTACTTTCCTAATCCACATTATATTTCAAATATCACCAGCGAGGGAGGCGAGATAGGGGAAAACACATTCCTTTATATAGTGATGCAGTGTTATTTTGTCATCCAAATGCCCTATAGGTCTATAAAATATCTACATTACAATATTCGAGTAAGCGCAGCAAGTGAGGAAAAAATACATTCTTTGATTGCCTCAAAGGTATCTAAATAGATTTTGATCACCTAATTGCCAAATGATGCTTTTCGGCTCATCGCTTGCCATCTAAAACCATTTTGTTTTTTTATGTGCAGGCGAAGCGAGCTTCCGCCAAGAACCATGTTTCTTTCTAATAAAACGTAGGATTTTCACCCAAATAGATTAGAGGAATTTTATGATGTACTTTATTCGAGAAAAAGCTTTACATCTCGCTGTAAAATATTTTTTGGACATGTTTCTGAGGGAATAAGAGCGCTTGTCCCTGATCTTGGTTCTATGAGCGAGCGGAGAGAGCGAGCGAGCGAGAAAGGGCTATTTTTTTAGAAGATATATTAAGAACAGCTAGGTTCTAGTGTGCTGTTGCTCCAATCTTATAATTTTAATAACATACGTTTTATCAGAATCCGCCTTTCTCGTGATAGGAATAGGCTACCGGTCACAAACATTATCTCAGCATGAAAATTCTTCTGTCATGGGTCTTCCTCCCGTTCGACTTCTTGCAGTTGTTTTATACTAGTACATGACATTTGTATAACACTGGATAGAAGGACAAAATGCGAACCATTTTCATTTCATAATAAACCCTGACAAAAATATCAACTGGAATTGTTTAAGAAAACAGAAGATATTAAATGCGAGTAGAACAAAAATAGGATACTATTTCATGGAGAGACAAGATGCAAACCGATTTGCTTTCAAAAAGAAAGTATTATAACCTCATTGGTTGGGATACTTAAAAATGTGAGAGAGCGCTGAAAGCCTTTTCCTTTTCCATTTCTTTAAAAAAAAAGGTTTCTTTGCTCTTTATTCTCTCTGTCTTTGTCTTTACTTTAGGGTGTTTTTTTTCCTAGGATTACAGGAGACTATGAAATTGTCATTTTCTTCATGGTGAATTATTGGGGGGAGGGGGATGATTGTTCAGGCCATCCCCCTGACCGAAATATTGGGGAATACAGGGGATATATCTCCACCCCCCCCCCCCCCCCCCCAGATCGACACCCATGGTCAGAAGGGAACACGTGGGAAGCTGGGGGAGGCAATTGAATTTATTGAGGCCCAACCGGTACGAGACAGGACGGGTGGTTGGGGGCTCCCATGCGTCAAAGGACGCAATTGTCCGCAGCATCCGTAACTGTTCGTAAACGGACGTAAGTGTTTGATACGTTTACTTGCGGAAAATTGCGAATACTTACGGTGGACGCGAATGACCGCAAATGGATGGGAAGTGAAAATCGGTCTGCGTCCAAGCTACGGATAGTTATATTCACTTACGGATAGTTACGTTTAGATACGGTTACTTGCGTAAGTCTGCATCCGTGGCGACTCCCTGCGAAATTTTAAAAATTTCCTTATTTCGCAGGCTTGGCGCCGTAATTTTGCGTTTCACTACGGATCAGTTACGGACAGTTACGTCTACTTACGACCCTGAGGATGCCTGCGTCCGTGCTGCGTCCACGTATCCGTATCTATCTGCGGCGGACGCAACTCAACGCAGTGGCCCAGTAACATAGTGCTCGGCGTCCGACGTAACGTGTCATTGCGAAAAATTATGCTGTATACAAATTAAAGCAAAATGAACGGAGGCGACGGACGTAACTCAACCTAAGTTACTCTATGTGACTGAGGCATAAGCGACTATGTGACTGGGGCATAGGGAATAATGAAGACAGTGAGCGGAATATTTCAGGAATATGCGGACAGCTTGCCAAATGAATGCCGATTCACTAATTTCAATTGCTGGTCTTCTCCGCGCCCTAGTGGACTCCAGGTTACGTTTGAACGCGGAAATTTTGCCCTCTCGAACCGAAGGTGCAGAAACGCCGGCAAGTGTTTCGGAACGCTAGGACAGTGAGTGGAATCGTTCAGGAACATGCGGACAGGTTGCCGAATGAATACGGATGTAGTAATTTTGCATTCCGCGTCTTGTCCGCGCCCTAGTGGACGCCAGGTCTTAAGGCCCGGTCCCACTGGTGTGAGGATTAATTGCGCATGAATAGCGTATAAAAATTTCGGGCGTTCGTTGTCGTCCGCAACAAAATTGACCAAAAATGACAAATTTCTAAGTATGAATTACGGATATATTAATAATGTACAGCGAAGGTATGACGGATAAAAACGGATATTTCACGAATAAAAGCGAATACAAGTGCGGATGCTCTCCGATGAGAAGTATAACTGGTAAATGTTGACGAATGTATTGCAAACATTGCGGACATATAACGAACAATCACAGATGTATAACGTATGTATTGAGGAAACGGATCGGATTGTTCGCAAATCAGATACAAAGCAGACGTAATGCAAACGCACTATTTGTGGCAAGTCTGTTTGCATTCGCTACAAGTTATTGTAGTTCGGGATGTAGACGTGATAGGCACGCTGTATATCCGTTTATTCAGCGGATATTCAGCGCATAGATTAGTATGTATTGCGTATGTATGGCGGATGCCCATCCGCAGCCAAAATTTTGAGCTGCTCAAAAATCCTGGGAACGGAAAAACGTGCCTTTGCGGATAATTGCGGACGTATGCGGATATCGACCGACTCATACAAGCATGTTTCACGAATATTGCGGATGTTTAACGAATATAAACCAATTTTGTGCGCAATTCATACGCAACTCTTCCTAAACGCCAGTGGGACCGGGCCTTTACTAACACTGTGGCCTCTAATTTACAAGGCTTCTTTTCCAAAACATAGAAAGAAAAGAATTACAGTGTACATATACAAGAGAATATAAACGAAAAATAATAACCAACTTTTAAAATGGCAATTTCATGGAAATACTAAGAGGTGTTATAATCAAAGGAGAGTTCCACAATGTCCGCTTTAGTCAGTTTCAGGTGCAGGCATCCAATTGACTTTTGATAGCATATCATGTTCATAACTGGTTCGAGTCCGGCAAAGATGGTGTTTCAAAAGGTTAACGATAGGGCTTACTGCGAGCGACAATGCTTCAGTCTCTCAAAATTAATGTAAAATGCAGGTTGGCAGTCGAAAACTGGAGTCAGGTTTCTGCATGTGATAATGGGTAAAGGGCAAGATAATGGACGAATGCCCCGGTCACACAGTCACAAAGTGGGTCACGAATGAGTTTTCCAAGGTCACACAGTCCTGGGCTCACGAAGCTGAATTGCCAATCACTATAAGTAGGCTTCACACAGGAGAGGAGAGCTTCGCCAAGAATCAAGCAGTCTTGCCTGAAGTAGGTTATTGGCGGAAAGGTCCAAATCCCCTTAAAAGAGGAGCCACCTGCAATTACAACTCAAACTTCACACAGAAAGCTATACACCGACCACACCCTATCTAAATGACACTTACATGCAAAGATAACATTTCGTTTAATTTCCAAACACAGGTTACTAATAAGTAATAGATCTGACTTAAAATACCCAAGCAAAGAATCCCTAATCTTTAGATATCTGTTATAGCTAACGGTAGATATCACAATTAACATCCTAAATTCTTCTCGTTTGTATATCAAATGCATGATTTAAGAGTAACCAGTTTTTATTCTGACCTCGAAATATCTAAATGTAAAGCACTAACTCTAACTCCAAATTTACAGGCAAATCACTCTGATTCATTACACATTGATAGAGTTGTAAAATACTGAAGATGAAAATAGGGCTGGATAGAACTTATTTTCTAACTTGACAATTCTGGGCTTGACAAATCCTGCCAGCACATGCCTTTGCTAGCCAACAGGAAAAACAGGTCCTTCCTCTATTGAAGAAAGATCTGATGCTTCTGCCCTGTAGCGTAGTTAGAGAAAACCCTCACACAATTCCTACTCAGCTCACTTTCATATTATTTCATTCAGGTGCACTCAACCAACTCTTAAGCTGCCATAGTCTAATTTACATCACCAAGTACAATGAATTGCAGCTCCTCTCTGGACTGATTCTGAATAAATGATAAAGTGTGTAGTTAGCAGGAAGGTCTGGAAAGAATCTGACAACGTCAAACTCGCCCCATTCTTTACTGCAGCACTGACGCTTCGAC
The DNA here is from genome assembly GCA_029962745.1 of Echinometra lucunter. NCBI lineage: Eukaryota > Metazoa > Echinodermata > Echinoidea > Camarodonta > Echinometridae > Echinometra > Echinometra lucunter. Next base: position 7,626,315 of record CM057164.1, read on the forward strand.
ACGTTTTATTTCGAGATCATTTATATTGTAAAGTTTCCGTTAGATGCCATCTTGAGTCTTTAAGGGCGGCGATGCAGGTTGGGCGGGGGGTATGGGGGGCCCTTTTCGCTTCAGATAAGGTAAATCAGATCATACACGTGCTCGTTTTTTACTCCAGATCAATGACCATTTCCCTTTTTTATATTGCTATATTCCCTTCTGGGAAGTTCGGTTTTATTCAAACAATGTCTATATTGAAATGTGATAAGTGCCTATACATTGATAAGTGCAGTCTTTGAATGGCTTTTTTTCTATACATGCTATAAGTGCAATTCCCTCCTGTTGAGTGCCCCTTTTCACCCGTGATCAGTTTCGCACTTTCACTTGGGAAAGTGGCCCATTTTTTTTCTAATAAGTGTCATTTATTTTTACGATATGTGCTCTCAATCAAATCTCATGTGTCCGTTTTTCACTTTTTTTATGAACATGCAGTTTGATTCTGACAAGTGTCCCTTTTAGTGCCCCTGTTCGTTTTAAGTATAGCAATTCCCCTTCAGATATGTGTCCCCTTCAAATTTAGGACATGCCCCTGTCTTATGTATAATGAGCACTCTTTCCCCTATTTTTTTACCAGTTCCCCTCTTAAACTTTTTTTCCATCTGATATGTGACTTAATCTAAAACAGCTTAATAACTAGCTCCAAAAATCAGAGAAGCTTTTTATAAAAACAGATTTCCTTGTCACTGATACAATCACAGTGCGAGGCAGTGTAGCCATGGTAGTAGGAGGCAAGTGCTAGGAGCACATCATCAAACGGCTCCCCAAAAATGAAGCAATGCATTCAATAAAGGTATTTCATTTTCTGTGTGTGTGTGTGTGTGTGTGTGTGTTTTGTTTTTTGTTCAAAGTTCACTCGCACCTACGTATTGTATTTCACACCAGGCATTCCAAGTTTGTTGTAACCAATAAGCGTTTTTGTTTTATATTTTTCTTATTTATGTAGATTTTGTGCTAAAAAGTATTTCCCTTTTTTAGAAGGCATTTCTTCCCTAACAATATCGGTGATGAGACCTTACAAATGTATTGAAAATTGAAGCTTGGTATCTGCAAACACCGTTGCCTCCGGCAGGGAAAAAAAATAGGGAGTTTTAGTTAGATGGTTTGCAAATGAATAGTCGAAGCAGTCTAAACAATAGTGCAAAGAAGGCATTAGGCAGTCATAAGAAAACTATCTAGAAGGTAATTCTCAAGGGTGTGTTAAATAGAATATACGGGCATACAGCCTCCTCAAAACACTTTTTATAGCTTCCTGTGTTTATGTTACGTAAGTGCACCTTTCTCTGCAAGGGTTTTTATCATTTTCTAGAAGGAAAGGGGCGGCTGCACTTCAAATGTGACTTTGTGTGTTTCGCCAATTTATGAAAATGATAGATGTTACCAATGTTAACACACCAAAAGCATCAAGAAAGACAGAAGTGTTTACTGACTCAGGTTTAATTTTCAAGACGAAAAGAAAGATAATCAACTTTGTATTTTTATTAATTGTATACATCGTTTTATATTCGCCGTTGGTTACAAGATGTACAATGCCAAGTACACAGATAAGGACATAAAAAATATTTTTTCTCTATTTATTTCCTTCTTTATTTTAACGCCTACAAGTTGAGTCTTTTATAGTTATCCTTTATATATAGTCGTAGAATTATAAAAAAAATCAACTAATTTACAAGTTTATAACAATGATGAAATAGTGATTATATTGGGGCACCATTGATAGCCAGCATGGTCAAAACAACTTTGGCTTAGTTTCATTTCATCTTTATTGCAATGAATGATTTATATTTTCATTTAAAAATGAAGGAATGTTGAAAATATCCAAAATATATAGCCGTCAAACTACTGAATGGCTGGAAATGCTTGTAACAATACTAATATACATAACAAAATAACATTGAAATGATGCGTTGTAATGGTCATATATATATTCTTTACATCATCATATTAGAACCTTTAAGCAGAGATTACCAGATTATTGAGATAAAATCTGAAGAAAGATAGTATTTCATTTTCTAAATGGAATATCAATCAGAGGAGAGAATGGATGAAGGATAATTTTCATAACTTCCAACGTTTTATCAATAGACATGATAGAGGGTTACATCTTATATCACCATGTTCAACTACTAATTTCACATTGCCAGCTACTAATTTCAGATTGCCATCTCCAAAACAGACGTCCGGTGTCTAAGGGTAGAGTGAAAGGGGGTGTTCCAACAACTATCTAACAGCAATTCCACCTCTCGGACGAGTTCCCCGCGTTTACTGAGCTAAACTTCCTTGTTACTAAGCTAAACTATCACAGAGTCGACTTCTAATATTCTGAATAGGTTTTTCAAACAGCGCTGTATACGAAGGTGGAAAAGCGAGGAGACCAAGAGAGCACATGAACACAGTTCTCAAAGGACGCATGCATAACAACTGTGCTATATAGTTTGTTCTGGAAAAATCCTTATTACTAATAAATATACCCAGATCCAAAAGAAAAATCGCCAACCCCCCTCCAAATGTAAATAATGAATTCAATAGCCAAAATACATTCCCAAAATATCACCAAAAAATATTCGTGTTGTATACTTGTGTCATCCCGATGTTCTATGAAAAATGCACAATAAACTGCTTATCTGACAATGAATTATTTACACCATCAACAAACATGACAGATGGAATTTGAATTGCAATCGATCTTTACAAATATCAATGTATAAAACATATGTCATGCTCTTTCACAAGATATTAAAAAATAAAAAATAAAAGACTAACATCTGCGAGCATCCAAATTACATGAATTAAGCCTCAAACTTGCTTGCATTTCAATGACTGTCTACAAATCTTAGCTGATTAAAATCGCATCTAAAAGACATTTTTTTTTTCATCATTGCTTTGAAACACTCAGAGACCAATGATTATATAAGTTCCAGTCAATCAGCATGATACGAGTAATAGGAACTATTGAACGAAACATGAAATCACAATTTCGATATCCAAATCAATAGGAATTACATAGCAAGGTAAATGAACATCAGAACAAGACATAACCCTACCGTGATGAGCTTAAGCTACTACAGGCTTGCACTGGAACTGAGATTAGCCTTCCTCTAAGGCTCCATACAGTCATGTAGAGTGCTTTAGATTACAATACGTCAGAATTATTGATGCTTTGAAAGCTTCTCTCATGTAGGTTAAATCACAGACATTTTCTCTGAGAGGGACAGGATATGTTTATTTATTTCCTTTTTTCTTTCCATAGTAACATTATACAATACTAACAAATGATTTTCACACCAGGCCTCTAAATTTAGTCAAGGCCTTTAATGGGATATTAAACATGTAACTTGCTATGTGCTGCTGTTCATGGTAACGTGCCTTAACTGCTCTCGATCTCTTCCTTTAGAGTCCAAATGAAAAGTCATAAGAATCAGTATAATCAATGCTCTGTTTATGATTTGATTGCAAGTACAATTATCACGTTATATATTATAACGTATCATTAAACGGGGTGATTGATAACCCCATCAGTCACTTTATATGAAACCTACTTGTCAACATGTCAAAGAAGAGAGACGAATGCACTTTGTAGCTCCTCCCCTGATTTTCTGCAGTCAAACGTATATATGGTACATATCAATTACATTGCCTAGCCATATACCTTATTGTGCTTACATTAAGTTATTTGAAGTACATTTAAAGACAAATGATTCATAACTCATTTCAGTTTCAAAGGAAACTACCTAAATTCTTCAGTTCTATAAAATGCATTTATGTGATAGCAATAGTTTTAAATATCCGTTTTAAAAAAATTAACGGCTGTAAGCCGTGAAAAAAAAAATATGATAGAACTATTTTTGTTTCAAACCTATAGAAAATTATAAACGTTAAAATCTTAAAACCTCTTGAGTACGAGTGCTTGTTAAAGGTACAGTGGAAAAAAAAGATTTTACTCTGGTCCTACTTTCCCTCTGGGTTATGAATGCGAGATGAGTAATAAACTGATGGAGAAAGGTTTTGGGGGGACAGATCCTCGCCTTTCACATGACGTCTTGGTATCATGGAAGAATAGTATACCCCTTGTGGATCAGGACGATGGTTTGGTGAAGATCCATCAAGGATAATGTATCCTTCTTCATCCTTCACAACAGCTGAATCGGACGTTTCTGGTTTGGGTTTAAACTGATCTGCGTCATCTTTCCCAGGATGTCTGAGAATCTTGGAAGAATAGTACACCACTTGTGGACTAGGGCTTGATGAAGGTACATCGGGGATAATGTACCCCCCTTCATCAGTCGCAATTGCTGAATCGGACGTTTCTGCTTTGGGTTTTAACTGATCCGCGTACGTGTACTTATGATGTTCATCTAACGGTCTGGTTTGTCCATGAAGTACGTGAGGAACACGGCTGCCTTGTTGATCATCCTCAGCCATGTCGGCGTAGAAATGTTCGAGATGCTCATCTAATATCTTTCTTGGCGTTTCGTTGAAGTGTGTACTCCGAGATCGGGGTTGAAGAGTGCTTGCTGGAGAACGGGGACTCCTGTTATAAAATAAAATTGATTGCAATTGGGACAGTCAGACAGTCATGCATGAAACAGTGATTTGTAGCAAAGTATCAATCCTATTTACTGTCCTACCATACAAACACATTTCGGAATTTGTCCCTTTAAAGCCAGGGCAGTGACACACAGGGAGAACAACATAGTAATAATTATGAGTAAACAGAACAATTGTTTTTGTTTTTGTTATTATTGATGTTCTTGTTGATCTTCTTCCTTTTCTTTTTGTGCATGTGGCTCTTTCAGAAAGTAAGATACCATTTACGATGTACATATTATGATATAACCAGTTCTAGGACAACTCCCCCAGGATGACAACTCCCCCGATCCGATTCCCACCTGACATCTCCCCCCTGGAGCACAGTTCCCCTGGGGGACAGCTCCCCCGAGGGCAACTCTCCCCGGAAGACACTTTTCCCGGATGACAACTCCCCAAGGACAACTCCCCAAGGACAACTCCCAAGGACAACTTCCCCAGTCCCCGTAGGAGTTGTCGTCCCAGGGGAGTTGTCCTGATGCGGATATAACCATATTTTGTAACGAAACAGGTAGCATGGTCTTCTGCTGCCCAGAAGCCAATCTTGTAGGGATGCCTGCCTATCGCCCTTTAACGGCACCATCCGAAAGACGTGACTCGGATCTGAACCTGGATCGATACGATCAGAGTCAATTTGTAGGCAAAGACATATAGCTAATCGCGGACGTTACCACTAGACCAAAGAATATTTCAAGAAGTCTTAGTATCGTAATAAAGAACGCGTATATTTTGTAGTACAGGGTACCTGGTACACACCTCATATCACTATGGTTTTTCAAGTGATCGAAAAAAAAAAGAAAAAAAAAAGAGGGAGAGGAAAAGAAGGAAAAAAGAAGGAAAAAAGAAGGAAAAAGAAAATAGTATTGGAAAAGAGAGAGCTTGGTCATGCAACCATGGGCGTGAATCCGGGGGGCGGGGGATATATATCCAACCCCACACTTTTTCGAGGGGGGGGGGGGGGGGTGGCGTGTACCAATACCCCTCCCCCTCATTTCAAGGGGGGAAAATGATATTGTAATATTATTAATCAGTTAGTGATTTTTTTAAAAATAAAAATGTCATAAATGACGATCATATCGTGGAATATTTTATTTGAAATGCTTTTTAAAACACATGAAAGTGGCAATTTTTGTGGGGGTCTGCCCCGGGGAATGAGGGTGTGTTGGGTATATTTAGTGTGAGGTCACGGGAAAAAAATTCGGCAAAAAAGGTGATCACCACCCCAGTCCTTAAACACGGATTTACGCCGGTGCATGCAACTATATTTATACCCCTATTTGTTTTCCTTGAAAACTTAAATAAATTTATTTTTGCGTTATCCCCCCCCCTCTCTCTCTCTCTCTCTATCAAAAATACCCCGACGCCCCCCCCCCCCCCCGACCGCGTTCAAGTGTTTGTACGTGTATATTAGTCATTGCACCCCGAACACGTCCTGGAAAGGTTCGCTTCCGCAGAACGTGCGTTTTGTTGTATGTTATGACCAGAGATCTCTTGGGAATGAGGCTGAGGAGAGCTAACGGGGTGACCGACACTTCTGCTGAAGTTGGAAACAAATGAGGATATTTCTGAAAACTCTGTCCTGTATATTAATCTTCACTGATACTATTAAAAATCGACTTGAATACCGCATATCATACATACAAATCTAAACCTTAACATTGTTCCATGTCACTTCTAGGATTAGCGAGTGTGGGTACAAGGAAAATTTCGGGTTTATCAGTATCAGTAATAAGGAAGTCAGGATGTAACGATACATACTTAAGAAATCAACTATGGCAAATGTATGTTGGCTTCTTTTTAAACTCCTGAACTCCTGTCCATGTTTCTCTCAGCGAAAATATTAAATTAAAAATGTCCAGATATGATTTCTGAAGAAAAAAAAAAATGAATTTTCGAAATGCCAATTCAAAGAATTTTGAGAGTGGATACCGAATACTTTAGTGCACAATGTTAGACATACCGTCCTCTTTTCTTGATAATCACGACAATGATCACAACGAAGAATGCGATTCCAATCAGTGCAATGTACATGTACGGACCAGCCTCAGGGGACCGTTCATTAGGCTCTGGAATGCAACGAAAGCATCAGTGTTTATGGTTTCGTCTTCCCCGAGAATAGGATCAAGCAAAATAAATAGCATTTAATTTAGTACACAAATTTTCATTAATATGAAGGACTGACATGATGTGACATTGAAAATTTCAATCGTTTCACAACTGCGATATAGCAGCGTATAAAATAATGAAAACGGTAACGTTGATACCTGAAAGAAAGAAAGAAAAAGAAAAATGGATGGATAATGTCAACTTTATGGGTATACCCACATGCTAATATTATACAATGAAAGTAGGATATGGACACAGAATGCTAAAAGTGAATTTCATTGTTACCTCCTCAAACTTTTTTCCCCATATACCTTATGCTACGGATATTATTGGGGATTCATTTCAAGTTGTATCCTATCGGCCTCCGGTGCAAGGCGCAAGACTGACGTGTAATGACGGACACTTTAAAATTTCATGCAGCAGCATTACATAGTGGAATTTATAAACTAAAATGTGGATTTTCCACGCAATAATTTTAGCACAAATTCATATTTTGAGCTTGATCAGTTTTATCCCTGTTTGCACAGTACAGGTCATCTACAATGACGGTACTATAATGAATAATGATTAAAAAATACAACAGCAACAAAAAACCCCTGTTTTAAAAGAGCCAGTTACGCACTCACCAGTTGTGCTTTTCTTCAGGTCTTCAGATTTGCAAAATGTTTCGTTTGGTTTTACTGGTTGGTGAACTGAATTGAAACCAAAGATATCATGTTATGTCATGGTATAAATAATGTTTCCAGCTTGATTATAGAAAATAGCAGATCCAATTCTACCTATCGAAACCTGAGGAGTAATACTGTTACTGCTAAAGAGCATGGCAATACATATACATGCTTGTATAAATCGTTGACATCTTGAATTAAACCTTTTGCAAAATTATGATTTAGCGTAAGCACGGTGAGCATTGCAATCCAAACACAATTCTTGGCTGTTAATGGTTCTGTACGGAATCTGATTTGCTCCGTTTCAACTAACATCCCCGATCAGGGATAATCATGATAATCGGATATTGACATTGCAAAACACATTGAAGTATTGACGTAATGTGCGTTATTGTTCTGCAAAATGGGACAGAATGTGGCCCATGAATACGTCTATGATAATTTTATTTCTAACCATCTTAAACATTAACAAAATTAATAATAATTTCATTTCTCTCACACTTTATCACCTTGATTCGTATACTGTTTTACTCTGACATAGACGTTTCTTTATAAGCAAATAATTTAGAAAGGGTTGGCTTAAGTATTAACTTTCAAGGCATATATTTCTAGTTTGTTATTCGTTTATCATAAATTCTGACATCGAAAATCTTAACTGAAAATAAAATGTTACAAGAAAAGAAATAAATCCTTCATTTTTCAAGAACGTTATGCCTCACCAGTGTACAGACTCACTGCAGTATAACCACCACAAAGTTTAGTGGGGGCTGATCGGCAAGGCAGGCCACATTTTTTGTCATCCAGCGACTTCGTTAGACACGTCTGTACACAGGCACAAGAACATTGAGTACCATTGTAGACCCCTGCCAGTGGGAATCCATTTTCTTTACATGCTGCTGTGCAAGAGTCGGGTGTTGTGAGGTTGTCGAGGTAATCGGCATTGTAGTCGAACTGTAAGCATCCAAGAGCATAGCAACCGAGGTAATCACCATCTGTAAATGTTAGCAGAACAAATAAGAATAATGTGTAAATGTTTCCACAACGGCTTACTTAGACTTTAACCCCTCACCAAGCCCCATCCACCCCGGCTCCTTCTGTTGAAAAGTCACTTTATTTTACCTTCAATCAATTCATTTTGAAATTACATTGCGGCTCCCTCCGACCTCTGTATCGACCTCTACATCAAAATTCCCCTTATTCTTTACTGCGGCACTGACGCTTCGACAAGTTTTATTTCGAGTTCATTGATATTGTAAAGTCTTTCGTCAGATGCCATCTTGAGTCATTACGGGGCGGCGCTCCAGGTGGGGGGGGGGGGGGGGTAGGGCACCTTTTCTTCTTTAAAGTTCCATTTCTTTTGGGGGGATAAGTACCCTTTTACCTATTAGTAAGGGCCCTTTTCATTTCAGATAAGGTGTGCTTCTTAAATTCCATCATACACGTGCTCTTTTTTTTTTACATCAGATCATTGACCTTTCCCTTTTTCATATCGCTATATACCCTTTTGAGAAATTCGCTCTCATTAAAACAATACCTATACTGAAATGTGGTAAGTGCCTATAGATAGTGCCCTGTATGAATGCCTCTTATAGGTCCTATAAGGGCAATTCCCTTTTGCTGAGTGCCCTTTTTACACTTTTATGAACGTCCAGTTTTATTATGACAAGCGCCCCTTTCAGTGCCCCTTTTTCGTTTTAAGTATCGCAATTCCCCTTCCGTAAGTGTCCCCATTCAATTTAAGACATGTCCCTCTCTCTTTCTTTTTTTCTTTTTGCCATTTCCCCTCTTAAACTTTTCCCATCTGGTATGTGACTTAATATCTCCAAAAATAGATATATACCTAGCTCCAAGAATCAGAGAAGCTTCTTATAATAACATATTTTGGAAAGAAAGCTCTGTGGACTCGTGATTGCCATTGCTTGTTGTTTAATTCTGCTCGAAGGCAGCGATACAAACGTGATGCCATTTGAATACGATTCATAATACATGTATAACCAACAGATATACAGAATACCAGAACAATCTGCCTTATTTGCTAGAATGCAGGGATACCAACTCCGTGCCATTTGGATACAATATTAAGGCACACTCAGACAATAAACAATGATATGTCTCGCAGTTTTTAACACTTCTTTTAACATAAGGCAGTATTCAAACTCGACACTTTGTCTTGTGTCAAACTCATGAAAACACGGTCAGTCATGTAAGTTAGTGTTTTAATACCGTTTTCACAACATAGTAACTGGACTAATTTCAAGTATGCAAAAATATTCGGTTACCATTACTTATTACCGAACAAGTACAGAGTAAACACTTGTATGCCTTTTGAGTGGCATAAGGACTGGTATAAATATTTATCGAGTGATTGCTGGGCGGTGGTAACTCGACCCAGCAAGCAGTTTACCTGCCAACAGGATGGTACCTAGAGTGGCAATTCGCATCTTTCTTGTGATGCTAATGCCCCCAAAACACCTTCCACCTAACTTCCCACCATTACGTGATTCGGAGCATCCTATCGTTTTTAGCACTCTACACAATTTAGATCAAACTACTGAGCGTGACTCATCACGATGATGAGCGAGCTGGGAAAGGATAACTTGGCCCAGCAAGCGGTTTACCTGCCAATGGGATGGTAACTAGAGGGGCAGGCGAGCTACCCCATCCGGCCCAACTTCCCACCATTACATGATTTAGAGCAATCTATATCAATCTACTGAGCATGACCCGTCAAAATGATGATCGAGCAGGGCGGTGGTAACCTGACCCAGCAATCGGTTCACCTGCCAGACCGATGGTAACTACGGTGGCAGGCAGGCTGCCCCATCCTACCCAACCTCCCGCCGTTACGTGAACTGGTATCATCTGGGGCAAACTAGATAAATATACTGAGCATGGCGCATCGGGATGATGAGCCCGCTGGACAATAGTAACTTGACCTGCAAACGGTTTACCTGCCTACTGGATAGTAACTACAGTGGCAGGCAAACTGCCCCATCCTACACAAACTCTGGCCATTACACGATTTGGAGCAATCCAGATAAATCCAGATAAACGTACCACACATGGGCAATGGTAACTTGACCCCGAAAACGCTTCACCAGCCAACTGAATGGTAACTAGCTTGGCAAGTGAGCTGGGCGATGATAACTCGACCCGCAAGTGGTTTACTTGCCGACGGCATGGTAACTACAGTGGCAGGCAAGCTGCCCCATCCTACCCAACCTCCCGCCGTTACGTGAACTGGTATCATCTGGGGCAACTATATAAATATATTAAGCGTGGCTCATCGGGATGATGAGCAAGCTGGGCAATAGTAACTTGACCTGCAAACGGTTTACCTGCCTACAGGATGGTAACTACAGTGGCAGGCAAACTGCCCCCATCCTACACAAACTCTGGCCATTACACAATTTGGAGCAATCCAGATAAATTAACCAAACATGGCTCATCAGAATGATGAGCGAGTTGGGCAATGGTAACTTGACCCCACAAACGCTTCACCAGCCAACGGGATGGTAACTAGATTGGCAAGTGAGCTGGGCGATGATAACTCGACCCGCAAATGGTTTACCTGCCAACGGCATGGTAACTACAGTGACAGGCAAGCTGCCCCATCCTACCCAACCTCCCGCCGTTACGTGAACTGGTATCATCTGGGGCAACTATATAAATATACCAAGCGCGGCTCATCGGGATGATGAGCAAGCTGGGCAATGGTAACTTGACCTGCAAACGGTTTACCTGCCAACAGGATGGTAACTACAGTGGCAGGCAAACTGCCCCATCCTACACAAACTCTGGCCATTACACGATTTGGAGCAATCCAGATAAATGTACTGAACATGGGTCATCAATATAACGAACGAGAAATCCCGCCATTATGCGATTCGGACTGATCTAGAAACATTAACCAACTTGGCTCATCTTAATGATGAGCAGGCTTCTTCATGTTGCCCAGCCTGTGACCATGCAACTGCATGTGTATTCATATATATCCATCATATCCCACCACAAAACTTGTATAAGATACCTATCACTTGCATATGACATTCAATGTATACATTGTAATCTGGGCTGGGTGGGAGGGAATAAAATTTGTTGCCTTCGGGCAGAAAAACGTGTGAAGCAATGACGTCTTGGGCGAAAGCGCGCTTTCAGCACAATTGTTATGGTAACCTCTTGTTGACCTCACTGTTTACCTTTTGTGACTTTGTTCGTTATTTGAATATTGATGGTCTAGTGATAATGTGTTCCTATATCTGACTGCGTCCAGCCGAGCTTCTCCCAAAATATTAATGATCAGCTTATTGTGATCATGTTATTTTGGAAAGAAAGCTCTGTGGACTCGTGATTGCCATTGCTTGTTGTTTAATTCTGCTCGAAGGCAGCGATACAAACGTGATGCCATTTGAATACGATTCATAATACATGTATAACCAACAGATATACAGAATACCAGAACAATCTGCCTTATTTGCTAGAATGCAGGGATACCAACTCCGTGCCATTTGGATACAATATTAAGGCACACTCAGACAATAAACAATGATATGTCTCGCAGTTTTTAACACTTCTTTTAACATAAGGCAGTATTCAAACTCGACACTTTGTCTTGTGTCAAACTCATGAAAACACGGTCAGTCATGTAAGTTAGTGTTTTAATACCGTTTTCACAACATAGTAACTGGACTAATTTCAAGTATGCAAAAATATTCGGTTACCATTACTTATTACCGAACAAGTACAGAGTAAACACTTTTATGCCTTTTGAGTGGCATAAGGACTGGTATAAATATTTATCGAGTGATTGCTGGGCGGTGGTAACTCGACCCAGCAAGCAGTTTACCTGCCAACAGGATGGTACCTAGAGTGGCAATTCGCATCTTTCTTGTGATGCTAATGCCCCCAAAAACACCTTCCACCCAATATTTTTTTTTTTTTTTTTTTTTTTTTTTGCTATTACAAGGGTTCCTGAGCACTGAGTTACACTAGTTCATGTGAACAAAAGCTTCCTTCATTCTTTTCCTTTTCCTTTCTTCTTCTCAGTGCGGGTGGTAATAGTCATTTCTCTCTGATCCTTGCTATTGACAAGAATGATCAATTGCCCATGTTTTTTACAGGGGCAATTGGCGGACAATTGTCCGCAATGGGCGGACACTTGCCGCCGAGGTACAGGAGGTGATAAGGGCGAAAAACCAGCAAGATGCAATGGCATTGCTCCCTTTGTCTGGGGGAATATGCTGGGGAAAATTCCCTTATGGCCCACTTGGCGATTGTGTACAGTGCGACCGAGATGTTTCTCCACCACCAGACCACGGCGGCAATGTCCTGCCCGGGGGCTACATTCAATTCCATTCGTTTCAATCACATCCATAACAAGGCAAACCAATATATACAATGCATAAACATTGAAAAGGGGCGTAAAGAAAAGAATGCGATTAGGAACCAAGACTAATGCTTAAAAATGCAGTGGTTGCAGGAGACATGATTTCCTTAAATGATGCTAGCGCACTGATGTTTTTGTCCCTGACTGTAACCTGATCATGTATTGTCTATCCATGTGTATTTCAAAGAAAGTTTGTCCGACAGGTAATGCCATCCCTGATGAGGTGATTTGTAATCAGCCCTGTCTATAACTCATTATCCACCTACATTGTTTGTCGTCTCGGTGTAAGGGACAGTCACAGGCCTGCTGATATCTCTTGGGAAGTAGAGCCAGTTGATTTCATTCCACAAGAGAATATGAGTGGAAGTGTCCTTGACCAGGGAATTGAGCTTGTTAATCCCTAGTCTTAGTGGGCTAAGGGCTATTCTGGTCCTCTTAATGCATCCTCAAGCTTTGGCTCGGCGACTATGATAGAGTCCACATAGAGTAGGGCCACTAACGTGGGGGCCACAAACATTCTGTCTACCTGCCTCTCCCTGTCCTCCAGCCTTGCACCTCCCTGGCCATGTCCCTGGATGCTGTATGGTGTGCCCAGCTGGAGACGGTTTGCTGCTGCAGTTCTCTCCTTGGCTAAGCGTACCATGCTGTCCCTTGCAATCGATATCGGGGCTGCCCTGAAATGACAAGCAAAATTCTGGCAGTATCTCTTGCTACAAACCAATAAATATCACATTCAGACCTAGTTACCCAGTGTTATTTATGCAATGAATTAATGCCAACAGAGGATTGGATGTTCCGTGCCCGTATTGGGCTGGCTGGCGAGTCCCGGACCGTGCCTGCGGCTAATACGCCCTCTCGTCACTTGTTAGTTATGCCCATATGTATAATGTGGCCTAGCCCCACCTGTGGCACTGGGGTTAGATGTGCTCTACTCGCATTGTTCCTTTACTTACTAATTGTTGCTCGACACTCAGATGTAGTTCATATTCTGCCATTTATTCACTAGTTCGTTTACTTTTTAATCTCTCCTTTTTCCTCTTTTTTTTTTTTTTTTTTTCAGTACCGTTATTTTTGTTTCGTTTCTGTCTCATGGTCCGTGTGCCTATTTATCTGCCTACGTGTCTATGCTATTTCTTCTTCATTTATCCATGCCCATCCTCTCTTGGCACTCCTTACCGCCCTTACACAGAATGAATGGATACCATGTTGGCTGGGGTTGTGCCTGCATAAGGCAATGTTTTCCGCAACCTTGCGCCGAATTAACACCTGGTTAGGAAAAGCTGTCTATATCACAGACCCAGACTATCCTCTATCGGAAGGTTGTGATAGCCTTAGCTGGGCATAACTTTTTTTTTTTTTCTTTTTTTTTTTTTTCAATCATTTTGTTTTCTTGGCATGTTGACTTTTCATATTAATTTATCTCTGAGTATTGACTCTGCACCACAGTATACGCCTTTGGCCCTGACATGCTGAAATATTTGTCAATACGTTTCCCAAGTCATATTTGCTTCCTGTTTACATCTTTTTTTTTTTTTTTTTTCTTTCTTTCTTTCTTTTTTTTTTTTTTTTTTTTTACTTAGAGTTATGAATGCTCTAGCTCTGAGAGCCTAAAAAAAGGAAAGGAATAAGAAGAACGATATGCAAGTAGCCTGACCATCAATTTATCGCAATTGGAAAGGCACTCTAGTTATAGTGTGGGGTGGACTCTTCTCAATATGTCGCATAATTTGGGTCTCCAGCTATCTCCCATCGTTATTATCATTAATATCATTATTAATCATTATTATATTTATCGTTGTTATTATCATAATTATTATTATTATTATCAGTTGTAGTAGTGGTAGTAGTAGTAGTACTATTGTTATTGTCGGTTCAAGAATTTATTTCTCCTATTTCATTTTCTCATTTTTATTATTTACTTATTTATTTTTTCCTTTGTTGGTCCACTACCTTTCTGTAAGTCCCTAATAATCAAACATCCCGCAAAGTCCACTCACCCATAATATAATCGGGCTGCAACATGTGAGAAAACAGAGGAGGTAAATTTGCCATCTGCGGAAAGCTGTGCGGCGGACGCGGTTTGGTGCTGGCCACCTTGATCTCATGAGCCCTGGGCCCAACTCCACCAAACTTCGCAATAGCAATCGTCATCAAAATGGCAACTTTCTTATCAAGGCCAATCAGGAAGCAGAATTCTCACTGTTGCCATAGTATTTATCTCTCTAGCAGGAGTTCCCTTCACTGCAGCTCACCCTGACACGGGAGCCCCCTGCCCAAAAATGTGAGCTGTGTGGTGAGCTCCTTTGATTATTCCTCTGCTAGCGCACTCTACACTCACTGCACAGCTCCCCACCAGGTTTGGACGATTTTGTGGGAGGGCAGCCCTAATTTCTATTCGAACCCACACGCAGGAGGTCATAAGCGTAGGATGTTATAGATTTGACACCTAACTCAAAAACATCTGGAGGTGTGGGCAGCCGGTAGAAGGTAGATTTTATATATTTTTCTCCCTTCCTGCAAAAGTTCTCCGTTTCTGCCAAAAATATTTGTGCCAGGGACCTACATTGTAATATTTCTCTTGTCGTTCCCTTTGCTATTATCTAATCTCATCTCTCGGGGGTACCCCTTCCCCTGATTTTGGTAGTCTTCTTGCTGTAATTATTAGTCCTTACTAAGGCTACCCGACCTATATTTTGTTAACAAGGTGCCCATATCTGTCAGTGGTTCAGGATCCTGATATCATGGCGGTAGTCTCAGGGGGTGCCCCATCCTTCCTGATAGCACCTCAAGGTGCAGCACACATTTTAGCAGCTTGGCAAGGGGCCTGCCGCATGGCATGAAAAACTACTCTCCATTAATGACTGTGCTGAGATCAATATTCACCCTTTCCAAGCTTAATCTCTTATCTTTCTGGATGAGGACATGCAGCCAGTCTCCCACTATGTGCTAAGGGAATGTGACTGGGCGGGTTGACATGCCCTTGTGACCTGCTACCTGTATAATATGTGCATGTAAATAATTCTCCTCCATGTTGGTGCAAATAGTGGGAATGTTTCCAGTTCTCCCCCCTAAAATTTCTTGGAGCGGGAACCCAACTGGGCAAGTACTTACCTACCACCCCGACAACCGAGGAATAGGAATAAATGTCGTTGCCAGGAATTTTTTTCCAAAAACAAGGACACTCCTAATTTTCCTACAATACTAAGGATAGACCTGTGTAGAACTGAGAAACATGGTTTAGCATGGTGAAATTTTCTTTCTCTATAGTAGGAATACTCCTGCCTAATAGTTAGCAGGTATATAGGAACCAAGGATGGGAAAGAGATCCCTAATGTGGAGCCAGGCTTATTTCTTTCTGCTAATATATACCAGAGTCTATTTCCGTCTGGTATCTGTTATGAGAACGTTTTAAGTTCAATAGAATTTCTGAGGTTTTGATCCGGATCACTCACATCATAGTGCTCGGTTATACTGGCCTCGCCCAAAAGGCATGCTGTAGCATGCCAATTGACGGCCATAAGATAGCCGTGTTCTACTAATGGATATTTTAGGGACAGGGCAGCACGAGCTGCGCCACCAGCAATCAGCAAATATTTCTCAAAACGCATAATTTTTTATATTGCTAAATACTTTTCCATCCAGATGGGGGACTGGGAAGGAACTAGGATATATGAGTATCCTGTGTGTAACACGTAAATAATTTAAGCAAGTCTCTTGTTCTAACGATTTCAATCTGTCATCCTAGAGGGCAGCATATCGCCCAAATTTGGACGGCTCAGCCTCCCATCTATAGCCCTGTATGGATTCGGATAGTGAAAGTTACTATCCTACTCAAGCCGCAGGAAGCAGGTGACAACTCAGCAAATTTGAGCCATTGATATTCACGCACGTTACCCGTTGCATAGCCAGACCAAACGCAGTGTAGCACGGCGTCGGGCAAGGACAGGCATAAAAATTTGGCGAACCAATTCGCTATGCCAGAGAATAACCCGCATTCGCATAGGCCTACAGTACATGTATGAGCGGTCATTCTTCCCGCTGGCCCTCGGCGGGAAGAACGAAATTTCAGAGTGCAGATGAGGCAGTAAATCATCGCTTTTTCCGTAATTTCTAAGTAAGCAAATAATTATGTGAAATAACAAAACACCCCTCAAACATTCAATTTCAAAATAATGTCACTTTCGTAGCTGAGAAAATTCAGCTACATCACAAACGCAATGTTCACCTTGATTTCCTATGCCCGCTATTTCCTATGCCCGCTTGTACAGCGTTGTCGCGAAGCGACTATGTACACTGTACTTGTTGTGTTGCTCTTTCACTAGTGGGCCCACTATGCATGAACACTCATTCTGGCTTCTGTTAAGCCGGTAAGAAAACGATACGTTCCGAGGCAAATTCCCCCGAAAGTATTGACGTCAGTGTGAATAACATGTACAATTTGCTCTTTTTTTTTTTTACATGTCACCTGCTTCCCCCTGCCGAATCGGGGTAGAATTACCTGTCATTCGTGGGCGAGCCAGTTGCTGGCCTGTGTAGTACCCCGGTCTGTGCCGCTGCGCTGGGCCAGGTCATCCCGCCGGCTTCCTCTTGCTGTGGCTGCACATCGCAATCCCACTCTTGCAGTAGGGTCTGGTTGAATTTCCTGTCCCTTTTTTGTCGGAAAGGCCATTGGATTCGCCCTTTTTGTCAGTGAATGATGCCTGGTGCCCTCCGCCTTTCTCTTTCCCATTTCTGTGAAGCTTGTTATGTAAAAATTCGATCTTTCGTAATTTTTTCGACAAGAACAATAAAATTTGTTGCCTTCGGGCAGAAAAACGTGTGAAGCAATGACGTCTTGGGCGAAAGCGCGCTTTCAGCACAATTGTTATGGTAACCTCTTGTTGACCTCACTGTTTACCTTTTGTGACTTTGTTCGTTATTTGAATATTGATGGTCTAGTGATAATGTGTTCCTATATCTGACTGCGTCCAGCCGAGCTTCTCCCAAAATATTAATGATCAGCTTATTGTGATCATGTTATTTCCTTGCCACTGATACAATCACAGTGCGAGACAGAGTAGTAGGAGGCAAGAGCTAGGGTCATACCATCCAAATGTCGCCCCTGAATTGAAGTAATGCTTTCCATGGGGTATTTTATATTTCTTTATTTTTGTAAAGCTCAACCGTACTTACATATTTTATTTCACGTATGGCATACTAAGCTTGTTATAAGTCTTATTTATGTTTGTTGTTGCTGTTGTCGTTTATGTCAATATCTGGCTAAAAAAAAAAAAAAAAAAAAAAACCTCTTCAGTTCACCTTTTTTTCTCTAATAATATCGGTGATGAGACCTTAAAATCAATTGAAAATTACAATTTGGTATGTAATAATGCAGATAACTTGACCTTACGCAAAGAAACATTAAAGGGGATTTTTTTTTTTATTTGGGGGGGGGGGGGAGCTCGCTCGCAAATGAATTATCGGTGCAATCTTAACAACTCCAAAGTAGTTATTATGCAAAGGTTCGAAAAATATCCCTAAATATAATTCTCAAAAGTGTGTTAAAAAGAATATAGGGGTTTAACAACGCCTCAAAACACTATTTTAGCTTTCTGTGTTCACGTTTTGTATTAGTGCCCCCTTTTTTGCAAGGCTTTTATAATTTTTTTTTTAAAGAAAGGGACACCTACACTTCAGTGTGAAATTGCTTATTTCGCCAAATTGTGACAGTGGTATATGTTACCAATGTTAATACACCAAGAAGGACGCAAGTGTTTACTTTTCAAGATAAAAAGTAAAATGTTCAACTTTGTATTTTTGCGCTATTGTACAAGTGGTATACATCCTTTTAAAGCAACAGTGAACTGACCCTTATTATGATGTATTTACAACAGCGCCAACTTACAGCTACTCAAAACCAGAGACTCTTAGAAACATTATATCCTTTGTAGCTTCTCGTGAATTTCCTTAGTATGAATACAAATACATTTTAACAGATGTTACTCAAAAATAAAGGTCTCATTGATCAAAACGGAGCATGCTGTCTTAACAGCTATCTAACGGCAATTCTACCTCTCGGACGAGTTCCCAGCGCTTTCTGAACTAGACTTTCCTGTAACTGAACTACATTATCACAGATCGGACATCTAATATTATAAAGGGGTATAACACTCCAGAATGATGGTGGGAAAGCGAGGCGACTAATAGGGCACACACAGACCTCTCAAAAAGCACATGTATACAAATTGTGCTATACCGGGTGTCCCAGAAAAGGTGCTTTACCTAAAAATGTTGATGTGTTGTTTACGCCAATGGCTGAAGCATCTTCCTCCAGAGAAAATGATACCAAGATCACTGAATTTGGTGAAGTAATTTTGATTCTATGCCCGTTTTTTTTTTTAATACAGTGATTTTCAAATTTATGTTTTACAGATGAGAGCAGAATTGTGCGGAGAATGACCTCTCATATGACATGTTTTGTTATTTACAAGCAGCAATTGGCTTCCCTAAAACATCGTAATATGAAAGGCCTTCCTGACACAATTTTGCTCTCATCTCCCGCCCAAACTTTGAAGACTGTATTTTAAGACATGGGCAAAGAATCAAAAGTACTTCACAAAATCCAATGATATCGGTATCATTCTTCTCTGTAGAGGATCCAGTACCCAGTGATGTAAAAAAAAAAAAAAAAAAAAAAAAAAAAAAAAAAAAAAAAAAAAAAATCCGTACTACTCTACTAATGAATACCCCCCCCCCAAAAAAAAAAAACCCTACTAAACTCTTAAAGAGCATGAATTTTGCAATGGAGTGATATAAATCAATCCACAATCTAAATGTCAGTGATGAATTCAAAAGCCAAAATGCATCCCAAAACATTATAAAAACATTTATATATTCATGATGTGTGTTTGTGTCATCTCAACGATCACGCGCGGGATCGACAGTACGAAACATGTACCATAAACCGCTCATTCTACGATGAATTATTGACAACATCATCAAATGGAATTTTACTCGCAATAGATATTATTTTACAAATACCATTACATGAACCGCATGTCATGCTCTTCATGAGATTATAAAAAAAGACCGTAGATTAACATCTTCAAGTATCCAAATTAAGTGTCAAACTTGAGTGCATGTCCATTATTCTCTACAAAACTTAGTTGATTAAAATCGCTTCGATGAAATAAGCGCTCCGAAAGACAAGTTAACATGCTGTCATCACTGTTTTTTTTATACACTTTAAGACAAACAGTCCATGTCAAGCAGCATGATAGGAAGGATAGGATATTATTGAATGATAAAGGAAGTCAGAAGTTAACAAAATCCAAAATAATAGGAATTACATAGCAAGGGAAATGAACATCAGGCTGTATCAGAGTGAGACATAAGTTATGACCTATGATTAGCTTATATATACCGTGGGTTCATGCGCATGACTAAAAACGAAAACTGAGATTAGCCTCCCTTCTAGGCCCAATCCATGTCGAGTTAGAGTTTAGAGTCCCAATACGTCGGAATTATTGATGCCTTGAATGTTATCAGGATTTTCATGAACATTTGAATTGTAATCACTTTCACTGAGGTGAATAGGGATATGTTTATTTCTTCATTCCATAGTAACATTGTTGACAAAATGATTTTCACACCAGGCCTCTGAACTGATTTACGACGATTTAGTCACGGCCTTAGGATATTAAAGGCACTTGCTATATACTGTAGTTACCATATAAACGCCACGGAAAACGAAACACACCAGCAGAATAAGTGCCTACAAGACATCGAGGATGCCTTCCTGCTAGCTCTCTAAAAGTTTGAACCCAAGTCACCGAATATCAGTTGTTAAGTGCTTTAAAAAAAAAAAAAAAAACAACCATACATCATAATGCTTCATTAATGCTTGCTACGTATATGGGGAAACTGTTCACTTAAAACAGAGAACCTACTAAAAAACTGCAAAAGCGAGTGGTGCTGTTTTTTGTTATCGTGTTGAGCAACTGGTTATTGACACTAGTATTTTTAGTACTGTAATTATTGTATTCCATAATAATGACTCTTGTAATATAACATTTTTAATGTCTGTTCTACCTTTCAGCCTTCCTCGTTTTCTCTTTCTGTGTTCAGGTGTTTATTATTTTTCTCATATACCTTCCACTGAGTGAGTTCACAGCACGACCAAAACACATTTCTCGTTCACATCTCTCTTTCAGCCAATCTCTTATACCCTGTCTTTGAAATATTCATACTATTCATCCTATTCATCCTATTTTCTTACAACCCCCTCCCTCTCTCTTTCCACGTTTCTCTTCCACTTCTAGCTTTTTTCTCTCTTTATCGTCCTCTCTGGGACCTTTCAAGTCCTGTCTTTTCTCTTCTTCCTCTCTCAACTCTACAAGTTTCTACTGATGCGGATGCTACTTCTACAATACCTCTTCGTTGTACTTATATTTTCCCCTTTTAAGTCCTTAAAAAGTATCATGATGATGAAAGACAACGTTTGCTGATCATGATATATACTGTACCCCCCCCCCCCCAGTTTTTGAAATAAATACGTAACTAAATATTCAAATGTAGATCTTTAGCTGTTGTGGAAATGAAGTTCTTTCCGATTCGCAATGTAACACAATGATATGAAGAATCAAATCCGTTATTATAAAATATCTGATGGTACCTCAATTCAAAGTCATCTCGGAAGCCGAACAAAAAAAAAACAACAACAAAAACAACAACAAAACACAGTACAACAATGATAATCAAGTTGTGCACAAGGATTTCATATTAACGAATTTCAAATGCTGCCGGAGCATGCAAAAGTTGATTTTCTTTGTTTGAATCACTTGAACACTTGATTAGAGATTATGTATAATTGTGTATAACCACAAACAAACGATCGGCTTCAATGGCAAACATCAATCTTCGTAGGACACGAAGGCCCTTCCTTGACAGTTTAATTAGCCTCTCCTTACGACGACCCGCATGGATACAGGACTTTACAGCCCACGGCATCGAAAGCATACCGTCAAATACACTTTGGAATTGTCACTCTGAGTGGATTCAGAGTCACTGATAAATATTGTAAGACGAGTGTCCTTAATTGGACTTCTTCTAAATGTTGACGTATAATGGAAACTGAAGTTTCGATCGTCAGTCATATCAATCGGGTTCATGCCATGTGATTCCCACAATTAAGGATATCAAGTTTCCACTCAAACATATTGAACGTGATATGTGAGTTCCCAATGATATTGGATTACATACTTTCATAGGCAAAGAATATGAAAAAAATTACAATGTCCCGAACAGGATTCACACACTGGAATCATACTAACCACAATCATCTTAAATGTAGATTTTTACCTATTTATAAAATGGTAACAATAATGAAAATATTTCACCTTTTATCTTGAGCTAATCTTTGTCTATTCTGTAAACATTGTAAAGATTAATCTAAGTGGATACTGAAATATTGTTGTTTTCGGCAAGAAAAATCAGGATTTGGGAGTAATGCGAATTCCTTTAAACTTGTATCACTTTATAACCTGAAGTACGTAAATGGCATATAAAAGTAGACTGTCAGCGAGGGGTGATAGAAGATATTTATTGTACTTCAACAACTTTTCATCGATCACAAATAAAACTGTCATTAAATCTTTAAAAGCAACATTCTAGAAGACTTCACAAATCTCGATGAACAATGATAATTGAAGAAATACATTGAAATTAAGTGTATATGAACTGAATCGTTAAAGCATGACCTTAATACCGCTTTGACTTTTAAGAGACTTTCTACAACTTTAACCTGCTGGCAACTGGAATATGGTGGCCCCTGTATAAAGTCTATAGGAATGTAAGATTTCAATAGTCAGCGGGTTAAAGTTGTAGATAGTCTCTGAAAGGTCTATAACAATCGATTTATACAAGGGCATCAAATGATGAATTAGTTGATGGATTCTTTTGAAAAGGTAGTGGAATAACCATTTTCAGGATTATACTTCGTGTATCTTTTTGACAACCAGATAACCGATCCAGGCGACAAAAAAGCAAATCGTCGATTTCAAATATAGCGGATGCATTTTTCTATCCGTGAATGTAGTTATAATCAAATAAAGTGATTCTTGCAATTCACTCTGTAGTGAATACGTATTTGTGTTGTTGTTGTTGTTGTTTCCTTTCAACCTTTGTGCTGTTTTCCATTCTCACATAGGTCCTAAAGCTGTCTTTGAAATCACAGTGATCGGTCAGATGCACAAGTCTTTGTCAGTCGAACCTCACATTAGAGGGCGTGAATCTGAGGCCAGGACAGTCAGGTACTATAGCTGCTTGTGACACAGGCAGATACTGGCAAAGTTAGGCTCTGAAACTCTGTTTAATTTTCAAAATAGGGTGTGTGTCTGCAGACTTTCTCTGCAGACACGGACACTTTTGTCATCCCCATCCTCATCTTCATTAGTTTTATGTGTGATTGGTTGTTTCATTTCGAGGTGATTATATGAACTCGGGAAAAATGAAAAAAAAAAAAAAAAAAACTCAACAATAACAACAAAAAACATAGGTGAAATCATGGAAAGGAGTTCCAGCAGGTTAGATATCATTTCACCTCAATTTCGTGACATCTAAACGTCAGTTTGCCTTGTAATAATGAAATAGTGACTATGCTGATGTTCAAACTTTTCATTTCATCAATCAATAACTGACATTAAAACACGTGACAATGATATTCAACCGCTTAATGAATTACCACTTTGATGTTAACAATCTACTAATAACAAAACCTACAATTGTACAATAATAAGAGAAGCGATCTTTTAATGAAATAAATATATAAAATAGGATGGTAAATTCATGAATCGATCAGTGCATTTATTTATTTATTCATTTGAACATACTTAAACAATCTTTATCCAGAGAGTAATTGTATCCATAGGACCTAAATACTGGAATGCTCTCCCGTCAGAATTAACGGGATGCCCTCTCTTGTACTAGTATTATTTCTAACGCAAAAGGAAGGGGCTGCTGTTTTACAAATTATGTTGGTGTACATGAATAAGTCACTTTTGAGTTTATTGAGTCAATGCTGTGTTGTTGGTTTTTTTTTCAATTATGTGTTGCTCGTTTATCAGCTGCGCACAACTTATACGCAACTTAATATACGCATTATTGTGTTAGGTATACTTAACCCAATAGGAAAAGAAATGAAATACAGCATTGCATGATTTCCTCCTCTCCCTTTCCTGTGTTCAACTCATTGCTAATTCGGCATGTTCATTAATCATATCTGTTTTCTATGTGTTACCTCAAAGGATTTCGTTGGGGCTTACAGTTTTAGAGACTTGCTTTCCTGCATGTCCCATCATATCTTTCTTACTTATATAAGTACTTCTAAAGTATTGTTGTTGTTTGTTTAGTACATTGACCGCTTGTCAGTATGCTACTTATGTCCTTTTTTAATGATTGTAATCTTATCTTATATTTCGTACTTTTTATTTGAAGATTAAATGTTACATGAGAAATATGACAACAAATTAAATGAAATGAACAATGAATGAAAAAAATAAGTGGTCAAAATATTCAGATTGGGCATTTGGAGGTCTTTATATATAGCAAATTATCAAACTTTCATGTTCTAATTTGAGGCAAATACACGTATGAACAAAATGATATATAAACCTATGAAGGTTTCATAGTTTATTGTTTGAAGATGTCAAGACACCTCCGTGCAATGTAGGCTGAAAGTGACTACCAAGTTAGAGTGAATATTTTATTTTGTTTGTTGTTTTTTTCTCATTTAGTTTGGATTTCGTGAGATTTGTTATTTTTTTTTTACATACATGATATAACAGTATTTATGTATTGATAATATATCTTGTTTGTGGACTATTTGATAAAACCGTATTTCACACGTTGAAATTTAGTTTTGTAAACCTATATTGTGATAACATACATTTATATAAATTTAGATCATTTTCATGATTATGCATCATACAATGTCATATGAAATACTTGCGCTTTTTAGTGCACTTTACAGTACATGTAGATACAATATCAATCTAAACACATGGACTACATTCTATTACCTTACATCAATATGATATCAAGACACTCTACTGTGCAGTGACAGTAATAAAACCATTACCATTTATTTTGCATAATGATGCATTACGCCATATTGATTCTTAATTGCCTCTTGCACTACATTGATTCTAACATACTATAATCATTTAAAGAAAAGGAACCTGCAGTAACAATATACAAATATGCAGTAAAGTACAATTGTATAAAAAATCTGTACCCGTAGTTCCTGTATATACATGACGGCCATTATCATTCCGTTATCGTTCATGAAATTGGATGACTTTACTTCTGAACTTTCCACGTGAGGAAGGACAATATTTCGTCAAGAAAATATATTTTCCTGGCAAAGCAACAAATACACTGAGCTGTCAACAGTTTTAAGTTTTATTTTCAACATTGGTGTAACCCTCTTCTTTCTCCTGAGGAAATAGTACATGGACCCAGATTGTCTAAGTTGCGTCTTCGAGTTGAATATTACACTTTGGGGACTCCTTTTCCACAGGAAACTTAATGATCGCCACGTCTGGATAAACTGTACGTATATGATACAAGGGCCACCCCTATCCGAGGACACACTTTTTTCTGGAGAAAAAGAATAAAATATGTGCGAAGCGAAGGACACACGTTTTCTTTAGTGGTTTATGGAGACCCATCTTGCCCTCCAATTTGTGGTTTATGTATGCGAGACGAGTAATACACTTTTGCTGCTTGGTTCTGTAAGTTTTGTGATTGAGGTTCTACGACAAGGTAGCCATCTTCATCAACTTTGCTTGCCCAGTCGCAGGCCTTCAGTTTGATCTCGTTGGCATCTGGGTAGTTGTATTGATTATACTCATCAGATGAGGTGCTTTTTGAAGGAACACCCTGGCCTACGACCAGGTACTCGTGATTTAATTCACAACCTACGGTAGGGGCCGAGGACCTTTCGAGATCAGGATCCTCGTAGATCGCTTCTTTTACTTCTGCACCTGGTGACAATGCCGTCACATTATCTTGAGGAAGGTCTGGTGCTTGCGGCTTTGAGTTCAATGGCTGATAATGAGTAGCATAAGCGATACCTGAATTTCTGTTCTCAATGAATTTTTCCTGAAGGTTCAACTGTTTGATAGTTGCTTTCCTGTCCCGTTCAACTATCCTAGCAACTGCTACATATTCTTCTTCATGTTCCTGGGTAAGCCTACACCGGCGACATATCAGTATGGCTGTCACAACAACAATGATCAAGGAAAGTGCCACCGAAACAGAAATTGGTATAGCAATATGAACCGAAGACCAAGTGGTGTGAGTGTCATTTTCTATAAAGTGACAAGAAAGAAACAGATTTCCACAATTTAGAAGTGATACATAAATACAAACAAAATAAATCACCAAACTACCTTCCGTAAAGTGGACAAAATGAAGGTTGTAAGGTACAGGGTAAAAATCAATAATCAACCAAACTAAGAGAAATAAATTCTAGACGATTTTGGCCCGTAATGCAAGAAGACTCTAATAACCTGTATAAGTTTAATGGTAGGATTTTTCTTTTCCTTTTTTTTTCTGTTGAAAATACTTAAATTTACTTCCATCAAACTCTGTAGTTTAACGAGAAATAAGGTTCGTTAGTTCGTTAGTTATTTTCGGACTAACGAATCTTATTTCATTTTCGGACTATCGAACCTTCGGAATAAAGAACCTAATTTTATTTTAAGACTAACGATCCTCTGGAATAACGTACCTTCAGAATGACGCCACAAATGTCCGGATTAACGAACCCTTTTTCATTTTCAGACTAAGTACGAACAGCTAGGTATACGCAATTTGCGTGTTTCGGAATAACGAACCTTAGGAATAATAAACCTTCGGAATAGCGAACACCACCCAAACAGGCATATCGCGATACGGTGTCGCGATATAGTCACTTTGAAATATCCAGTATAAAAACAACAACACCAACAACATAATATATGCCACGATATTTGACGGTAAAAATGGCACAGCGAGCATCGGCTGGTTCCAGGTAAAACCAGATGGGCCTTCTCAGCCAAAGCCCACAAGCACCAACACATTATGGGCCATATAGCATTGCACCCTGCAGTTGAAAATCAATTATGCATATACATGTACGACAAAAAATGACGAGATATTTGTTGAAATGGACATTTTACATTCCACCTTTACACTAAACACAATAATTTCACTTTGAGCTGTAAAGCAAAATGTATCTGAATTTAGATAAATCATCCTGCACGTCATTCAGACATTTAATTCAATGAGGTAGGCCTCCTTTTATGTCGAATCTGACAACTAGTATTTTCATCCGTTTTAAAAGTCGTGCAATCTAGTCCCTTTATAGAGATATAAATGATATAGATGAAAATGGTTCAGTAGCTAGATGTAGGAAGTAGGATTATAGGCACAGGATGTACGATTCAGGGCCATATGCAGAACTTTTTCCTGGAGAGGCAAGACGGTTGAAATTTTTTTAAGAAACTCACAAGGGCACATTTGCACTTCGAAAAGTATAATGTGAAAAGTCAAATGTGGACATATTTGAGAAATGCATGAACAGGTACACTGCCGGAAAAAAAAAAAAAAACAATCGTATTTCGGGCATTTTCAGATGGGGCCTGGAGGTAGACAATATCTGGGACCCACAGGCGTTGTGCCTGGGCACATATGTACCGCATGTATCCCATATTGGTCATAGACGGGCATTTTCAGATTGGACTCGGATGGTAAACAATTTCCGGGGCCCCACATTTGATTACACCTGGGCACATATATCCCGTATGGGTTATACATGGGCACTTCTAGATGTGGCAAAGATGGTAACTGGTTTTTATTCTCATATACCCCAGATGGGTCCCATACACCATTTGCATTGGTGTTCCCGAATGGGTCCCAGGTGGTCTGAAGATTGCATTTTCATCTGTGTCCTATATGGGCTCCACGTGGTGGCTAAATCGTGCCATGATATGGGGCCCAGATGCATCACATATACCCCACGTGGGTCCCATACACAATTTGCACGGGGATCCCCAATGTGCCCCACGTGGTTTGAAGATTGTGTTTCCATCTCGGTCCTATATGAGACCCAGATAGTATCTGAATTGCGTTTCTATCTGGGTCCTATTTCACCCCCCCCCCCCCATGGTATCTAGATCGTGTTATTATCTGGGCCATATATGGGCACTTCTGGTATCAAAATCGTGCCGTCATGTGGGTTACTTCTTGGGACTTATGAAAAAAAAAATCATATGTCTCCTTTGAGTCAGATGACCTAATTAGGCCAACCACTTTAATGTTTAATAGGCGTAGAGTGCACAAACGAATGGCAAAATGAGGCTTCTTTCATTATTTTTTAGCTCGCTAACATGATAACAATCATCCCCCTTCCACTTCACAAAAAGGAATTTCTTCACTTTACTTTCGCTTAACCCTTAAAAGACTTGGCCTATATCATGCATCCACGATAGTTTTCGTCGCGGAATTTGATCGGGCTTATTTCATGCCACGCCACTTTTCTCATCAAGTTTTTTGGAATCTTTTCAAAAAAAAAAAAAAAACAGCTCTGAGGAAAGCTGCGCTATCATTCTCTCAATTGACTTTCTCTCTCTCTCTCTCTCTCTCTCTCTCTCTCTCTATATATATATATATATACATACATATATATATATATATATATATATATATATATATATACCCATACATACATACGTACATATATATCTACACTGAAAGGAATGAGAATGGAAGAATAATAATTGCGTAGCTCCCTCAATGTTCCCCAGAGGTGTCATCCATTTTGAATGAAGGGTTGAAAAAAATGCCTCCGCCGGGAATCGAACCCGGGTCATTTGTCAAATTTCTTTCAATACCCCATTTGACTTTGTTAATCTGACACACATCAGGCATATCCTGCTCTCGAATGGGCGATTTTGTTACATTCGAGGTGTTTTTAAAAGCTCTGCTTTCTACAAAGCTTCCAACAAATCAGGGAAAATAATTTTGTGTCTTTCAAATCCTTTGTGAAAAAACAAAAGGATAGAGAACAATGTCGCCAAAAAAAGAAACAAATAACCTGCCCACTTTAAGAAATGGCGTTTTGATGTTTAAAATTATCCCTATTATCATGTTTATCGACCCCCATATCCTTCTGCAACCTCCTGACTATTCTACTTATGCACAGAAATGCTTGTACATTTTTTGTGAGATCGGTTCCTCCAATGGGCAGCCCCGGGCTTCTGGACCGCAACTCTAAGCCGTCAAGGCGTCCGGTCCTTTATGCTTAGCATTGGAATTGAGAGTTAAGGCTGGCTTCTATCGTATTTACGTTCGGAGTATTTTGTGGTTTGTTCACGTCTAAACTATTACGGTGAATTCTTTGTGATACGGGGTCATTGAACTTAGGAGGTGCACATGAATACCAAAGCTTTGCATAGAACCCCCTTTGTCTCAAATATTTCAGATTTTGTTTTTAGTCATTGCACAGAGCCTGCACTGTTTCAAGAGTCTTTCATATACGATTTTTTTTTAAATCTGTGAATGGGATAGAATTGGTTGCGTTTGATATCAATCCGAGTCAGCCCTGACTCCCCCCCCCCCCCCCTTTTTTTTTGCCAGACTTTTGTTCGGCTGTAGCGGTGCTTCTGTCCTCGGGGTATCCCACGTTCTATTCTGTAGTACTTGTAATGTAATGTTTTTTTTTGTTTTGTTTTTTTAATTCTTTTTTTCTGCCGCCTTTTCCAATAATGGTTTATTCTTATTTTGTCTGCCTTTCTTTTTTTTTAATTTTTCATTTTTATGTATTTATGTATTCTATTTTTATATTGAATCTTGTCAATCATCTAAATATTTGATTCTGTTGGTGTACTTTAATAAAACATAAAAAAATCGGGGAAAATATATCCTCTTTTATAGACAAGCATATTCGTTGTGTTCATTGTCTATACCCCAACCTACCCCCCCCCCCTCCCACAAAACCACACTAAATCATGCACGTCCTGCTCTCAAAATGGCTATTTCTTGAATTTCTCTGTTTACCATTTCCCTCTTTTCTATATTTTATATTTTATTTCTGTATGCATTATCATTTTAATCTATGTAGGAGCCAGCTTCGACAAGAATTTTGCTTTTGCTGGCTTCTCCACTAAAAAATGTAATGCTTTATTTCGATGGTATGTAGTTGTATTTGGCAGTGTTTGGGTTGCATTTATGTGTATTTTTATGTCCCTTTGCTTTTTATTTATAACAGTATTTAAAAAAAAATGTTGTATATGAACCCTTTTATGAGTGGAATAGTGTAATAAACTTGGAATCAATAAGCAGCCAGATCTATATACCCATCTTGTATCAAGTATTTGCTACGTGGCAATGCATATGGGAAGTGTTCATACATAAAACCTAGGATTTATGGTTTGTTTATTAAAGTCACGAAACGTGTTACTGCACCTCCTCGTAGCTTGATCATGTTGATATCAAGATACAAAGCAACTAACCAAGAAACACAAAATGGTAAAATAAAACTGGCAGACATACTTTCATTATCGTCAGTGATGTTTTCGGCTTTCATGCAGTTGATTTTTGATTCATCATCAAAGTAAACTGTAGGGTCAAAGTAAATATTCGAGAGAGGAAGAGAGAAGAAAAAAAACACTGAAAAGTATAAAACTAGAGCAATATTTTGCATAGAGCATTATTTTGCAAAGTTATAATGAAAGTAGTATGAATCAGTCAGTACAAATCTGTTGAACATTATTCAATACTTGGGTGACATCGTGGGCGATGATTCTTCTCTGAGACAGGACTGTGATTCAGATATTCCCGATATCATGGATATGTCAGAATATCAGACAAAAGTGCTTAATATGCAATCTACTGTTGACGACTTTGAAAGTTATTGAACAATTTGGTTGCATTTTTTTGCATGTACCTTGAATGGTGTAGAATGGTATTCATTTCCTATTAACAATTTCACTCTCTTTTGCAAAGGAGCATAAAGACGTGGCCGTATTATCAATCTAATTCTATCTTATCAGAAGTATTATTTTCCTCATTTTACTAAAGTCAGTCATTCCGTTTATATAAAAAAAAAACGTTATAAAATGCTTCATGTAAAGCTCAAACTAGTTAAAATCACAATGGACATAGTCCATGTCTTACCGGCATAAAGGGACATAGCTTCAAACCCACCGCAAAGTTTGGTCAAAGCCCGTCTACAGGGAAGGCCGCAGATTTCGCCGTTTTCTGAGATTGAAATGTCGCTTGCAGGCCTACACGTCTGCCCTCCATGCTCACAGGAACAAGCACATTCAGTCCGGTTGTATAACGCAGCGACCTTGAATCCGTTTTCTTTACATGATGCTGTGCAAGAATCTGGGGTCGTAGACTGTGAGAGGACTGGATGGTAGTCAAATTCCAAGCACCCAAGAGGATAGCAACCGAAATAATCACCATCTGAAAAATACAATTCCCCTCAAAATTTAAATATCATTTCTTACTCCTATTTTTTTTTAGCAATTCACCATAATCAGAAAATGCTGTTGAAGAGAAAACGGCTTTACCTTTTGCATATCTCGGATCAGTGTTGTTTTCCGTACTACTAAAGGTTCCTGATTTCATGATTAACCAGAGCAGCACTAACATTCCATACATTCCTATTTTTACGCAGAACTTCTAGCCTGGATAAACTGATGCATGCACGATAGAGAACTTGGAAAACAAAAATGTTCCTTTGGAGTGTGTTTTGAAAACTGTTGAACCGTGCTTTTAATATCCAGTCACAGTGTTTGCCTGGTCTGTAACTACGCAAGAAAGCGAAGGCTGCAACCGTGTCTCTGGAACATCTCGTGATGTGTCAAACCGTCATAGCGCCTTTCGTGACTAAACGGATTGAAAATTGCTATTCGGAACTCGCTTCAAACAAATGAAAAGTAGGAAACAAAGATCGATATTTGAAAATCAAAGCTCTGGATATTTTATTCAAAGATCACGAGGTTACACACTGTACACACGAGTGAAGTTCCGAGTGATTAGATATCAAAATTGAAACCATCTATTTAAAAGATAACAGTTATCATAACTGACAGCTTATAAGAGGGTGTTCTCTGAACTGTCATCATGGTCATGGGTAGTGATCACTCCATATGTTTCCCACTTGAGACCCACTTTTTGAAGAGGCTTGTTCCATTCATTCTATGAACGCATGGAAAAAATAAATCTCCCGGGCAGGATGGTTTCACTTCAGAATACAATTATTTTTCCTTCTTCTTCTTGGACTCATTCAATTGTACGATCACCAGTCACTGAACTATAAGCAGGGGATAAGTATTTTTAGGAGATCTGTCACTCTACAACACACTAGGATAATTACGTTGCTTTCAATTATTTTAAATAATAGGATGCACACATAGGCATTTACTTAAAAAAAATAAAAATAAAAAGGTGGCCGATTTCCTCCAATATGGAATGTAAGTCAGCATACGGATTTAAAAGTCCTTTGTCTTATTTTTTTATAAATGAAAAAGAAAACAAAATTTCTGAATGGTCGTTACAATTGGTTAAAATATACGCTTATAAATATGACGGACCGCTTTATAATGAATGAACTGATATACCGGGTGTGCTGCTCGCTGCTGATTTTGAAAAATCTTTTAACTCCTTACCGCACAATTCCCTCAATGATTTTTCACCTTGGTTCATCAGCAAAGAAATAGATAAAAGTATTTTATAAAAATGAATCCGCCCATATAATAGTTCATGGTCACTGCATGCATGGTATAATAGGGCAAGGGTGGTCGCAAGGGAGATCCTCTGTCTCCATGCCTGTTTCATTTAAAGCTTGGCAAAGTGAAATACCTGTTATACGTCACTCAAATTCTATAGTTACATTACTTATGAATCTTATAATACATGTACCCACATGATACCCTCTTAACACTTACTAACTTCAGACAGGATTTGCAAAGTGCCCTCGAAATACTTAGTGAATTTGCAAATCGAATCGAATCGAAACTTTAAAAATTAATATCAAAACGCATGTAATATCGAGTGCAAAGAAAATAAGTTTCAAAGTTAGGATATTTTGGTACCTACATGACCTATATAGGTATTTCACCCGAACCAGATATGATTGATCATACTGTGAAAAGTATAAAGAGATTAAATGGCAATGGGATAGCTAGAATTTCATTTTGGGAAGGGTGGTAGTGCAGCAAGCGAAGGACGCTCCCCTGGGGGAGGGTGCAGGGAGAGGGGTTCCCCCGTCCCACGATAAGCACGGAAGCTCGGACGTTTCTTTTTCATTGTTCCTCGTCTGCTCCTGTGCTTTTTTTACGTTCTTTTACCTTTTGATCTTCTCGCTTACATCTTTTCTAGCGTTTTGGATGGGGCGACCGCCACCACCCCCCCACCCCCCGGCTACGAGGGTGCTAAATGGCAGATGACGACTTGGCTAAAAGGAAAACTGAACCCCCTTGGAAAAGAGCTACGAGGGTTAAATCATTACATTTGTTTACCTACTGCTATCACTTCTAATGCCAAAAATTCTATTTATGAAACTCATAAAGCGATGTTCCTTGGAATTTACATGGAAATAAAAACCTGATAAAATAAGTAAGAAACATGTATGTCATGTATTTAGTGACTCTGGATTTAAAGTGGCAGACGTTTTTATGCATGCTAAGTCACTCAATATATCATGGATAAAATGATTTATTAACAAGAATTAGAGGTAAACTGTCAGGTATAGTATATTGAGAGATACACGTGATTAAATGCTCTCGCTCTCCTTTCATTTCCTTTATGCTTGGTTCATGCATGTTAATATATCTTTGAGATGGCGCTGTGTTTCACTTCCTCTACGTCACCTGGGATGGGATATTCAATAAACACAATGGATGCGCACAATGGTAAAGAATAAGTCATAATTTTAAATCATTTTTTATATAAATACATGTAGGACAAAAAATAAAATAAGTTATAAACAAACAAGATGGCTCACAAAAGGAATTACAGGTGACCTTTGACCCTTCATGTATACGATTGCCCATTCAGTATTCTGTGTTCTGTTTGTTATAATCAGTATATTTGGCCATAATACACACTAAAAAAAAAGTTTAATTTTGCACCCTTCAAATGCAACAATGGGAGCTCCTTTGGGGGTGCAACATTGCACCCTAAGAAGCTTTTTGCACCTTCAAGGCGTCAGTTAGCTACATTTTGCACCCTAAAGGGTGCAGAATTGTACCCTTTAGGAAAGGTTCAAATTTGCAGCCTTCCGAATGCAAAAAATTCTGCAAAATTCTGCAAGTCTGCACCTTTTAGGTGCAAACGGGCATTTCCGGGTGCAAACAAAAAAGTGCATTTTTGCACCTTTTTCATCTAGGGTGCAAGCTTGCATCAAAAAAGGTGCTGCCAGTGTTGCATTTAGGGTGCGAACTTGAACCTTTTTTTTTTTTTTTCTCTCTCTTTTTTTTCTTAGTTTGTCACATATATCAATAATATAAAACACCTACGTCATTAGATAACAACTTTCCTACCACAACTTATAATTTGTAAATTCCATCATGAGATAAACCACACAACCTTGATATAATTCATATTTGTTATATTGATATTGCTATATTGCATTCTTATCCAAACTTATATTAGCTTGAGCAAATTCTACTGATTTGTGTCAATCAGTCTAGTTTTAATCTGTTTTGTATCTGTCAAATTTTTAAAAGAAAAATTTTAACTTGAAAAAGTGTCTACTTTTTATTTTTTTTATTTTTTAGTGTAGATAGCTATGGATCTTGCGACTTCAGGTACCATTCCACTGCACGATACCAGACCATTAAGAAACTTTCGACTTAAACGGGCACAACTAAAAGAGATGTTATCATTTCCAAGCATCCGTTTGTTTCATCCACTTAGTTATACATGTATTGTTTATCGAGAATTGATGAAAAGAATGATCCTATCATGCGTGTACATGTACGAGAGCCTAAAAATGTTATTCCAGAGGATGGATATATTTCAAAATCAATTTTCTTTTAGAGAGAAAAATTATCTCTGTGTTAATGGTTAGCAACTGGACTATGCATATACACTTTGCACTTAAACTTTCAATCGTTAAAAGAGGAGATGCATTATTTAAATTTTCAGAATCTCCTTTTTTTATCCTTGGACGCCAATTACGAACACGCTCGAGTCAAATACCCTTCTTCTTTTCAACAAGGGAAAGTGAACAATGATATTTATATATTGTTGCAATGATTTAAGTCTTGTAAACAGGGCATAAACCATTTCCCTCAACATGCTCAATAAGGCATTCAGAAACATAAAACCTAAGAAAATGATGTTTTCTCCATTTGCTCTTTGGTTATCTCAGAAGTTATAGATCAGACTAAAAAAAAACAAGAACAACAACAAAAAACTTTAAATGCGAGTCATATTTCTTCGCAAGCCGGACACTGGCATAATTATGTAGAGTAGCATTGGTACACTAAACGACAGAACTACGGAAATATCTTTTATGTTGGCAGGGTATAACCCTAAAAGCATTAGAGATTCTTTTTTTTTTTTTTTTTTTTGCTTTTCTGTCAGTGGAGTCAATATAGCATTATATTCAACCTCTGGGCAGGTAATATCTATATAATATTTTCCGAACATTTGGGGTCTTGGCTATTACCTGAGTAGGCATGCAGCATACTCAGACGATTCATTACTGTTTTAGCTTCCTGACATATTTTGTTTAATGTATTTTTTTTGAAGTGACTGTGGTAAATGTGCTGGAAATGATTTCTACTCAAACTTCTGACAGATGATGTCCAGTATGTCATGTAGAGAAATAAAATATTAATCGTTACACTATTCAACTTTTACATTTATATGCTTTATTGCACTAAATAGTAGGTACTCATGGCAGTGCAGATGTAAAACGTTTACATTTTACTCTACAGTGTCTCCCAGGAAAAAAATGCATTTGGAAAAAAAGCCTCCTCAATTCAGTATTTCACAATATTTTGGAAAAATGTTCATACTTGTCTATTTCTTAGCTATTGAGTAGAGTTCATTATTGACCATTTCATGTTGAACCTCGTCATCATCTTTACTAAAGCACGGTGTATCTTCCTTTCCGTGCACGAAGGCAGCATACCGTGGGAAGCTGTCCATGTGAGATCGACAATCAGCGTACGCTTAGGTATTGTCAGTGGACATTGAGTATCTCTGACTGCACGACTGCTCGCCATCATCCAATAGAACATGGTAGAAATTAGATTCGAGTTCAGCGACGGCATCCTTTGAGTCTCCTGCGGAGATGGACTCCGCGAGCGGTACAGTTTCGTTACGTGATGCTGAATTTGCGTCGGTCGGCGGGTGTGTATCAAGTGAATTGCTTCCAGAAAACTGAACGTGATCTGTTGATGTGTTGGTCACGTTGGGAGGGCGCTCTTCGTTTTGTTGGTATGACTGAATGACAAACCCCAAAAATTACTAGAAATGATCATGGATCATCCTCGCGATTGAAGTCAGTGTCCATAATGACTTTTTTTTTCATTATTCTTAAATCAGTATAGCAATATTACCATTCAAATTTATATTTAATCAATAGCATGCATACCATGTAAATAAATATAACATATTATCAGCTCATTCATTATGATATGCATTTCAAATCTGTAAATTGATTAAATTTTAGCTTTCAGCTGCAAGTATAATGAATTTCGTGAAAATACCTCTCAATAAAATTCCATTTAATAGATTTATAAGAAAAATAAAAAAAACAGTATTTTTTGCTGATTTTACGCTCTTTGATTAATTCCTGTGAATAAAATTCAAGTAAGTACATTTCTAAGGAAATCTTTAAAAAAATCAGTATGTTTGCTGATTTTTTACTCTTTGATTAATAAAAAAAGTGATTATCTTTAAGGAGATTTTCACTTTGTTGTCATTTTAAAAGATCTTTGTCTAAACAGGGAAATGCAAAATTTCCCTGGTCTCAATATAATTATATATATAAAAGTAGTTTAATACAATTGTGTAAAGCAATTCTTAACGAAGAAAATATATGTAGTCACATTGCATTTCAACAACTTAAACGACTATCAAAACACTTTTATGATCTCTTTCAGTCATACAAATTGACATAATGTAGGAATTATTAATGCATATGACATTATGAGCAAACCTTCTCCCATGTATCTTTCAGAGGCACGATAGCCGTAAAAAGAAAGTCTCGTCGTGAAAAATGCGTAATACAACACAAATCTTGACTGATACTTCAAAAAAATGTGAGGTCATTACCTCCAGGTGGCAACGGTGACGTCTCGTTGTTTTTTCCCACATTGGCTGTTCGAAGTATTGGTAGACAAAACTGTAAAATATGAAGCATGTATCAGAAGGCGAAATGAATATATTACTTTAAGTTTTAAATTAATGAAATAACGACTTGCCTTCAAATTATGAAAACTTTCGTTAATTTCAAGTTTGACCCGTAATCACATGTTTTATGCTCAAGAATAAGAGTTGCTATAGTTTTTCGCAACTAACAACAATTTCTAGGTTGTATAAAAGAAATGAAAAAGGATGAAAATGAAATAACGTCCTAACTCTCATTCCTCTCTCTTAATTATCTTCAAATAATTTCAACCACATAATTATGACTTTAAGTCAGTTGAGTTAATCTGAAACACCTTGCACTGTATTCAAAATTTCTCTATGTAGCTTCGACCTTACATGTTTGTTTACTGTTGAAAGAAAAAAAAATCATTCATACTTATTAGTTATTATGTAATGATTGGGAAATATGAAATATAACAAAACTGTAACTGAAACTGAATTTTTCATTTCTATGACTTTTCAAATATCTTTTTGATTACAGTAAAGTCTTAGATTTGAACTTTTCCAAGGTTTATTATGTTTCATTATAATTATGTGAAGTCATATGACAATTCTCCCAAATGAGGGCTTACCGTGATAAAAAGATGCTCCAACATAACCACCCCAAAATCTATCCAAGTCCTTTCTACAGGGTAAACCACACATATCGTTGTCA
>CM057164.1:7664672-7691278 GCA_029962745.1 Echinometra lucunter
AAAAAAACCTCTTTAGTTCACCTTTTTTTCTCTATAATCGGTGATGAGACCTTAAAATCAATTGAAAATTACAACTTGGTATGTAATAATGCATATAACTGGGCCTTACGCAAAGAAACATTAAGGGGATATTTTTATTGGGGGAGGGGGGGGGGGCTCAATCGCAAATGAATTATCGGTGCAATCTTAACAACTCCAAGGTAATTATATGCAAGGTTCGAAAAATATCCCTAAATATAATTCTCAAAAGTGTGTTAAAAAGAATATAGGGTTTAACAACGCCTCAAAACACTATTTTAGCTTTCTGTGTTCACGTTTTGTATTAGTGCCCCCTTTTTTGCAAGGCTTTTTTATCATTTTTTGTTAAAGGGGACCCTACACTTCAGTGTAAATTGCTTGTTTCGCCAAATTGCGACAGTGGTATATGTTACCAATGTTAATACACCAAGAAGGACGCAGTGTTTACTTTTCAAGATAAAAAGGAAAATGTCAACTTTGTATATATTGTACAAGTGGTATACCTTTCTTAAAACAACAGTGAACTGACCCTTATTATGATGTATTTACACAGCGCCAACTTACGGCTACTCAAACCCAGAGACTCTTAGAAACATTATATCCTTTGTAGCTTCTCGTGAATTTCCTTAGTATGAATACAAATACATTTTAACAGATGTTTTACCAAAAATAAAGGTCTCATTGATCAAAACAGAGCATGCTGTCTTAACAGCTATCTAACGGCAATCTACCTCTCGGACGAGTTCCCAGCGCTTTCTTGAACTAGACTTTCCTGTAACTGAACTACATTATCACAGATCGGACATCTAATATTATAAAGGAGTATAACACTCCAGAATGATGTGGGAAAGCGAGGCGACCAATAGGGCACACACAGACCTCTCAGAAAGCATATGTATACAAATTGTGCTATACCGGGTGTCCCGGAAAAGTGCTTTACCTAAATATGTTGATGTGTTGTTTACGCCAATGGCTGAAGCATCTTCCTCCAGAGAAAATGATACCAAGATCATTGAATTTGGTGAAGTAATTTGATTCTATGCCCGTTTTTTTAATACAGTGATTTTCAAATTTATGTTTTGCAGATGAAGCAGAATTGTGGCGGAGAAGTTTCATATGACATGTTTTGTTATTTACATGCAGCAATTGGCTTCCCCCCAAAACATCGTAATATGAAAGGCCTTCCTTACACAATTTGCTCTCATCTCTCGACCAACTTTGAAGATTACTGTATTTTAAGACATTGGCAAAGAATCAAAAGTACTTCACAAATTCAATGATATCGGCATGATCGGTATCATTCTTCTCGGTAGAGGATCCTGTACCCAGTGAGGTAAAAAAAAAAAAAAAAATCCGTACTACTAATGAATAAACCCCCCCCCCCCAAAAAAAAAAAAAAAAAAAAAAAAAAGAAACCTACTAAACTCTTAAAGAGCATGCATGACTTTTGCAATGATTGATATAATCACTCCACAATCTAAATGTCAGTGATGAATTCAAAAGCCAAAATGCATCCCAAAACATTATAAAAAACATTTATCTATTCATGATGTGTGGTTGTGTCATCTCAACGATCACGCGCGGGATCGACAGTACGAAACATTTACCATTAAAACCGCTCATTTCTACGATGATATTGACAAACATCAACAAATGGAATTTCACTCGCAGTAGATATTATTTTACAAATAACATTACATGAAACCGCATGTCATGCTCTTCATGAGATTATAAAAAAAGACCGTAGATTAACATCTTCAAGCATCCAAATTAAGTGTCAAACTTGAGTGCATGTCCATTATTCTCTACAAGACTTAGTTGCTTTAAATCGCTTCGATGAATATGCGCTTCCGAAAGACAAGTTAACATGCTGTCATCACTGTTTTGTATACACTTTAAGACAAAACAGTCCATGCCAAGCAGCATGATAGGAATGATAGGATATTATTGAATGGTAAGGAGGTCAGAAGTTAACAGGGCTGTATCAGAATGAGACATAAGTTATGACCTATGATTAGCTTATACTGTGGGTTCATGCACATGGCTAAAAACGAAAAC
The DNA here is from genome assembly GCA_029962745.1 of Echinometra lucunter. Classification (NCBI taxonomy): domain Eukaryota; kingdom Metazoa; phylum Echinodermata; class Echinoidea; order Camarodonta; family Echinometridae; genus Echinometra; species Echinometra lucunter. The sequence continues at coordinate 7,666,749 of CM057164.1, forward strand.
TGAGATTAGCCTCCCTTCTAGCCTCAATCCATGTAGAGTTAGAGTTTAGAGTCGCAGTACGTCGGAATTATTGATGCCTTAAATGTTATCAGGATTTTTCATGAACATTTAAATTATAATCACTTTCACTAAGGGGAATAGGGATATGTTATTTCTTCATTCCATAGTAACATTGTTAACAAATGATTTTCACACCAGGCCTCTAAACTGTTTACAATGATTTAGTCACGGCCTTAGGGTATTAAAGGCACTTGCTATATACTGTAGCTACCATATACACGTCAAGTGGCTCTTTTTCCTAAAACCGGCCTTTGACGGAAAGCGAAACACACAGCAGAATAAGTGGCCTACAAGACATCGAGGATGCCTTCCTTCTAGCTCTCTAAAAGTTTGAACCCAAGTAATTGAATATCAATAATATTGTTAAGTACTTTTTATTATATAAAACAACCATACAGCATAATGCTTCACTAATCAAATGCTTGCTACGTATATGGGGCAGAGAACCTACTAAACAACTGCAAAAGCGAGTGGTGCTGTTTTTGTTATCGTGTTGAGCAACTGGTTATTGATACTACTATTTTAGTATTGTATTATTGTATTCCATAATTATGTCTCATGTAATATTAGATTTTTATGTCTCTTCTACCTGTCTACCTTCCCTTTCAGCCTTCCTCGTTTTCTCTTTCTGTGTTCAGGTGTTTATTATTTTTCTCATATACCTTCCACTGAGTGAGTTCACATCACACCAAAACATATTTCCCTTTCAAATCTCTCTTTCAGCCAGTCTCCTTATACCCTGTCTTTGAATATTCATTCTTTTCATCCTATTCATCCTATTTTCTTACATCCCCCATCTCTCTCTCTCTCTCTTTCCACGTTTCTCTCCACTTCTCCTTTTTTTTCCTCTCTTTATCGTCCTCTCTGGGACCTTTCAAGCCCTGTTTTTCTCTTCCTCTCTTAACCCTTCAAGTTTCTACTGATGCGGATGCTACTTCTACAATATCTCTTCGTTGTACCTATATTTCCCCATTTTAAGGTCCTTAAAAAGTATCACGATGATGAAAGACAACGTTTGCTGATCATGATATATACTGTACCCCCCCCCCCCCAGTTTTTTAAATAAATACGTAGCTAAATATTCAAATGAAGAATCTATAGCTGTTGTGGAAATGAAGTTCTTTCCGATTCCCAATGTAAACACAATGATATGAAGAATCAATCCATTATAATAAAATATCTGCTGGTACCCTCAATTCAAAGTCATCTCGGAAGCCAAACAAACCAAAAAAAAACCAAAACAAAACAAATAAAAAAACCAGTACAACAATGATAATCAAGTTGTGCACAAGGATTTTATATTAACGAATTTCGAATGCTGCCGGAGCATGCAAAGTTGATTTTCTTTGTTTGAATCAGTTGAACACTTGATTAGAGATTATGTATAATTGTGTATAACCACAAAACAAAACGATCGGTTTCAATGGCAAACATCAATCTTCGTAGGACACGAGGCCCTTCCTTGACAGTTTAATTAGCCTCTCCCTTACGACGACCCGCATGGATACAGGACTTTACAGCCCACGGCATCGAAAGCATACCGTCAAATACCACTTTTGAATTGTCACTCTGAGTGATTCAGAGTCACTGATAAATATTGTAAGACGAGTGTCCTTAATTGGACTTCTTCTAAATGTTGAAGTATAATGGAAACTGAAGTTTTCGATCGTCAGTCATATCAATCGGGTTCATTGCCATGTGATTCCCACAATTAAGGATATCAAGTTTCCACTCAACATATTGAACGTGATATGTGAGTTCCCAATGATATTGGATTACATACATTCATAGGCAAAGAATATGAAAAAATTACAATGTCCCGAACAGGATTCACACACTGGAATCATACTAACCACAATCATCTTAAATGTAGATTTTTGCCTATTTATAAATGGTAACAATAATGAAATATTTCACCTTTTATCTTGAGCTAATCTTGTCTATTCTGTAAACATTGTAAAGATTAATCTAAGTGGATACTGAAATATTGTTGTTTTCGGCAAGAAAAATCAGGATTTGGGAGTAATGCGAATTCCTTTAAACTTGTATCACTTTATAACCTGAAGTACGTAAATGGCATATAAAAGTACACTGTCAGCGAGGGGTGATAGAAGATATTTATTGTACTTCAACAACTTTACATCGATCACAAATAAAACTGTCATTAAATCTTAAAAAGCAACATTCTAGAGGACTTCAAAATCTCGATGAACAATGATAATTGAAGAAATACATTGAAATTAAGTGTATATGAACTGAATCGTTAAAGCATGACCTTAATACCGCTTTGACTTTTACGAGACTGTCTACAACTTTAACCTGCTGGCAACTGGAATATGGTGGCCCCTGTATGAAGTCTATAGGAATTTAAGATTTCAATAGTCAGCGGGTTAAAGTTGTAGATAGTCTCTTAAAGGTCTATAACAATCGATTTATACAAGGGCATCAAATGATGAATTAGTTGATGGATTCTTTAGAATAGGTAGTGGAATAACCATTTTCAGGATTATACTTCGTGTATCTTTTTGACAACCAGATAACCGATCCAGGCGACAAAAAAGCAAATCGTCGATTTCAATATAGCGGATGCATTTTTCTATCCGTGAATGTAGTTATAATCAAATAAAGTGATTCTTGCAATTCACCCTGTAGTGAATACGTATTTGTGTTGTTGTTGTTGTTGTTTCCTTTCAACCTTTGTGCTGTTTTCCATTCTCACATAGGTCCTAAAGCTGTCTTTGAAATCACAGTGATCGGTCAGATGCACAAGTCTTTGTCAGTCGAACCTCACATTAGAGGGCGTGAATCTGAGGCCAGGACAGTCAGGTACTGTAGCTGCTTGTGACACAGGCAGATACTGGCAAAGTTAGGCTCTGAAACTCTGTTTAATTTTCAAAATAGGGTGTGTGTCTGCAGACTTTCTCTGCAGACACAGACACTTTTGTCATCCCCATCCTCATCTTCTTTAGTTTTATGTGTGATTGGTTGTTTCATTTCGAGGTGATTATATAAACTCGGGAAAAATGAAAAAAAAACCTCAACAATAACAACAAAAAACATAGGTTAAATCATGGAAAGGAGTTCCAGCAGGTTAGATATCATTTCACCTCAAAGTCGTGACATCTAAACGTCAGTTGCCTTGTAATAATGAAATAGTGACTATGCTGATGTTCAAACTTTTCATTTCATCAATCAATAACTGACATTAAAACACGTGACAATGATATTCAACCGCTTAATGAATTACCACTTTGATGTTAACAATCTACTAATAACAAAACCTACAATTGTACAATAATAAGAGAAGCGATCTTATAATGAAATAAATACATAAAATAGGATGGTAAATTCATGAATCGATCAGTGCATTTATTTATTTATTCATTTGAACATACTTAAACAATCTTTATCCAGAGAGTAATTGTATCCATAGGACCTAAATACTGGAATGCTCTCCCGTCAGAATTAACGGGATGCCCTCTCTTGTACTAGTATTATTTCTAACGCAAAAGGAAGGGGCTGCTGTTTTACAAATTATGTTGGTGTACATGAATAAGTCACTTTTGAGTTTATTGAGTCAATGCTGTGTTGTTGTTGTTTTTTTTCAATTATGTGTTGCTCGTTTATCAGCTGAGCACAACTTATACGCAACTTAATATACGCATTACTGTGTTAGGTATACTTAACCCAATAGGAAAAGAAATGAAATACACCATTGCATGATTTCCTCCTCTCCCTTTCCTGTGTTCAACTCATTGTTAATTCGGCATGTTCATTAATCATATCTGTTTTGTATGTGTTACCTCAAAGGATTTCGTTGGGGCTTACAGTTTTAGAGACTTGCTTTCCTGCATGTCCCATCATATCTTTCTTACTTATATAAGTACTTCTAAAGTATTGTTGTTGTTTGTTTAGTACATTGACCGCTTGTCAGTATGCTACTTATGTCCTTTTTTAATGATTGTAATCTTATCTTATATTTCGTACTTTTTATTTGAAGATTAAATGTTACATGAGAAATATGACAAAAAATTAAATGAAATGAACAATGAATGAAAAAATAAGTGGTCAAAATATTCAGATTGGGCATTTGGAGGTCTTTATAAATAGCAAATTATCAAACTTTCCTGTTCCAATTTGAGGCAAATACACGTATGAACAAAATGATATATAAACCTATGAAGGTTTCATAGTTTATTGTTAGAAGATGTCAAGACACCTCCGTGCAATGTAGGCTGAAAGTGACTACCAAGTTAGAGTGAATATTTTATTTTATTTTTTTTTTCTCATTTAGTTTGGATTTCGTGAGATTTGTTTTTTTTTTTTACATACATGATATAACAGTATTTATGTATTGATAATATATCTTGTTTGTGGACTATTTGATAAAACCGTATTTCACAAGTTGAAATTTAGTTTTGTAAACCTATATTGTGATAACATACATTTATATAAATTTAGATCATTTTCATGATTATGCGTCATACAATGTCATATGAAATACTTGCGCTTTTCAGTGCACTTTACAGTACATGTAGATACAATATCAATCTAAACACATGGACTACATTCTATTACCTTACATCAATATGATATCAAGACACTCTACTGTGCAGTGACAGTAATAAAACCATTACCATTTATTTTCCACAATGATGCATTACGCCATATTGATTCTTAATTGCCTCTTGCACTACATTGATTCTAACATACTATAATCATTTAAAGAAAAGGAACCTGCAGTAACAATATACAAATATGCAGTAAAGTACAATTGTATAAAAAAATCTGTACCCGTAGTTCCTGTATATACATGACGGCCATTATCATTCCGTTATCGTTCATGAAATTGGATGACTTTACTTCTGAACTTTCCACGTGAGGAAGGACAATATTTCGTCAAGAAAATATATTTTCCAGGCAAAGCAACAAATACACTGAGCTGTCAACAGTTTTAAGTTTTATTCAACATTGGTGTAACCCTCTTCTTTCTCCTGAGGAAATAGTACATGGACCCAGATTGTCTAAGTTGCGTCTTCGAGTTGAATATTACACTTTGGGGACTCCTTTTCCACAGGAACTTAATGATCGCCACGTCTGGATAAACTGTACGTATATGATACAAGGGCCACCCCTATCCGAGGACACACTTTTTTCTGGAGAAAAAGAATAAAATATGTGCGAAGCGAAGGACACACGTTTTCTTTAGTGGTTTATGGAGACCAATCTTGCCCTCCAATTTGTGGTTTATGTATGCGAGACGAGTAATACACTTTTGCTGCTTGGTTCTGTAAGTTTTGTGATTGAGGTTCTACGACAAGGTAGCCATCTTCATCAACTTTGCTTGCCCAGTCGCAGGCCTTCAGTTTGATCTCGTTGGCATCTGGGTAGTTGTATTGATTATACTCATCAGATGAGGTGCTTTTTGAAGGAACACCCTGGCCTACGACCAGGTACTCGTGATATAATTCACAACCTACGGTAGGGGCCGAGGACCTTTCGAGATCAGGATCCTCGTAGATCGCTTCTTGTACTTCTGCACCTGGTGACAATGCGGTCACATTATCTTGAGGAAGGTCTGGTGCTTGCGGCATTGAGTTCAATGGCTGATAATGAGTAGCATAAGCGATACCTGAATTTCTGTTCTCAATGAATTTTTCCTGAAGGTTCAACTGTTTGATAGTTGCTTTCCTGTCCCGTTCAACTATCCTAGCAACTGCTACAGATTCTTCTTCATGTTCCTGGGTAAGCCTACACCGGCGACATATTAGTATGGCTGTCACAACAACAATGATCAGGGAAAGTGCCACCGAAACAGAAATTGGTATAGCAATATGAACCGAAGACCAAGTGGTGTGAGTGTCATTTGCTATAAAGTGACAAGAAAGAAACAGAGTTCCACAATTTAGAAGTGATACATAAATACAAACAAAATAAATCACCAAACTACCTTCCGTAAAGTGGACAAAATGAAGGTTGTAAGGTACAGGGTAAAAATCAATAATCAACCAAACTAAGAGAAATAAATTCTAGACGATTTTGGCCCGTAATGCAAGAAGACTCTAATAACCTGTATAAGTTTAATGGTAGGATTTTTCTTTTTCTTTTTTTTTCTGTTGAAAATACTTAAATTTACTTCCATCAAACTCTGTAGTTTAACGAGAAATAAGGTTCGTTATTTCGTTAGTTATTTTCGGACTAACGAATCTTATTTCATTTTGGGACTATCGAACCTTCGGAATAAAGAACCTAATTTTATTTTAAGACTCACGATACTCTGGAATAACGTACCTTCAGAATGACGCCACAAATGTCCGGATTAACGAACCCTTTTTCATTTTCAGACTAAGTACGAACAGCTAGGTATACGCAATTTGCGTGTTTCGGAATAACGAACCTTAGGAATAATAAACCTTCGGAATAGCGAACACCACCCAAACAGGCATATCGCGATACGGTGTCGCGATATAGTCACTTTGAAATATCCAGTATATAAACAACAACACCAACAACAATACTATATGCCACGATATTTGACGGTAAAAATGGCACAGCGAGCATCGGCTGGTTCCAGGTAAAACCAGATGGGCCTTCTCAGCCAAAGCCCACAAGCACCAACACATTATGGGCCATATAGCATTGCACCCTGCAGTTGAAAATCGATTATGCATATACATTTACGACAAAAAATGACGAGATATTTGTTGAAATGGACATTTTACATTCCACCTTTACACTAAACACAATAATTTCACTTTGAGCTGTAAAGCAAAATGTATCTGAATTTAGATAAATCATCCTGCACGTCATTCAGACATTTAATTCAATGAGGTAGGCCTCCTATTATGTCGAATCTGACAACTAGTATTTTCATCCGTTTTAAAAGTCGTGCAATCTAGTCCCTTTATAGAGATATAAATGATATAGATGAAAATGGTTCAGTAGCTAGATGTAGGAAGTAGGATTATAGGCACAGGATGTACGATTCAGGGCCATATGCAGAACTTTTTCCTGGAGAGGGAAGACGGTTGAAATTTGTTTAAGAAACTCACAAGGGCACATTTGCACTTCGAAAAGTATAATGTGAAAAGTCAAAAGTGGACATATTTGAGAAATGCATGAACAGGTACACTGCCGAAAAAAAACTAAAACCATCGTATTTCGGGCATTTTCAGATGGGGCCTGGAGGTAGACAATATCTGGGACCCACAGGCGTTGTGCCTGGGCACATATGTACCGCATGTATCCCATATTGGTCATAGACGGGCATTTTCAGATTGGACTCGGATGGTAAACTATGGTTTCTATGAACACAGGGAAGGTACCTAACCTAATGAAAATAGCCAAAGTCATCCCCCTTTACAAAAAAAGGTGATAATCAGCTTGTTTCTAATTACCGTCCTATTTCATTGCTCACTTCGTTATCTAAAATTCTCGAAAAACTTATACATACTCGTACAACTACGTTCTTTAATAAATACAATACTTTTTCGAACTCGCAATTTGGTTTCCGCGAAAATCATAGCACCTCGCATGCAATTTTGACTTTTATTAATAAAATTACTTCTTCCATAGATAAAGGTTGTCATACTGTTGGTATTTTCCTGGACTTCTCCAAGGCCTTCGATACCATTAACCACGAAATACTTCTTCATAAACTTTCTTTTTATGGTATCAGGGGGAAGGCCTTGGAGTGGTTCAAGAGCTACCTAACAGACAGGTCTCAATTTGTGTCAGTCAACAACGTTGTTTCTTCTACTCTCCCTATTACATGTGGAGTACCACAGGGTAGTTTACTTGGTCCTCTTCTTTTTATTACATATATTAATGACATTAAAAAAAGTTCTACTTCACTAACATTTGTATTGTTTGCTGACGATTCGAACATTTTCTTTTCTCATGATAACCTAAACCAACTTGTAAGAATTGTAAACTCAGAACTTATACATGTCACTGACTGGATTAAAGCGAATAAACTATCACTTAACTTACAAAAGACGAATTTTATGCTTTTTAGTAACAGAATAAATACAATACCTGATAACATAATTTTTGATAATACTGTTCTTGAAAATGTTTCAGAGACCAGATTTTGGGGGGTTACTATTGATAATAAGCTATCATGGAAACCACACATCAATAATATTTGCAAAACAATTTCAAGAAACATCGGAATTATCAACAAACTCAAATATTTTCTCCCATCTCACACTTTACTTACACTGTATCATACATTAATATTACCATACATTAATTATGGCATTTTGGCATGGGGTTGTGCGACCCAAACACAATTACAAAGAATACTGTTGCTGCAGAAGAAGGCTCTTAGAATAATTTTTCAAACCCAATTCAGATCACACACAGATATACTATTCTTCCAAAATAATATTCTTAAAGTGAGCGATTTATATCTTTTCCAACTCGCCCAATTTATGTATAAACTAAACAAAGATGATCTCCCAACAATTTTTTCAAATATGTTCTGTAAAAACTCCTCTATACACGATTACCCAACGAGACAACGTAACTGTTATCACTACCCCCTACTCGTACTATATTAGCGAAAAACTCTTTTATCTTTTTTGGACCTGTGTATTGGAATTCCCTGCCCAACGACTTTAAAGAATCTGCAAACCTTAATATTTTTAAACGCAAACTTAAAAAAAAAGATGCTCATTTGTCAATACTTCACACCAACAAGTCAAGCTAACACATAACCTAAAACTACATAATAACTTAACCTTTAACCACCAATAAACTTGTCAAACTTTACTTATGAAAAAAACAACAACACTACAACATGATACAATACATTACGACCTGTGCACCTGCCATGTTTCCTCTTTTCGTTTGCACTTTTTATTTGCACTTCCCTTATCTCCCTCTTTCTTTCCTTTGCCATTTTACCCTCCCTATTATAATTTTGTAAGTACTTTTTTGTGTGTGTTACCACTGTAATTATTATTATTTGAACTACTTTCTCTTATTTTTTTGTCACTTATTCGTTTTATTTGGATATTTGTGGATTACTTGTTTTAAGTTTGTCTTCTGCGTCCGTCTCGATTTTTGTATATAGTTGTATATATAGTTTGTTTATAATTAGTACTGAAACTAAGTTTAGGGGCTTGCCTTCTTTACAAGCTTTTGCTTTTCTTGGCAAGTCCCTCCGTTCATTTCTTGTTTCTTTTCATTGACAAAATTACTGCAACAAATTGTAGCTTTGTTTAATTTATATTCAACATTTGTTACGAAATGTCATTGATTTGTTTGTATTATCTATTATATTGAATATGTATTGTTACTTTGATTGTATTTTGAAAAAAAAAATTGTTGAACGGAAATAAATAAATCTAAATCTAAATCTAAACAATTTCCGGGGCCCCACATTTGATTACACCTGGGCACATATATCCCGTATGGGTTATACATGGGCACTTCTAGATGTGGCAAAGATGGTACCTGGTTTTTATCTTGGCAGATATGTATCCCGTACGGGCTACGGAAGGGCATTTCTAGATAGAGCCAATATGGTAAAAATTAAATGGGGCCACCTGGTTTATGTCTGGGCCCTTATATACCACGTATATCCTAAATGGGTTACAGATGGGCATTTCTAGATGGGGCCAAGAAAGTAAGACGTATGCGGGGATCATCTAGTTTTTATTTGAGCCCATATTTACCCTATATATATCCCGTATGGGTTACAGATGGCCCACATATACTCATTACCATCTTGGCCCCATCTACAAATGCCCATCTGTAACCCATATCGGATATAGGTGGTACATATGGGCCCGTATACTCTATATCGATCACATACACCCTTTGCATCATGGTTCCGAATGGGCCCCGCTTGTTTTGAAGATTGTGTTTTCGTCTGGGTCTTATATGGGCCCCACATGATTTCAAGATCGTGCTTTCATCTGGTCCTATATGGGCCCCACACGTTATCTAGAACGTGTTTTGATCTGGGTCCTATATGAGATCAGGTTTTCATGTGGTTCGAATTTGGGCCCCTCACGGTTTTAAGATCCTGCTTCCGTCTGGGTCCTATATGGGCCCCATATAGAATCTAGATCGTGTTTCATGTGGGTCCTATATGAGCCCCACGTGGCATCAAAAGCGTGCTATCATGTGGAGCCCATATGGATCTCATATACCCCAGATGGGTCCCATACACCATTTGCATTGGTGTTCCCGAATGGGTCCCACGTGGTCTGAAGATTGCATTTTCATCTGTGTCCTATATGGGCTCCACGTGGTGGCTAAATCGTGCCATGATATGGGGCCCATATGCATCACATATACCCATATGGGTCCCATACACAATTTGCACGGGGATCCCCAATGTGCCCCACGTGGTTTGAAGATTGTGTTTCCATCTCGGTCCTATATGAGACCCAGATAGTATCTGAATTGCGTTTCTATCTGGGTCCTATTTCGCCGCCCCCCCCCCCCAATAGTATCTAGATCGTGTTATTATCTGGGTCATATATGGGCACTTCTGGTATCAAAATCGTGCCGTCATGTGGGTTACTTCTTGGGACTTATGAAAAAAAAAATCATACGTCTCCTTTGAATCAGATGACCTAATTAGGCCAACCACTTTAATGTTTAATAGGCGTAGAGTGCACAAACGAATGGCAAAATGAGGCTTCTTTCATTATTTTTTAGCTCGCTAACATGATAACAATCATCCCCCTTCCATTTCACAAAAAGGAATTTCTTCACTTTACTTTCGCTTAACCCTTAAAAGACTTGGCCTATATCATGCACCCACAATAGTTTTCGTCGCGGAATTTGATCGGGCTTATTTCATGCCACGCCACTTTTCTCATCAATTTTTTTGGAATCTTATCAAAAAAAAAAAAAAACAGCTCTGAGGAAAGCTGCGCTATCATTCTCTCAATTGACTTTCTCTCTCTCTCTCTCTCTCTCTCTCTCTATATATATATACATATATATATATATATATATATATATATATATATCAGGGATGGAGTCGAGGCCGGCCTCGAGGCCACATTTTGCCGGCCTTGGCCTTGGCCTCGGTCCGAGTCACGTGTACAAAGTCTATGGGAGAAATTTTTATCCAGCGGCCTCGTGACTCGGAACTGCCGGCCTCGACTCCATCACTGATATATATATATATATATATACCCATACATACATACGTACATATATATCTACACTGAAAGGAATGAGAATGGAAGAATAATAATTGCGTAGCTCCCTCAATGTTCCCAGAGCTGTCATCCATTTTGAATCAAGGGTTGAAAAAAATACCTCCGCCGGGAATCGAGCCCGGGTCATTTGTCAAATTTCTTTCAATACCCCATTTGACTTTGATAATCTGACACACATCAAGCATATCCTGCTCTCGAATGGGCAATTTTGTTACATTCGAGGTGTTTTCAAAAGCTCTGCTTTCTACAAAGCTTCCAACAAATCAGGGAAAATAATTTTTCGTCTTTCAAATCCTTTGTGAAAAAACAAAAGGATAGAGAACAATGAAAAAAAAAAGAAACAAATAACCCGCCCACTTTAAGAAATGGCGTTTTGATGTTTAAAATTATCCCTATTATGTTTATTGACCCCCATATCCTTCTGAGTTCTTACAACCTCCTGACTATTCTACTTATGCACAGAAATGCTTGTACAATTTGTGTGAGATCGGTTCCTCCAATGGGCAGCCCCGGGCTTCCGGACCGCAACTCTAAGCCGTCAAGGCGTCCGGTCCTTTATGCTTAGCATTGGAATTGAGAGTTGGGGCTGGCTTGTATCGTATTTATGTTCGGAGTATTTTGTGGTTTGTTCACGTCTAAACTTATTACGGTGAATTCTTTGTGATACGGGGTCGTTGAACTTAGGAGGTGCACATGAATACCAAAGCTTTTCATAGAACCCCTTTTGTCTCAAATATTTCAGATTTTGTTTTTAGTCATACAATATAAACATATTTTCATTGCACAGAGCCTGCACTGTTTCAAGAGTCTTTCATATACGATTTTTTTTTTAAATCTGTGAATGGGATAGAATTGGTTGTGTTTGATATCAATCCGAGTCAGCCCTGACTCCCCCCCCCCTTTTTTTTCGCCAGACTTTCGTTCGGCTGTAGCGGTGCTTCTGTCCTCGGGGTATCCCGCGTTCTATTCTGTAGTACTTGTAATGTAATCTTTTGTTTGTTTTGTTTTTTATTCTTTTTTTCTGCCGCCTTTTCCAATAATGGTTTATTCTTATTTTGTCTGCCTTTCTTTTTTTTTGGAATTTTTCATTTTTATGTATTTATGTATTCTATTTTTATATTAAATCCTGTCAATAATCTAAATATTTGATACTGTTTTTACTTTAATAAAACATTAAAAAAATCAGGGAAAATATATCCTCTTTTATAGACAAGCATATTCGTTGTCGTTCATTGTCTATACCCCAACCTACTCTCCCCCCCCCCCCCCCCCCCACACACACACACAAAACCACACTAAATCATGCACGTCCTGCTCTCAAATTGGCTATTTCTTGAATTTCTTTGTTTACTATTTCCCTCTTTTCTATATTTTGTATTTTATTTCTGTATGCATTATCATTTTAATCTATGTAGGAGCCAGCTTCGACAAGCATTTTGCTTTTGCTGGCTTCTCCACTAAAAAATGTAATGCTTTATTTCAATGGTATGTAGTTGTATTTGGCAATGTTAGGGTTGCATTTATGTGTATTTGTATGTCCCTTTGCTTTTTATTTATAACAGTTTTTGTAAAAAAAAATGTTGTATATGAACCCTTTTATGAGTGGAATAGTGGAATAAACTTGGAATCAATAAGCAGCCATATCTATTTACCCATCTTGTATCAAGTATTTGCTACGTGGCAATGCATATGGGCAGTGTTCATAAATAAAACGTAGGATTTATGGTTTGTTTATTAAAGTCACGAAACGTGTTACTGCACCTCCTCGTAGCTTGATCATGTTGACATCAAGATACAAAGCAACTAACCAAGAAACACAAAATGGTAAAATAAAGCTTGCAGACATACTTTCATTACCGTCAGAGATGTTTTCGGCTTTCATGCAGTTGATTTTTGATTCATCATCAAAGTAAACTGTAGGGTCAAAGTAAATATTCGAGAGAGGAAGAGAAAAAAATAAAAATCACTGAAAAGTAAAGAACCAGAGCAATATTTTGCATAGAGCATTATTTTCCAAAGTTATAATGAAAGTAGTATGAATCAGTCAGTACAAATCTGTTGAACATTATTCAATACTTGGGTGACGTCATGGGCGATGATTCTTCTCTGAGACAGGACTGTGATTCAGATATTCCCGATATCATGGATATGTCAGAATATCAGACAAAAGTGCTTAATATACAATCTATGTAGACGACTTTGAAAGTTATTGAACAAATTGGTTGCATTGTTTGCATGTACCTTGAATGGAGTAGCATGGTATTCATTTCCTATTAGCAATTTCAGTCTCTTTTGCAAAGGACCATAAAGACATGGTCGTATTTTCAATCTAATTCTACCTTATCAGAAATATTATTTTCCTCATTGCAATAAGGTCAGCCATTCCGTTTATATTAAAAAATCGTTATAAAATGCGTTATGTAAAATTCAAACCAGTTAAAATCACAATATACATAGTCCATTTCTTACCGACATAAAGGGACATAGCTTCAAATCCACCGCAGAATTTGGTCGAAGCCCGTATACAGGGAAGGCCGCAGATTTCGTAGGTATCTGAGAATGAAAGGTTGGCGATATCGGTGATACTCAACGGCCTACACGTCTGCTCACAGGAACAAGCACATTCAGTCCGGTTGTATAAAGCAGCAAACTTGAATCGGTTTTCTTTACATGATTCTGTGCAAGAATCTGGGGTAGTGGACTGTAAGAGGATTGGCTGGTAGTCGAATTCCAAACACGCAAGAGGATAGCAACCGATGTATGCACCGTCTGAAAAATAAAATTCCCCTCAAAATTTAGATATTATTTCTTACTCCTAATTTTCAGCAATTCACCATAATCAGAAAATGCTGTTGTGGAGAAAACGGCTTTACCTTTTGCATATCTCCCATCGGTGTTGTTTTCCGTACTGGTGCTGCTAAGGATTCCTGATTTCATGATTAACCAGAGCAGCACTAACAGTCCATACATTTTTAGCGTGGATAAACTGATGCATGCACGATAGAAAACTGGGGAAAAAAACTATTCTTTTGAAGTGTGTTTTGAAAACTGTTGAACCAGGCTTTTAATATCCAGTCACAGTGTTTGCCTGGTGAATAACTACGCAAGAAAGCGAAGGCTGCGACCGTGTCTCCGGAACATCTCGTGATGTGTCGAACCGTCAAAGCGCCTTTCGTGACTAAACAGATTGAAAATTGCTATTCGGAACTCGCTTCAAAACAAATGGAAAGTAGGAGACAAAGACCGATATTTGCAATTCAAAGCTCTGGATATTTTATTCGTAGATCAAGAGGTTACACACTGTACACACGAGTGAAGTTCCGAATGATTAAATATCAAAATTGAAACCAACTATTTAAAAGATAACAATTATCATAACTGACAGCTTACAAGAGGGTGTTCTCTGAACTGTCATCATGGTCATGGGTAGTGATCACTCCATATGTTTCCCACTTGATACCCACTTTTTGAAGAGACTTGTTCCATTCATTCTATGTTAAAACGCATGGAAAATAATAAATCTCCGGGGCAGGATGGTTTCACTTCAGAATACTATTATTTCTCCTTCTTCTTCTTGGACTCATTCAATTGTACGATCACCAGTCTCTGAACTATAAGCAGGATATAAGTATTCTTAGGAGAGCTGTCACGCTTACAACAGACTAGGATAATTACATGGCTTTCAATTATTTTAAATAATATGATGCACACATACACATTTACTAGAAAAAAAAAAGTGGCCGATTTCCTCCAATATGGAATGTAAGTTAGCATACGGATTTAAAAGTCTTTTGTCTTATTATTATTATTATTTTTTTTATAAATGAAAACCAAACAGAATTTCTGAATGGTCGCTACAATAATTGGTGAAAATATACGCTTACAAATATGACGGACTGCTTTAAACTGAATGAAATGATATACCGGGTGTGCTGCTCGCTGCTGATTTTGAAAAATCTTTTAACTCCGTACCGCACAAATATCTCAATGATTTTTCACCTTGGTTCATCAGCAAAGAAATAGATAAAGGTATTTTATAAAAAAATGAATCCGCCAATGTAATAGTTCATGGTCACTGCATGCATGGTATAATAGGGCAAGGGTGTCGCAAGGGAGATAATCTGTTTCCGTGCCTGTTTTATTTAAAGCATGGCAAAGTGAAAAACTTGTTATACGTCACTCAAATTCTATAGTTACATTGCATATGAATCTTATAATACACGTACGCACATGGTACCCTGTTAACACTCACTAACTTCAGACAGGATTTGCAAAGTGTCCTCGATTTCCAGTGGGCCGTGTTCATCGGTTTCTTCGCAAGGGCAATCGAATCGAATCGAAACTTTAAAAACAAATATCAAAACTCATGTAATATGGAGAGGCAAGAACATAAATTTCAAAGTAAGGATATTTTGGTACCTACATGACCTATATAGGTCTTTCACCCGAAGCAGATATGATTGATCATACTGTGAAAAGTATAAAGAGATTAAATGACAATGGGATAACTAGAATTTCATTTTGGGAGGGGCGGTAGTGCAGCAAGCGAGGGACGCTCCCTTGGGGAAGGTGCAGGGAGAGGGGTTCCCCCGTTCCTTGGGAAGCACGGAAGCTCCGATGTTCTTTGTCATTGTTCCTCGTCTGCTCCTGTGCTTTTTCTACGTTCTTTTACCTTTTGATCTTCTTGCTGACATCTTTTCTAGCGTTTTGGATGGGGTGCCCGCCCCCACCCCCCCCCCCCCCGGCTACGAGGGTGCTAAATGGCAGATGACGACATGGCTAAAAAGAAAACTGAACCCCCTTGGAAAAGAGCTACGATGGTTAAATCATTACATTTGTTTACCTACTGCTATCACTTCTAATGCCAAAATTTATATATGAAACTCATAAAGCGATGTTTCTTGGAATTTACATTGAAATAAAAACCTGATAAAATAAGTGTCTACTTTCTTTTTTGTTTTTCTTTGTTTTTCTTTTTTTTTTAGTGTAGATAGCCATGGATCTTGCGACTTCAGGTACCAGTCCACTGCAGGATACCAGACCATTAAGAAACTTTCTACTTAAACGGGGACAACTAAATGAGATGTTATCATTTCCAAGCATCCGTTTGTTTCATCCACTTTGTTATACATGTATTGTTTATCAATAATTGATGAAAACAATGATCCTATCATGGGCGTACATGTACAAGAGCCTAAAAATGTTATTCCAGAGGATGGATATATTTCAAAATCAATTTTCTTTTAGAGAGAAAAGAAAAATTGTCTCTGTGTTAATGGTTAGCAACTGGACTATGCAAATACACTTTGCACTTAAACTTTCAATCGTTAAAAGAGGAGAGGCATTGTTTGAATTTTCAGAATCTCCCTTTTTTATCCTTGGACGCCATTTACGAACACTCTCAATTCAAATGCCCTTCTTGTTTTCAACAAGGGAAAGTGAACAATAATATTTATATATTGTTGCAATGATTTAATTCTTGTAAACAGGGCATAAACCATTTCCCTCAACATGCTCAATAAGGCATTCAGAAACATAAAACCTAAGAAAATGATTTGCTCTTTGGTTATCTCAGAAGTTATAGAACAGACTAAACAAAACAAGAACAACAACAAAATCTTTAAATGCGAGTTATATCTCTTCGGACACTTGCATAATTATGTAGAGTAGCATTGGTACACTAAACAACAGAACTACGCAAATATAGTTTATGTTGGCAGGGTATAACCCTAAAAGCATTAGATGTTCTTTTTTTCTGTTAGTGGAGTCAATATAGCATTATATTCAACCTCTGGGCAGGTAATATCTATATAATATTTTCCGACCATTTGGGGTCTTGGCTATTACCTGAGTAGTCATGCAGCACACTCAGACGATTCATTGCTGTTTTAGCTTCCTGACCTAATTTGTTTAATGTATTTTTTCAAGTGACTGTGGTAAATGTGTTGGAAATGATTTCTACTCAAACTTCTGGCAGATGATGTCTAGTATGTCATGCAGAGAAACAACATATTAATCGTTACATTATTCAACTTTTACATTTATATGCTTTATTGCACTAAAAAGCAGGTACTCATGGCAGTGCAGATGTAAAACGCTTACATTCTATTCTACAGTGTCTCCCAGAAAAAAAAATGCATTTGGAAAAAAGCCTCCTCAATTCAGTATTTCACAATATTTTAGAAAAATGTTCATACTTGTCTATTTCTTAGCTATTGAGTAGAGTTCATTATTGACCATTTCATGTTGAACCTCGTCATCATCTTTACTAAAGCACGGTGTATCTTCCTTTCCGTGCACGAAGGCAGCAGACCGTGGGAAGCTGTCCATGTGAGATCGACAATCAGCGTACGCGTAGGTATTGTCAGTGGACATTGAGTATCTCCGACTGCACGACTACTCGCCATCATCCAATAGAACATGGTAGAAATTGGATTCGAGTTCAGGGACGGCATCCTTTGAGTCTCCTGCAGAGATGGACTCCGCGAGCGGTACAGTTCTGTTACGTGATGCTGAATTTGCGTCGGTCGGCGGGTGTGTATCAAGTGAATTGCTTCCAGAAAACTGAGGGTGATCTGTTGATGTGTTGGTCACGTTTGGAGGGCGCTCTTCGTTTTGTTGGTATGTGGCATGAGCACGCCATCTACACGAGTCATCACGCGGCGAGTTCACAACACGACGTTCTCTCTTCCTTAAAGGCATGCAGGTTAACAGGGGGAATAAGAAGGAGAAAGGGGGTGATAAGAAATAAACGAAGACAGCGATTGAGCAATGCGTATTATGAATTGGATACTGATTACAGTATTGTTATTTAATAAATTAATTCAAGTAAAATTATGATGAAATCCTGTAAGTACACATGCAAACGATACTACAGTTTTGCTGCTGTAATTACTTCTCCGTTTTACACATGCAAACGATATTACAGTTTTGCTGCTGTAATTACCTCTCTGTTATACACGTATATTTATTCAGTTTTATATCAATGTTTCTTCTTAATTATCGAATAGATATTTCGATAGATGAGGCTCAGTGAGTGCACTTAAATCTAGTAGGAAACTACAATCAGTTTTTACACACACACACCCCAACACCTCCTCCCCCCCCCCACACACACACATATATATATATATATATATGTATATAAATAAATATATATATATATATATATATATATATATATATATATATATATATATATATGTATATACGGGTATACATCCTTATCTATCATGACCGGGTTGAGGTTTAAAAGCAAAGATACCTTAAAAAAGCCAATGTGATGATTAAGACGATGAAAATTGCCGATCCCATTGCAGCAGTATAAAATTTGACTGTTTCCTCCATCCCATTTTCCTGCGGTCCTTCTCAAGGAAACACAAGGAAAATTGACAAAATATCTTTACTCATTTTTCAAAGTGCAAAGTGAAAACACAAATGAAATCGCGTACAAGGTTGAGCTAGAAAGCCGAGAAAAGCCTCGAAAAATAACGGGCTCTGATTGGCTAACCAAGCTAATCAAGCACACAAGAGCAATTCAGTTATGGAAAATGGAAATTCATTTAATGTTTAAATTGAAATGTTGTAACATATACTGAAAGAACAAAAGCAGTGGGCAACATTTGGGCCTGTAATGCCAGGGGGCTCTAATACCCTGTTTGATTTCATGATTTTCGGATTCATTGTAAGATGATCTTATTGCTGCAAAAAACTTAAATTTATTTCCATCACATTTTCTTGTTACACGGTTTTTGATATATTTGTTTGATATCATCAAGCTCCGAACAGGACCTATTACCCAGACATTGCCGATGAGGATAAGAACGGTGCCTATGGCCAAATAGTACCCAAATCCTGTTGACAGCTCGGATGCAGATATTGATCCACGTGGTAATGTTTGATACTGACACACCCTCAGCTCCCAAGTTTATATAGTAATTTGTTACATTTGAATTTTTTGTTCAACTCCTCTGTCTTAGGCGTGCCTATCTCTAAAATATGTTATAACCTTTCAATAAGATAGGGACAAGCTGTATCTCCCTTTCCGCAAGAACAGTCGTCGTTATTTACTATTACTTATGCCTCTATCTCCAAAACAAGAAAGATGGATACACCTAATACCTAATATATACCACCAAATTCCTGCTATATTGCAATGAATATGGGCTACGAGAGAAATTGACTGATTTAATTGGATTGCTCCATTATCATAAAAAAATAAAACAGTAAAGCTTTTCACCCCTATAGTTTGCTTAAGTCACCTAACTTTTAACGTATTTTCTTCGCGGTGTATTATACAAAGTACATAAACGGCTGCTATTGTTTTCAAGCTTTCAGCTTATGATAGCTGACCCCTGCATTTATTTTGACTTTTTACCCAACTCCATTATCTTATATTTATATATATATATAATTTGTATATTTGTCACACTTTTTGGTATCAACTCTGATTTGGTTCATTACTGTATCCAACGTTTTTTTTTAATTTGATTTCTAAATAAATGCATAAACTTCTGAAAAGAACGAAAAACAGACCACTAGTATTTCCACCCGTCACGTTTTCCACGCTCCCGTAGTTGTCATTGGATTCGTCTTCAGAACTGACTGCAAAAAAAGAAAAGAAAAGAAGAATGGATAAATAAATAAAAAAATAAAAAGAGAAGAAATCATTTAGAAATGGGAAATTACACGGACTAGAGCAATATTTTGAAAAAAGATCATCTAAAATGCATTTTGCAAAGTATTACGAATCAATTAGTGAAACATAGTGATGATATTTTTAATAATAATAAAAAAAAAATTGACGACAGTTTATACTCGTCTATTCAGACATGACTGGGAACTCTATTCCCAAAATTTCAGAATGTTGGACCACAATCCTTAAAAGACTATAGACGACGGTGGAATATATTTAACAATTTAGTTGCATTACACCTTGAATGGCACGGATTAGTTGCAGCAACATTTCTGTTATCGTAACTGCCACTATCATTATCACCATGGCATTATTATATATGCAGTGATGATAAATTCGTTAAGCATAATGTTAAATGAGGCTTTATAGATATATGAAGATGTCACAACTTCATTTTTTTTTTCTTAAAGGCAGGAATTGCATCGTTCCATATATCTTGTAATAACAAATTCATTCATTTTGGGAAAAGGCTCATATACGATTATGGTCATACGTGCCATATTTATGATAATTTTTCGTCACTGAAAGTCTGGCATTTCGTTTTTTTCTATACAAATATAAGTTGGAATGAAAAATAAGATAATTTTTTGAGTAAAATCATTATGGAAAAAAACTTCTTAGCTTACCGACATAAAGGGACGCAGCATTAAAAGAACCGCAGAATGTTAAGGAATGCCCTATGCAGGGTAAGCCACATTCACTGTCAGGTAGAGGCTTAGTGAAACACGTTTGTTCACAGGAACAAGCACATTTAGTACGGTTGTATAAAGCAGCAACCTTGAACCCTTTTTCTTTACATGATGCTGTGCAAGAATCCGGGGTCGTGGACTGTGAAAGGATTGGATGGTAGTCGAATTCCAAGCACCCAAGAGGATAGCAACCGAAGAAATCACCATCTGAAAAATAAAATTCACCTCCTAATTCAAACGTCATTTCGTACTCCCCAGTTTAGCAGTTTACAACATACTACTGGCCCCGTGGGGGATGGGGGCAGTCAAATACATTGCTGTTCACACACGCGAAAAGAGAAAAAGGTAGTTTTGCCGGTTAAACCTGGCGTTCACTAGGATGCGGAAAACGCGGAAAGGAAATCTATAGTAAATCCGCATATTCCTGAAAGATTCCATTTTCCGTCTTTACCATTCCTGAACACTTCCCGCCATTTCCGCACTTTTCGGAGAGGGCAGAATTTCCTAGTCTAAATTTCGATCGAGAGTAAAAGTAGGACGTGGAAATGAACTTCGTGACAATTTCGACAACTTGTCTTCATTGTCGTGCGGACATCGTCAGGACATTCCCCCTTTCTTACTTCTGCAAACGCTCGTGCAAGCCTCCGCGGTGCGGGCAGCTACGCGAAGGCAAGCGGAAGCAAAATGGAATATTTTAAGAAACTCGGAGCCGATAAGGAGAGTGTGCGCTGCGGACATTTACGGTCAAGACACGGAGGTCAAGAAGTTGCGGCGTGAAGGAGTTAAGAGTCCCACTCAAATTCAGCATTATGCCAAAAATGCAAGGAGTCAAAGAAAGGAGGCAAGGTCTTATCCCAGCCCAACAGTCGAAATAATTGCAGATGGTGTGACCTCCGTCATGTCCATGACGTCTAGCAGGCATGTGAGCGCTAGCGAAGACAAGAGGGCACAAGGCCCCTGTTCATCACCTAGAAAAAAAAAGAGAAAGGAAAGTAGGGGGATGAAAAGAGGGAAACAAACAAACAAACAAACAAATCCACGTTTGGCCCCCTTGTTAAATTTTCCTGGCTGCGCCAATGCATATGACGAGAACTAAAAGTCGACACCGAATTTAAAACCTAGCATCATTTCCTCAAATGTCTGTATATCTAAATGGTTTTCCGAAAGTCTTCTTGTGATTATCATTAATTGTCCTAGTCCGCGATTTTACCACTCCGGGTGAGATCCTAGATGTGCCCGCGCTGTGCAGCATTTTCTGCAGCATTTTGCACCCCTTTCCGATTGATTCCTAGGACATTCCCAGGTATGTCTTCAGTGAATGCGAGAAGATTCCCACAAAACGATGATGTGCTCACCTTTTCAGCATCTAAGCGTAACGAATTCCCAAAATACATAATTTGCTTCCGCAACTCTTCCCAATGTTTTCGGCGCCAGGATTCAGGCCGCGTCTTTTCCCCATCCTGAGGCTGCACTTTGCGTAGCCTTGTATTTGTTGAAGGTATTTTCGAGGGGGTTGAACTCGTATCTTTAGGGGGTAAATTTTTCGATAAGAGGCTAAAAAAAAAAAAAGAGTCGAAAAGGTGTTTGTGTGTGTGTGTGGGGGGGGGGTGATTTTGACCATTGGATAGAACTCGCTTAGGGTAGTTTTGGAAAACCTGTGGTCATGGCGGTCGCGCGTGTGTAGAGGAATTATACTGTCTGTGCCACCCCCCTCCCCTCCCCGAGCTACCATGACTTCTGGAGAATAAGAAGACAACTTTGCATGCTTACCTTCTGCATGTCTCTCATCCATGTTGTTTTCGGTAGTGATATTACTTCTGCCTAGAACTCTTGATGTCCAAATTAAGCAGTGGAGGACAAATATTCCATACATTCCTATTTGACGCATTAAACCTGGCTTGGAGATGCTGAATATAACAGGGAGTAATGGACAACCTAAATGATTCATTTGAAGTTTTGAAGTATTCCACCATTCTTTATCCAGGCATGTTGTTTTTGGAAATAAACTGTGTGAAAACCATGAAGACTGCAACGATTGCCAGCATTGTTTCTAAACACCTCCTGATATATCAAATCGGTTTAGATATATCGCTTTTGATATATCACTCTTTATGACCAAACTATCATTAATTTAATTAATTGTTTATAATGGCCTTGTTTATTGTATCCCTGAACGTAAAGACAATGCAGCTCATCTCTTCCTGGTTCAGAACGTTTCGTTATCACTGAGAATGCCCACGTGATAGAAAATGAAAAGCGATTAATTTATTTTATGTTATATAAACATATGTGCAGGACAAGAGTTGGGGGGATTACATTGACTATAATTGCAGAGCAATGACAACGCTTAAATGTAAACTCATTCACAAATTGATGGGTGGATAACTGAATAATTAAATAAATGAATAAAACAAATATTAACTAATTGATAAGACAGGCAACGCAACCATACGAGTGAAATTTGATCCTGTTGATTTATTGTTCTATCTGGCATTTATTACAATCGATATACTTCATCTTTAGAACACATTATATCAATTCACTAATCTCTTTCATTAATGTAACAACAGTTCTATCTGAATTTACAAATTCTACAGGTGTTCTACGTTTTATCATGATTATATAATCATGGTATACTTTGACCAGAGAAGATGCTCTCATACAAAAACAAACAAGCAAACAAACATGATATGTGTATATACTGGCTCTCGCCCTCCAAGGTGACCAGATTTTGAATTGCCGCATAAGTGACTTTTTGGTCCGACTTCATAGGGCCAGAGGGCAAGGCAAAAAAATAAATTGGCCAGCGAGCGCAGCGAGAGAGCATTTCTTTTTTTTTCTTTTTTTTTTTTTTTGGGGGGGGGGGGGGGTTTGAGAATCGCCTTTATTGGTGTCAAAAAAGTCGACACTAAACAACTCTACACAGCGGAATCCCTCCTAGTTTTTTGAAACTTTGGGAGGGGTGATGAGATCAGAGGAGAGTTGGGTATTTTATTGATGCTTATTTCTGTACCTCCTAATGCATGAAGAGGGTTTAGGTAGATTCTTGTATTTTTAAAATTCGGATTCAATTTGAGTTCAGTGACTGGGTAAGGTTTTAAAATCATGATTTAAACATATGATAGATCGAAAATACAAAAATCTACTTTCATACACTTTATAGCCCCAAAAGGGAGCGAGTTGGGCTCAGTCGGTAAAGCGTCTGCCTTTCGAACCAAAAGACCGTGGGTTCGAGTTCAGCCAAGGCGGATGACTGAAGCCTACGTTGTGTGTTATCGTGCCCCTCCCCTGTTTCATAGACGCAGGCTATGCTGCAGTGGAAACAATCCGTCCCTCGGATAAGACGTTAAATGGAGGTCCCGAGTAAAGGAGAGTCACCACCTTTGCACGTTAAAGATCCCACTGCACTACTCGTATAAGAGTAGGGGGAAACCCCGGTGTATGTGGTCCACCTGCACACCCCCAATCAGTGATATCGAGAGGAGAGACCTGGGGGTTACAGAGATTCAATTCTCTTTTCCCCTCCCAGGCAAAGGTGACGCCAAATCAACAATAATAATAAAAATGATAATAATAATAATAATAATAATAATAATAATAATAATAATAATAATAATAATAAGCTACAGATCAGAATTTTCACCGGTTTAGGTCTACATCGACAGGGAGAGGGTACATAATAATAATAATAATAATAATAATAATAATAATAATAATAATAATAATAATATAATGCACTTGTATAGCGCCATCTATCTAGTAATACTATTCCGAGGCGTATGAATAGTCAAGAATGAAAAGAAGAAAGTAAATAGAATAAGAAACTGCATGCATTTTTCCTAGATGACTTTACTGTTACCCTTGATCTTAATTGGGTGGACTCCTCTTTAATGTCTC
>CM057164.1:7691778-7747655 GCA_029962745.1 Echinometra lucunter
ACACTTACAACCGCCGCTTTCTACATATTCTGATGGCATACTCTGGTGAGTGGAAGACGAATAGACTGAGTATATCTGGTTTATTTTGTTGTGGGTTTATATAACACCATTATACATTGCAATTTCATGCTCTGTTGATTCTCTTATAGAATCTAATGACAAGCATTACACCAATCCTCGTGTCCTTTCTTGCTATCGCCTGTGTCGCTATTTCTGTATTGATCATCATGGTGGTTGCATTCCATCGACGACTGAGGAAGTGGACATTATCACAGAGGATAAACAACAGAAGGAGTATCAGGGGTGGAAACCAGCAACTTGCGTACAGACCATGGAAGACGTCAGTAACCACACCACGGCATCGGTGTCTCCAGCATCACAGTCAAGACTGGCCAGGGCATCACCACGTGGTAATGGGACCGAACAAACACAGTACTCGGTACCCTACGATGAGTTGGTCTACAAAGCCACAAGGGATTCCGATGTAAACCAAGGAGGATGTATCCCGGCACGATTCAACCCTTGAACGTAATGATTTCTCCACGTGTAATTCTGGTGACGCTGACTGCGATTTCACTGAGCCATATGTATGCCATGATATGGCACAGACTCCAGCATCGGCTAATGGCGGGTATCTCGTACCAAGTTACCTTTGAAGGGGAAGGACTCTAAGTGTTCACTACACCAGTAGTGTTTCATTATATATCTTTGTATTTAGTACCAAGTGCTTAAAAGTACATTTCTGTTCAGATTACGCTTTAAATTAATGTAAGTAGTATTGAGATTTTTTTTTTTTCATTTTTACATTCATTTATGTGTATAAAGTTTTATCATGACGTTCAGCATGCATTTTGGTTATTCGATTTAAATTTGTTATTGCATTGTCGGTGGCCCCTCGCAAAACATGTACAATGTGTAGTGCAGTATTTTAGTACACAGCATGAAAGAAAGCTTGCCAATAGAATAAAGGATCATTGTGATCGAGAGTTTGGTCAGCTTCGATTCTCCATTGTTTTTCATTATGTATGTATATATATATATTATATATATATATATAATGGATATATAGATATTATATATACCTGTATTTACTATCAAGTTTTAAAGAATACCTTTCGCTGTGCTCAATTACGACCTTTAAATTAATTTAGGTAGCATTGGGATAATGTTTTTCTTCCAATTTTATATATGCACTTATGTGGATAAGTTTTTATCTTAACGTTGAAGTGTTAAGAGTATTTGTTATTAGATTAGTCAATTTTTTATTGCTTTGGAATTTGAAGAATATGCAATAAAAGGTCATGTTGTATAAACTCCTTTATGGCAACTAATAGTGTGAGAAGATTTAAAAGCATTTCCTCATTATAGTATCATGTCACAAGCTAACCGTTTTGGTTTGATACTTTGTTGCTGTTTCACATGCAGTTTATGAAATATATCACGTTCTTATCTACTCGGCACTTGCCTCTGAGATGATAGAATGTAATATGGTTGTGGTAGCTAATTAAAATTGAAACGAAGTGGTGAAAATGATTTCCTATTTTGCTGTGCCCATATCCGTCAATGGTGTAATTAGATCATGTAATTAAAAATCTCTGCTGCACAAGGGAAAACGTCCCTATACATGATCTTTGTCGCAGCAATTTAAAGGTTATGCAGAGCAGGCTGACGAAACAGTGATAGTTCTTGGTTGCATACGACGAGCAGGTCTACGAAGTGACGTCAATAAAGGGTTGTTTGTTTTTCCCGATATTCTCCCACCCTGGTGCATGGCGCATCAGACTTACCCTTACTCTGTTGATGATAATTCATAAGATGAAAACCAATTATTGGCAAATATTTTTGATTATCGATCTAGAATGATTTATCTGAAAAATAACCTGAATCTTGAGAACCTGCATCACCGCGTAAATCCACTTTGAGAAGTGGGCTGATGATCGACATTTCTTGACGATTTTTTTTTTCTGTAGAACTCACACTGAAGTATAAACATACGACCTCACACCTGCACATACCCCCCTTAGCACACATTTTAATATTTATCTTGCGAGCGAGCCGAAAAATTGCCACTTTTCTCGTTTAAATTACAATTTCAAATGAAAATTCGAAAATACGACGACGAGCGAAGCGAGCGAGCCAAAAATAACCCACTGTTTTTGTTGTTTTCAATCGGCATTTCAAAGAGAAATTCTAAAATATGATGGTTGTTACGACAGATTATTGGGAAAAATATATTAAAAGATTAATTCAAATATCATTCTCCCGTAAAGTTGGGGGACATTCGTACACGCGCCATCCCCCCTTTCAAAAAAGTGGGGGGGGGGAGATATTCCCCCATCCCCCGGGATTACGACAATGACCTGCATATGAAACAGAAGCAGCACTTCGTGGCTGCTGGTTTTCCTAATCTTATGTTCATGGATTTCAATTTCAGTACTTATGCAGTATATCGCCACTTGAAATTCAGAACAGCCGTGTAATGTTGTAGAGTTCTCTACTAATTCTATTATGTGATTTATCATAGCAAAGAGGATTGTTCACAAGTAACGACATCACTTTCCTGAAGAAACAGATGGAACAGAAAATAAATCACGAGGGTTATTTGTGTGATTAATTAGTCATTAAGCGAATTCAAGAGAAACATTCTCCTGCATTGCTTAACAACTGCACAAGTTCCAATTGAAAAAAAAAAAACTCGGTAAGAAGAAACTACACAAATACAAAAGTGAAAGTCTATGGACGATTGAAGCCGTAAATTCGCAAGATCGAGAGGGGAGAGATGAAGTGAAGAGAGAGAGAGACATAGAGAACAGGCACGAGTAATAATGGCAGGAGTCTTAACCAATTAACTTTTTTCATCTCTTAAGAAGGAAGTAAGGGACAGCACTTCTTTTGGTAGAAGCAAACGCTTGTTTGTAATTCTGTGTTCTCCCTAAAGCTTTTTAAGTTGCATCGTTTTAACTGTTGAAAGTTTTGATGTTGACAATAAACTGCACATAGTGAAACTCAGTGAGCGCAGTATGCCCCCTCTTTTTTATATATATATATTTTGTTTACTTGATATGTTACTGTAACATTTAACATTAAGCAATATATGTATATAAATCAAAATATTGATAATGAATCATTTTCATTATCAATTAACTTTAGCATATTTTATTTTAAGTATTTAGGAAATGCTTTTGTTTATGATAATAGTACTGGAACTTTTTGCCTTTTTGAAGTTGTATGTACATTATCTAATTGTGGTGTTGAACTCCTTATTTCAAGATACACGAAGTTGCTGTTTTGTAACCTTTTAAAGAAAGAAAATTCATTAAAAATCGGTAAATATTTGCTTACTACGTCGTTCATTTCATTCATTCATTCAATTACTGGAACATTCCATTTTTAAGTCATGTTAGTAGCACACCATTTGTTTGGTCGTTCCTATGTGGTATTTTACATTGTAGCACAAATACTTTGTCAGTTATGTCAAAGGCAATTAATCTATTCGCAATTTCAACGAGTTTGAAATGGATAATTCATTCTATAGTCTTTTCTGTTTCTGTGGGAATAATTTCTTTGCAGGGAGTCTTGATTCGACTGCCTTTAAAGTTGAGACAAAATCATTAGCAAAGTGGAAAAGAACCTCCTAAATGAGAGAGGCCGAAAGATTATACTGAAAATAAAATAATATACCTTCAGCAGAGGGAAGGAGAGAAAGAGAAAAATGATGAAATGAAATCAGAAAGAAAAAGGTGAGGTATACGAACTCGAAGTTTGAGAGTACCCCCCCCCCTTGTGGGGAGGGGGCATATTGCCCTTGACAAGCCCCCAATAATTTAGCAGCGGAGGATTCAGTGTATACTCAATAAAGCAAGACAGCAATTGCATCCAAAATTACAATTACCCTTTATGTAGATAATTTATCATGTGATCGTAAAACATCAAATCTTTCACCACCGAGTAGTATTCTGCAAATATTATACAAATACTTTGGTAAGACTCCTGAAATGAAAATATTTGAAAGCAGAACACAAATGGAAGCTCATTTAAGAATTTATCTCATTTTTCTCCCTCATCAAACCTCGATCTTTAATTTCTATATTTCACCGATGGTTTCTACGAGCGACCAAGTCACGTGAGTTTCATATATAGCCATTAGGGCAGCTTTTCTTTCACAAGACCCTACCACAGCACAATAGTAATCATCTCTCAGTCGATTCTCTACAAGATGGGAGGGTGAATTCTGCGTCTCAAATGGCGAAATTAAACAAAGACAATGCTGTCTTTGAAAGTGTGAGATTGATTACTTCGAACTTGTCGAAGGGCAGGGTGGGGGGGGGTCGAAAAAAGGGGTCCCTGCTCCCTCTCTTATAGGAGAATTGGGAAGGAAGGGAAATGATGAAAAGAAAGGGAAAGTGAGGACACTGTTGCTTTGCATACCCCCCGGCTTTTTTTTTCTTCTTTTCCTGTTTGTTTGGAAATGTTGTGGAAATGGTTATTTTCCTGTTTCAATTTTGCTTGTTTTTTTTTTTAAGTCTAGGATTTATAACATGATTTTAAACTCTTTAACGAGAACCTAACGTAGTCCGTCAAACACTTCTTTGCCACAGGACAGGATAGGACAGGAAGTACTCTCGATGTCTGTGTTTATTGAAACTGTTTCTTGTCAAGTAATTAATGGTTTATGACGACTCACACAATTAGGGATCCTCTCACGATAATTATACACATGTACAAAGCCTGCACGACTTCTGCATAGCATCTGTCCACTGCTTGACGTGTTCTCTTGCTCATCGGTTTCCGCAATACGTTACTTTGACAAAAAGCATAAGTGGCAGATTTATTGAAGTTACTTTATATGTACATTTACTTATTTCTGGCTTCATGTGTTTGGAATTCAAACTCCTTTATCTCAAAACATAATTTGGAAGCTACGTCTCAGGAATGTTTGGATTTCTTAGTTTCTTACTTGTCTTAAAAGCCACTGTGGGAGGTAAAGCAGGAGATAAAAATGATACTTTTACTACCACTGAAATGGATGAAAGGTCTGCGAAAGGTAAATATCTTATCAAGTTGAATTAAATATCTTATTACTAATTTGAATGCTCTGAAATGTTTGTTATTTGTTATTTGTAACTTCTTTACATTTATAAGTGCTCTTTTTCTACTTAGGCCATAATGATTCATGATGCCATTCCTCAATTGCTTTTTACTATTAAAAACTAGATATTCATTATGTAATCCCATATAATAAAAAACCTAATGAAAAAAATGACTTCTAAGGCAGCTCATCTGCTCAGTATACATACAAACAGTGTACCAGTTAAATCATGACTTGTTACAGAGTTACTTACATGAAAAACGTGTTTTGGAGGGTCTTTTTTTATAGTCAATTATCTCTCAGATTATTCATGTTATATGTCATTAATGTGAGTATGTGGCGATAGAGGTTTCTTGGGGCTTTTTAAAAATCTTGTATAAATCATACAGACACAATAAGCAGGTGCTGTTGAAATAGAAATATCTTTACATTATCAAATTTGTGTGAAAGTAGGGAGAGAGACTGAGACCCTAAAACTTTCATCATGAATTTGTTTCTTTTTTTCAGATGGTGTTTACATCGGTTGCTTTGCTGTCGGATGCTTGCACTTTGATTACAACGCCAATATCTCAGAATTCATCACACCCGACACTTGCACAGCAATGTGTAAAGAAAATGGATACCCATATGCTGCGATATACAACCGGACTGAATGTTCTTGTTCATGTGAACAGACTTGTCTAACCAAGTCTCTGGACGATGAGAACTGTGGTCTGCCCTGTCGAGGAGACTTGACAAGATTCTGTGGTGGTTATGCTGCAGCGTCGCAGTATTTCGGTATTTTTTTGTTGTCAAATCATATTTCAGAACTTTGTTTTTGGTTGGGTTTGTTAATCTGTAATTTAAAAGAAAATGGATATAAGGAGACTATATAATTTCGAAGGTAGGGCAGATTAAGTCCCCTCTTGTCTATGCAAAAAAAAAAAAAAAAAAAAAAAAAAAAAAAATCAGCCGAAGGGCTTTCCAGTCACTCGTCAACATTGTCTGAATTCCTATCCCTTTATAACCCTTTGACCTCCAGTCCTTTTCTCGTGAGGATGTGAGATATTTGTGCTATTATTTCACTTTTTATTGTTCAACATAAATTTTCCTTCTTTTATTTCCTCTTTCAAAACCTGTGTGTGCCCTTGCTTTAATGTCCTTTTTAATGATTATTTCCCACGTCCTGCACTTTCTTTTTTTTTCTCTCTCTCTAATTGTGCAGTCCCCTCTTTTGTTCTTCTTTATCTAAATATGCTGATAAACAATTATTTGCTTACGACAGATGCAATATTATCATAGACGAATAATGACGTAAGCTTAAATTTCCTGCATGCAGATGTTTCTCAGGAGGAATCTTTAAAAATGTTTTCTGTGATGCTGAAGGGTACATTCTCTCATTAAAAAAAACTAAATTTATTAGTGTTCTTTAATGTTACAGCAAAGTATGCGGATGGGTCTGGTGGTGGCTGCCATTTAGACGATTATTATTATGGCGGTAAGAGATGAATTATGAAGCCCAAAATGTTACCTTTTTCTGTTTGTTTGTTTGTTGATTTCAAATAAATGGTCATTCCTCACTTGCCTCACCCCTTTCCTTGTTTGATTTCCTATACATGCTTGCCTTTATTTCGCATGTTTTCTGATGGAACATTAGGTTTGTTTATAACAGTTTCCATCCCTTACTGCTCATGCTCTTCTAGAAGTCAACATTATAATATTCTAGCTTTGTTACTTATTATTTTAATTATCTTCCCCAGATTATCATGGTTATCAAGAGAATAAAACCGCCGAAGTCGACAGTAAGATTCCGTTGATTATCTCTGCGCCTACCGTCATCTTCGCCACGCTTGTTGCTGGAATCGTCATAGGCTGCTTCGTGTTGCGACGGCGTGTTCGCAGACATTCAACAACCAAGCACCATCCTAACAACCAGAATGAAGATGTCCGACGAAAGGAAGATCCTCTCACTGCTGATGGACGTCTTGACCAGACAGGTGCAAACCTGATCAAACAAACGTTTCAAAGCCCGTCGGCTGATAACCCTTACCACTTTTTCGAAAAGACTGATCAAAGTTCAGTCCCCGATCAGTCCACAGTGAAAAATTCGAGATGCAATTTGCCGGCTCGTGATCTAACCGTTCCTCGAAAAACAGACGAAGAGAAGGATTACTCGGAAGAGTATCATAAGTATGTCGATATGAACTTAAAACAGAATAAATCCCCAGCTGAAGCTTCGAAGGAAGACAATATGACAGATGCCAACGGCTATATTGTCCACGATCCACCTCTACCTGAAATTTCCTATGAGGTGGTACTCTATCCAGATCCTTATAACCCCTGAAATGGAAGGCATATTGCCTTTTCAAAATGATGGTTCTCAGGTTGTAATGAAGGACGCATTCGAAGAGTTTATTTGTATGGTGTAAATTCAGACTAGGGAGATGTGGGGTAATAGTTTTGCAAGAGAAGAAAGAAGAATGACAATGTATTAAAAAGCTTTCAACATAATCATGAAGAATACTGTTATGCTGATGAGGCCACACAGAGTGAATAACATTACTGTTTATTATTAAAGATATAACAATTAATGGAAAATAATCCGATTTATTAAGTGATGTCATGAAAACGTAGGGTGTTTTTTTTTTCATCAATATGTCTGCTTAATCACTTTTATGAATGTAAAGAGAAACCTGCTTCATTTCAAATCATCAGATTGGTTGGACCCTATTACTGACGTGGTCCAAAGTCATATAAAGACGAGAGAGAGAGAGTTCAGATAATTTATCATGTAGTCAAGTGTTAATGAACGCAGAAGACATATTGCGTCATTTTCATGAAGGCCAATTAATATCATCTGCCTTTATTCCAGTGATCTTTTCGGTGATCGTGTCATGGTCTAATAGTATGGTGATCAGTTGATGCAATATGTCTTCTGCTTTCAATAATTCGCAATCCCTTTATAAGATATTATCTCATGGGAATCGATGTACACTTGAGGAAGATTTTGTCACTTTGTAAATTTGTTATAACGTAAGTCGATATTTTTAAACACAGATGCAAATTACTTAAAATTATTAAAACTATTCCCTTTACACATTCAATGTCCAATCATATATCTGGCATACTTTGTATTTGTATATTGTTTTGTGTTGCTTTAAAAAAAAACTTATTTTAGCTGGATTTATATATACATACACACATGGGCATAGATGATGTAAAAGCAAGAGGGTAACACCACAGTCCCCTAGCTAA
This sequence comes from Echinometra lucunter, assembly GCA_029962745.1. NCBI lineage: Eukaryota > Metazoa > Echinodermata > Echinoidea > Camarodonta > Echinometridae > Echinometra > Echinometra lucunter. Next base: position 7,700,102 of record CM057164.1, read on the forward strand.
AATGAACGAAGTACAATATTATTTTACAGTGATTCATGAACTGGGATATTAGACTTCAGTTAGAATCCTAGTGCTCTGATGAACGGCTTGACATCTTAACGCCACTAGTTTTGAAAGGAGATTCTGGATTTTTATAAGAAACTGTTGGAATGAAATATATATCAAAACTACCGAAGTCCAACATTTTGTTTCTAAAGACATTAAAGAGGAGTCCACCCAATTAAGATCAAGGGTAACAGTAAAGTCATCTAGGAAAAGTGCATGTAGTTTCTTATTCTATTTACTCCCTTCTATTCATTCTTGACTATTCATGCGCCTCGGAATAGTATTACTAGATAGATGGCGCAATACAAGTGCATTATATTAGTATCATTATTATTATTATTATTATTATTATTATTATTATTATTATCATTATTATTGTTACTTTTATCATTATCATTATTATCATTATTATTATTATTATTATTATTATTATTATTATCATTATTATCATTATTGTTGATTTGGCGTCACCTTTGCCTGGGAGGGGAAAAGCGAATTGAATCACTGTAACCCCCAGGTCTCTCCTCCCGATATCACTGATTGGGGGTGTGCAGGTGGACCACATACACCGGGTTTCCCCCTACTCTTATACGAGTAGTGCAGTGGGTTCTTTTTACGTACAAAGGTGGTGACTCTCCTTTACTCGGAACCTCCATTTAACGTCCTATCCGAGGGACGGATTGTTTCCACTGCAGCATAGCCTGCGTTTTATGAAACAGGGGAGGGGTACGATAACACACAACGTAGGCTTCAGTCATCCGCCTTGGCTGGACTCGAACCCACGGTCTTTTGGTTCGAAAGGCGGACGCTTTACCGACTGAGCCCAACTCGCTCCCTTTTGGGGCTATAAAGTGTATGAGAGTAGATCTTTGTATTGTATTTTCTATCATATGTTGAAATCATGATTTTAAAACCTTACCCAGTCACTGAACTCAAATTGAAAATAACACCAAAGCTTTACTAAGCACGAATCCAACATGACCTTCTTTTTTCATCTCGTACAAAATAAGTCACCATTGATCAACTAGCGAATCTCTCCCCATTCGTTTCTAACGAAACCCTGAGTTCGAATTTAAAAAATACAAGAATGTACCTAAACCCTCTTCATGCATTAGGAGGTACAGAAATAAGCATCAATACAATACTCTAACTCTCCTCTAATCTAATCATCCCTCCCAAAGTTTAAAAAAACTTGGAGGGGATTCCGCTGTGTACAGTTGTTTAGTGCCGGCTTTTCGGACGCCAATAAAGGCGATTCCCCAGAAAAAAAAAAATGCTCTCTCGTTGCGCTCGCTGGCCAATTTATTATTGTGCCTTGCCCTCTGGCCCTCTGAAGTCGAACCAAAAAGTCACTTATTCGGGAATCCAAAATCCGGTCACCTTGGAGGGCGAGAGCCAGTATATACACATATAATGTTTGTTTGCTTGTTTGTTTTTGTATGAGAGCATCTTCTCTGGTCAAATTATACCATGATCATATAATCATGATAAAACTTAGAACACCTGCAGTATTTGTAAATTCAGATAGAACTGTTGTTACATTAATGAAAGAGATTAGTGAATTGCTATAATGTGTTCTAAAGATGAAATATATCGATTGTAATAAAATAAATGCCAGATAGAACAATAAATCAACAGGGTCAAATTTCACTCGTATGGTTGCGTTGCCTGTCTTAGCCCATTAGTTAATATTTGTTTTATTCATTTATTTAATTATTCAGTTATCCACCCATAAGTTTGTGAATGAGTTTACATTTAAGCGTTGCAATTGCTTTGCAATTTATAGTCAATGTAATACCCCCCCCCCCCCCAACTCTTGTCCTGCATGTATGTTTATATAACATAAAATAAATTAATCGCTTTTCATTTTCTATCACGTGGGCGTTCTCAGTGATAACGAAACGTTCTGAACCAGGAAGAGATGAGCTGCATTGTCTTTACGTTCAGGGATACAATAACAAGGCCATTATAAACAATTAATTAAATTAATGGTAGTTGGGTCATAGAGAGTGATTTATCAAAAGCGATATATCTAAACCGATTTGATATATCAAGAGGTGTTTAGAAACAATGCTGGCAATCGTCGCAGTCTTCATGGTTTTCACACAGTTTATTTCCAAAAACAACATGCCTGGATAAAGAACGGTGCAATATCTTTAACACAAACTTCAAATGAATCATTTAGGTTGTCCAGTAGTCCCTGTTATATTCAGCATCCCCAAGCTGGGTTTAATGCGTCAAATAGGAATGTATGGAATATTTGTCCTCCACTGCTTACTTTGGACATCAAGAGTTCTAGGCAGAAGTAATATCACTACCGGAAACAACATGGATGAGAGACATGCAAAAGGTAAGCATGCAAAGTTGTCTTCTTATTCCCCAGAAGTCATGGTAGCCTAGGGAGGGGAGGGGGGTGGCGCAGACAGTATAATTCCTCTACACACACGCGACCACCATGATCACAGGTTTTCCAAAACTACCCTAAACGAGTTCTATCCAATGGTCAAAATCACCCCCCCCCCCTCACACACACACACCTTTTCGACTTTTTTTTTGGAGCCTCTTCTCGAAAAATTACCCCCTAAATCAGATACGAGTTCAACCTCCTCGAAAATACCCTCAACAAATACAAGGCTACGCAAGGTGCAGCCTCAGGGTGGGGAAAAGACGCGGCCTGAATCCTGGCGTCGACTAGGCGCCGAAAACATTGGGAAGGGTTGCGGAAGCAAATTTTGTCTTTTCGGAATTCGTTACGCTTAGATGCGGAAAAGGTGAGCACAATCTTCGCGCATTCACTGAAGACATACCTGGGAATGTCCTAGGAATCAATCGGAAAGGGTGCAAAATGCCGCAGAAAATGCTGCACAGCGCGGGCACATCTAGGATCTCACCCGGAGTGGTAAAATCGCGGACTATGACAATTAATAATAATCACAAGAAGATTTTCGGAAAACCATTTATATATGCAGGCACATGAGGAAATGATGCTAGGTTATAAATTCGGAGTCGACTTTTAGTTCTCCTCATATGCATTGGTGCAGCCAGGAGTATTTAACAAAGGGGCCAAACGTGGATTTGCTTGTTTGTTTCTCTCTTTTCCTCCCCTTACTTTCCGTTCTCTTTTTTTCTAGGTGATGAACAAGGGTCTTGTGCCCTCTTGTCTTCGCCAGCGCTCACATGCCTGCATGACGGAGGTCCAACCACCTGCAATTATTTCGACTGTTGGGCTGGGATAAGACCTTGCCTCCTTTCTTTGACTCCTTGTATTTTTGGCATAATGCTGAATTTGAATGGGACGCTTAACTCCTTCACACAGCAACCTCTTGACCTTTCCGTGTCTTGACCGCAAATGTCCGCAGCGCACACTCTCCTTATCGGCTCCGAGTTTCCTAAAATATTCCAGTTTGCTTCCGCTTGCCTTCGCGTAGCTGCCCGCACCGCGGAGGCTTGCAGGATCGTTTGCAGAAGTAAGAAAGGGGGAATGTCCTGACGATGTCCGCACGACAATGCAGACAATTTGTCGAAATTGTCACGAAGTTCATTTCCACGACCTACTTTTACTCTCGATCGAAATTTAGACTAGGAAATTCTGCCCTCTCCGAAAAGTGCGAAAATGGCGGGAAGTGTTCAGGAATGGTAAAGACGGAAAACGGAATCTTTCAGGAATATGCAGATTTACTATATATTTGCTTTCCGCGTTTTCCGCACCCTAGTGAACGCCAGATTTAACCGGCAAAACTTCCTTTTTCTCTTGTCGCGTGTGTGAACAGCAATGTATTTGACTGCCCCCATCCCCCACGGGGCCAGTAGTATGTTGTGAACTGCTAAACTGGGGAGTACGAAAAGATGTTTGAATCAGGAGGTGAATCTTATTTTTCAGATGGTGATTTCTTTGGTTGCTATCCTCTTGGGTGCTTGGAATTCGACTACCATCCAATCCTTTCACAGTCCACGACCCCGGATTCTTGCACAGCGTCGTGTAAAGAAAAAGGGTTCAAGGTTGCTGCTTTATACAACCGTACTGAATGTGCTTGTTCCTGTGAACAAACGTGTTTAACTAAGCCTCTACCTGACAGTGAATGTGGCTTACCCTGCATAGGGCATTCCTTAACATTCTGCGGTTCTTTTAACGCTGCGTCCCTTTATGTCGGTAAGCTAGGAAGTTTTTCCATAATGATTTTACTCAAAAAATTATCTTATTTTTCATTCCATCTTATTTGTATAGAAAAAACGAAATGCCAGATTTTCAATGACGAAAAATTATCATAAATATGGCACGTATGACCATAATTGTATATGACCCTTTTGCCAAAGAGAATGAATTTGTTATTACAAGATATATGGAACGATGCAATTCCTGCCTTTAAGAAAAAAAAAATGAATTTGTGACATCTTCATATATCTATAAAGCCTAATTTAACATTATGCTTAACGAATTTATCATCACTGCATATATCATAATGATATGGTGATAATGATAGTGGCAGTTACGATAATGGAAATGTTGCTGCAACTAATCCGTGCCATTCAAGGTCTAATGCAACTAAATTGTTAAATATATTCCACTGTCGTCTAAAGTCTTTTAAGGATTGTGGTCCAACATTCTGAAATTTTGGGAATAGAGTTCCCAGTCATCTCTGAATTGACGAGTATAAACTGTCGTCTATTTTTTTTTATTATTATTAAAAAATCATCACTATATTTCACTAAGTGATTTGTAATACTTTGCAAATTGTATTTTAGATGATCTTTTTCAAAATATTGTTCTAGTCCGTGTAATTTCCCATTTCTAATTGATTTCTTCTCTTTTTTATTTTTTTTTTCATTTCTTTATCTATTTTTCTTTTCTTTTCTTTTTTGCAGTCAGTTTTGAAAATGGATCCAAAAACAACTACGTGAGCGTGGAAAACGTGACAGGTGGAAATACTAGTGGTCTGTTTGTCGCCTTTTTTTAGAAGTTTCTGCATTTATTGAGAAATCAAATAAAAACGTTGGATACAGTAATGAACCAAATCAGAGTTGATACAAATAAAGTGTGACAAATATATATATATATATATATATATATATATATATATATATATATATACATATATATGTATAAAATGATATCTAATGATATATATATATATATATATATATATATACATATATATGTATAAAATGATATCTAATGATATATATATATATATATATATATATATATATATATATATATACATATATATAGATAATATAAGTGAGGTTGGGTAAAAAATCAACATAAATACAAGGGTCAGCTATCATAGGCGGAAAGTTTGAAAACAATAGCAGCTGTTTATGTACTTTGTATAATACACCGCGAAGAAAATACGTTAAAAGTTAGGTGACTAAAGCAAACTATGAGGGTGAAGCTTTACTATTTTATTTTTTATGATAATATAGCAATGGAGTTAAATCAATTAATTTCTCTCGTTGCCCATATTCATTGCAATATAGCAGGAATTTGGTGGTATATATTTGGTATTAGGTGTATCCATTTTTCTTGTTTTTGGGATAGAGGCATAAGTAATGATAAATAACGACGACTGTTCTTGTGGAAAAGGGAGATACAGCTTGCCCCTATCTTATTGTAAGGTTATAACAGATTTTAGAGCTAGGCACACCTAATAGACCAATTTCACCTCCGGTTTATGTATTTGGCCCTCTATCGGCGACGCCATTGCTGCGGTGGGCAAGCGCGCTGACCGCGATTGGCTCTGTGTACAAAATGAATGTAAGATATGAGATATGTTCCACTTACTTTATTCTAGATCAATAAAATAAAGCATGGATACATGGGTAGATGAGGTAAGACAATGGTCATATCTGACGGATGAAGGTATGATGTATTTTTGTACTTTCGATGGTTTTTTAACTTAGTTTTGTCAGTAAAAGTTCGATTGCAGCATAGAAGCCGTAGTAAAAGGGAGCCCTAAATCTTACCCTGTTTACAAAGTCATATTTTCACTCATTAAATTTTAAGCCAAAGTACATAATGATAATGTTTCTTGACTTCAAAGTCCTTTCTGTTGATGTTTTACCCAGTGGCGACGAATTCCTTCACATTGCTTACGGAAACCTGTGTAGGGAGTACGGCTTCTCACACAAACAGGCTTCATGAGTCAAAAGCGAGTGAATTTCGCACTCAGTTAGCTTCCAATTTTTTAACTTTCTCTAATTCTTGTGACATTTGAGCACCGCACAGCTGCGACCTGAACTTCCCTGATAATTTCTCATTGCAATTATTTTAATAAATTTGCATATATTGGTCAAAATAGACAAAAAATCGAACGAATGTACATAACGCGCTATTGACTTGTGTACTATAAAAGTTGGAGCGCCCACCGCAGTATGTCGAACTGTGTCGAACAGTCTGCTGCCCTCTTGCGTTGTGAAATTGGTCTATACAGCGGAGTTGAACAAAAATTTAAAATGTAACAAATTGCTATATAAACTTGGGAGTTGAGGGTGTGTCAGTATCAAACATTACCACGTGGATCAATATCTGCATCCCAACTGTCAACAGGATTTGGGTACTATTTGGCCATAGGCACTTGTCATGAACCGCTCTTATCCTCACTGGCAATGTCTGGGCAATGGGTCCTGTTCGTAGCTTGATGATATCAAACAAATATCTAAAAAAACGTGTAACAAGAAAATGTGATGGAAATAAATTTTAGTTTTTGCAGCAATAAGATCATCTTACAATGAATCAGAAAATCATAAAATCAAACAGGGTATTAGAGCCTCCTGGCATTACAGGTCCAAATGTTGCCCACTGCTTTTGTTCTTTCAGTATATGTTACAACATCTCAATCTAAACTTAAAATGACTTTCCATTATCCATAACTGAATTGCTCTTGTGTGCTTGATCATCTTGGTTAGCCAATCAGAGCCCGTTATTTTTCGCGGCTTTTTTTCGGCTTTCTAGCGCAACCTTATACGCGATTTCATTTGTGTTTTTACTTTGCACTTTGAAAAATGAGTAAAGATATTTTTGGATTGTTTTTGTCAACTTTCCTTGTGTTTCCTTCAGAAGGACCGCAGGAAAATAGGATGGAGGAAACAGTCAAATTTTATACTGCTGCTGCTGCAATGGGATCGGCAATTTTCATCGTCTTAATCATCACATTGGCGTTTTTAAGGTATCTCTGCTTTAAAACTTCAAACCCGGTCATGATAGATAAGGATGTATACCCGTATGTGTGTTTATATATATATATATATATATATATATATATATATATATATATATATATATGGGCAGGGGTGTGGGTGTGTGTGCAAAAGCTGATTGTAGTTTACTACTAGATTTAAGTGCACTCACTGAGCTTCATCTATCGAAATATTTATTTGATAATTAAGAATAAACGTTAATATAAAATTGAATAAATATACGTGTATAACAGAGAGGTAATTACAGCAGCAAAACTGTAATATCGTTTGCATGTGTATTTACAGGATTTTATCATAATTTCACTTTAGCTAATTTATTAAATAACAATACTGTAATCAGTATCTAATTTATAAGACGCATTGCTCCCGCTGTCTTCGTTTATTTCTTATCACCCCTTTTCTCCTCCTTATTCCTCCTGTTAACCTGCATGCCTTTAAGGAAGAGAGAACGTCGTGTTGTGTACTCGCCGCGTGATGACTCTTGTAGATGGTGTGCTCATGCCACATACCAACAAAACGAAGAGCGCCCTCCCAACGTGACCAACACACCAACAGATCAGCCTCAGTTTTCAGGAAGCAATTCACTTGATACAGACCCGCCGACCGACGCAAATTCAGCATCACATAACGAAACTGTACCGCTCGCGGAGTCCATCTCCGCCGGAGACTCAAAGGATGCTGGCCCTGAACTCGAATCCAATTTCTACCATGTTCTATTGGATGATGGCGAGCAGTCGTGCAGTCGGAGATACTCAATGTCCACTGACAATACCCATGCGTACGCTGATTGTAGATCTTACATGGACAGCTTCCCACGGTCTGCTACCTTCATGCACAGAAAGGAAGATACACCGTGCTTTAGTAAAGATGATGACGAGGTTCAACATGAAATGGTCAATAATGAACTCTACTCAATAGCTAAGAAATAGTATGGCACGCTACTGAGGAATCTATACAAAATATATTTCACTTGAACAAATTTATATTTCTCTTTCACGAAACCATTTCACTCCAGCAAATTTATATTTCACTTCTAAAAAAAATCCGATTCTCACCAAAATTCATTTCACTTTCCACTAAAATATCATTTCACTCTTCACAAAAATATATTTCACTTTTTTTCAAAAATACATTCCACTTTTTCACAGAAATATATTTTACTCTTCATAAAAATTAATATCACTTTCTTACAAACATACATTATACTTTTCACAAAATCTCATTTCACTTTTAAGATTTAAAAAAAAAATAATTCCTCTTTCTATCATACTAAAACCTTTTCACTTTCTGCCAAAAATAAGTTCCTCTTTTTTCTCGGCCTAAAGCGATCTTATCGATCTTGGTGAGCTTAACGGCCTTGACGAGCCAGCTTGTATACATACGCACGTTCGTTTTTGGTGTACCTAAAATTCATTCCTCTTCTCTCAGCAAAACAATTTCACTTTCTCTCACAAAATATATTTCACTCTGCCCAAAAAATACGTTCCGCTTTTTTTTTTTTCTCTCTCTCTCTCGTTTTGCTAGCTTGTTAGCTTGGCACGGACTGCGGCATTTTCGCGAAAAAATCCTATAAGTGCTCTGGTGAAAGAGTCTAAGTCCTCAGCGCACATATAAACGACATGCATGCACATCATACACTGTAAATGTGCGGGAACGAGCTGAGCCCATAGAGTTCTATGGCGGAGCCTTATCTTATCTAAAGGAGAAAAAACAATGAAATTACATAAGGAGAGAGAAGAATCTGGATGGAAGGAAGAACAAATAAAAACATAGGACATGGGAGAGGATAGATAAGAGGAAGAATAAAAAAAAAATTACATGAAGAAAGAACAGAGGATACACTGTTCACTATTTCTTCGTGTGTGTGGGTTTTTTTTTTTTTTTTTCATCTAATACCTTTCCCTTTTCTTTATGGACTTCCAGGTCTATCTTTCTTTTTACATTTCTTTGAGAATTCCTCTCGTCTGTTTCTTCGCCTTCAGTTCCTTGAAGGCCCGTTCTCCTTCTGTATTTCTTTGCCGTTTTCTTTCATCTATTCTCTCTTTACACATTCACGATCGCCGCGTGCACCGCCGTAAGTGGCAGGAGAGCTGAATCTCTGGCTGAAACGAAACTTAGACTTTGAAACCAGCACGTTTGATGCAATTAATCGAAAAACCTCCTAGGATACGGTGTAAAACGGAAACGCGCGCGGGTTATATCTTTGGTCATTTGCTTGTTTATTTTTTGAAGTTCATTAAAATATATCCAATTTACGCAGGTTCATATGCAGGGTGAACAAGGGATACTACTTCTACAGGCGGACTTTGATTTTGCTTGTTTTGCCTCTTGGGGCTTGGGGCATTAATTTCGGCCAGTCGCACTCACAATGCTAATCAAATCACAATGACCATCGCATCTTACCGGGTATACCACTTAATACCTGGGTGAAGAGTGGCAAATGTACGTAAATTCATATCTTGCAGAAGGACACCCTGAGCGGGCTATATCTTTTGTCATTTGCTTGTTTAGCATCGGTACTGTTTTGATATTCTGTTTGGTCTGATGGGGCTGAAGGGGGGGGGGGGGGGGGGGGCTTTGAGGCTTCTGCACTTGATTTTGAAGTTCATTAAAATATATCCAATTTATGCAGGTTTATATGCAGGGTGAACAAGGGATGCTACTTCTACAGGCGGACTTTGATTTTGCTTGTTTGCCTCTTGGGGCTTGGGGCATTAATTCCGGCCAGTCGCACTCGCAATGCTAATCAAATCACAATGACCGTCGCATCTTACCGGGTATACCACTTAATACCTGGGTGAAGAGTGGCAAATGTACGTAAATTCATATCTTGCAGAAGGACACCCTGCGCGGACATTTTGGCTCAAGTAAGGATACTTATCCACTGGACCACAGCACTCCTGCTATGCATTTTTTTTTTTTTTTTTTTTTGGGGGGGGGGGCTTGAATTCTCATAAAGTAAAACTGTATGCAAGCTAGTTGGAGGAAGAGGCATATATTGTTACCAAAATTAGCAGGGTATTGTTATTCCTCGCAAAACGTACCGCCCGATTCCTTGCAATAATATCACTACCATAATTGAGATTATATTCATGAATAGAATTAGTTTCACATCAGATTGAGACGTAAGATGCAAAACAATTTTGTTTTGTTAAAATGTGTAGGCCTATAGTAGGTAAGCATATACAGTAAGGCCAATAATGCAAGCGAGGGCTTTCATTTGGTCCTTTCTTACATCTTTCCTTTTATTTATATTTCTTTTCTTTTCTTTCTCATTTCCCCCCTTTTTCCCTACAAAATATTGGGAGCCGGGCCCCGGCCTCGGTTCCGCCGGCCATGAGTGCTGCAACTTGGACTTGTCGATTGCTTCCAGTTCTATTCCAGGTCAAATGTCTATTTTAATGTGACAGTGGTCCAGACGCGGTTCTGGCATATTTTCTCAATTGGGGGGGGGGGGGGGGGGAGACATTGGGAGCTTCAGGGATCGTAATGAATTTGAATTCAAAATTCAAATTTGAAATCAAAATTAACTGATTAATCCAAACCTTCAGGAACATTCCCAATCTAAAAACATAACAGAAAACATAATATCAAAAGTGGACATAAAACATAAACACTGAACAAAAACAGATAATGAGAATGCATTTCTCAATTACATTCCAAGAATGGCACGAGAGAGAGAGAGAGAGAGGCCCACGACATGCACGAGCCGATTCGGAATATAATAAAAGAAACTGTCTTCGCACTCTTTACACATACATGTATTTATCATGAAGATATTACAACACAGGTCATACAGATTGTGATGCATAGCAAAACATAATGAATATCTGAGAAATGCATGTACATACAGCCTGTATGAAAATAAAGCATAAAAGTTAGGCTATAAATAAATATAACTACTAAAATTTATTTACTTATATTTCCCCTTACGGCTCGCATTCCATTTTGCACACAACCACCCCCCTTCTTCCAACTGTATACAAACCAACAAGACAACTTCGATCATGCAAACAGAATTTGTTAATTATACCTCCTATTCAAACAAAAAAATATGGCGAACGTTCATTTGCTCATGCTGCATCAGTTTTATGGAATAACCTCCCAAACCCTCTAAGAAACATCAACACAATAGAGAAGTTTAAATCTGCCCTTAAAACACACTTATTCAAAACATATCTTAGTCTAACAAAGTAACCTCAGTAACTTATTTTTTAATCATGTCTTTCCTTTTTCTCTCTCTTAGAGCGCATATGGACATACAGATGCGCTATATAAAAACTGTACATTATTATTATCATTATAGCTTGCAAAATTTTTACTTCATGAGAATTCAGCCACCAAAATTTGCATAGTAGAGGTGCTGTGACCCAGTGAATAAGTCTCCTGACTTTGAACAACAAGGTCGGCGGTTCGAATCCCTGCTGCGGCACTGGTGTCCTTTGGTTGGTTGGTTGGTTTTATTTCCCATATGAAAAGCAATACAAAAAATATATGCAAATCAATTTGTCAAATTTTTACTAATTTTAATTGATTAAAATTAGTACTATTGGCAGGAAACTCTATTGAGAGCCATTGTTCAAATGGCTCAGTTCTTCCTAGAGGTCCAGAGAATCAAAAAAAATGTAATGAGCAAACAAAACATGACATTAACACAAATTGAATGGAAAGTAACATAACAGAATAAAAGAATTCGTGTAAACAAAACCCAGTGACATGCCCTAATGCGGTGCTATTCCTAATCTTCATCTGTGTCCAACGTACCCCCCCCCCCTCCATTCGTGGGATGCACCAACATTTGCCACTCTCCATGGTGGTGATTTGTTTAGCATTGTGAGCACGAATTGGTGGAATTAATGTCTCATTGGGAGTGGATAAGTAGCATACACTGTGTGCGGGCAAGTTTGCATGAATCCGATGATCGGGGTAATAATATTTCTGTAAAGCGCTTAAACACATCTCAGAGAGATGGCTTAGGCGCTACATTAATGTAGAATATTCAAAATCATGAACAGAAGCCTACATCCTACCCTCACTTAGCCCCCCCCCCCCCCCTCCCTCAGCTGCTAGCCTCACCAGACCAAACGGGAGAAGCAGCATCCTTTATTCATCCTGCATAAAGCTGGATAAATTTGCATAATTAATACACTTCAAAATCATGTGCAGAAGACTCCAACCCCCCCCCCCCCCACCAAGCCCCAAGAGGCAAAACAAGCAAAACCAAAGTCCGCCTGTAGAAGTAGCATCCCTTCTCATCCTGCATATAAACCTGCATAAATGGGATATTTGGATATTGGATATTGGATATTTTAATGAACTTCAAAATCAAGTGCAGAAACCTCAAAGCCCCCCCCCCCCCTTCAACCCCATCAGACCAAACAGAACAACAAAACAATACCGATGCTAATCAAGCACATGACAAAAGAGATAGGCCGCGCCAAGCTTACAAGCTAGCAAAAATCGTCAATAGCGCCTCCTTTAGGCTGAGAAAAAGGAGGAACGTATTTTTTTTTTTTTTTGGCAGAGTGAAACATGTTTTTGTGAGAGAAGTGAAATTGTTTTGGTGAGAGAAGAGGAATGAATTTAAGGTACACCATCGATATATCAAACTAACGCGTATGTATACAAGCTGGCTAGCTAAGCCAGAGATAAGCTCGCCAAGGTCATTAAGCTCACCAAGGTCGATAAGATCGCTTTAGGCCAAGAAAAAAGAGGAACTTATTTTTGGCAGAGAGTGAAAAGGTTTTAGTATGATAGAAAGAGGAATGATTTTTGTTTTCTTAAAAGTGAAATGAGGTTTTGTGATGAAGTGAAATGTGTTTTTTGAAAAACGAAATGTATTTTTGTGAAAAGTATAATGTATGTTTGTAAAAAAGTGAACTAATTTTTATGAAGAGTAAAATATATTTCTGTGAAAAAGTGGAATGCATTTTTGAAAAAAGTGAAATATATTTTTGCGAAGAGTGAAATGAAATTTTTGTGGAAAGTGAAATGAATTTTGGTGAAAAGTGGATTTTTTTAAGAAGTGAAATATAAATATGCTGGAGTAAAATGGTTTCGTGAAAGAGAAACTTAAATTTGTTCTAGTGAAATATATTTTATATTTATTCCCCAATGGCGTGCCAAACACAAGTATGAACATTTTTCCAAAATATTATGAAATACTGAATTGAAGAGCCTTTTTTCAAATGCATTTTTTTTTCTGGGAGACACTGTAGAGTAGAATGTATACGTTTTACATCTGCACTGCCATAAGCACCTATTATTTAGTGCAATAAAGAATATAAATGTAAAAGTTGAATAATGTAACGATTAAAATGTTATTTCTCTACATGACATACTGGACATCATCTGTCAGAAGTTTGAGTAGAAATCATTTCCAGCACATTTACCACAGTCACTTGAAAAAAATACATTAAACAAAATATGTCAAGAAGCTAAAACAGCAATGAATCGTCTGAGTGTGCTGCATGCCTACTCAGGTAATACCCAAGACCCCAAATGTTCGGAAAATTTCATATAGATATTACCTGCCCAGAGGTTGAATATAATGCCATATTGACTCCACTGACAGAAAAAAAAAAGAATCTCTAATGCTTTTAGGGTTATATCCAGCCAACATAAAAGATATTTCCGTAGTTCTTTCGTGTAGTGTACCAATGCTACTCTACATAATTATGCCAGTGTCCGGCTTGCGAACAGATATGACTCGCATTTACAGATTTTGTTGTTGTTCTTGTTTTTGTTTAGTCTGTTCTATAACTTCTGAGATTACCAGAGAGCAAATCATTTTCTTAGGTTTTATGTTTCTGATTTCCTTATTGAGCATGTTGAGGGAAATGGTTTATGCCCTGTTTACAAGAATTAAATCATTGCAACAACATATGAATATTATTGTTCACTTTCCCTTGCTGAAAACAAGAAAGGGCATTTGAGTCGAGCGTGTTCGTAAATGGCGTCCAAGGATTAAAAAAGGAGATTCTGAAAATTCAAATAATGCCTCTCTTTTAACGATTGAAAGTTTAAGTGCAAAGTGTATTTGCATAGTCAGTTGCTAACCATTAACACAGAGATAATTTTTCTTTTCTCTCTAAAAGAAAATTGATTTTGAAATATATCCATCCTTTGGAATAGTATTTTTAGGCTCTCGTATAAGTACTCGCATGATAGGATCATTGTTTTCATCAATTATTGATAAACAATACAGGTATAACAAAGTGGATGAAACAAACGGATGCTTGGAAATGAGAACATCTCTTTTAGTTGTGCTCGTTTAAGTCGAAAGTTTCTTAATGGTCTGATATCGTGCAGTGGACTGGTACCTGAAGTCGCAAGATCCATAGCTTTCTACGCTAAAAAAAAAAAAAAAAGTAGACACTTTTTCAAATTCATTTTTCTTAGAAAACTTTGACAGATATAGAACAAATTAAAACTAGACTGACTGACACAAATCAGTAGAATTTGCACAAGCAAATATAATTTTGGATAAGAATGCAATATAGCAATAGCAATATAACAAATATGATTTATATCAAGGTTGTGTGGTTTTGTATCCTTATTCATCACTGTACTTTACTCTTATACACAACTGTACTCTTGTACACCTGTGTATATATTCTTCAAGTGTTTCAGAAAATTTCGCTTTGTCTCATGATGGAATTTACAGGTTATAAGTTGTGGTAGGAAAGTTGTTATCTAATGACGTAGGAGTTTTGTATCATTGATATATGTTACAAACTAAGAAAAAAAAAGAGAAAAAACCCAAGGTTGAAGTTTGCACCCTAAATGCAACACTGACAGCACCTTTTTGGGTGCAAGCTTGCACCCTACATGAAAAAGGTGCAAAAATGCACCTTTTTGTTTGCACCCGGAAATGCCCGTAGGGTGCAGAAGTTTTTGCATTCAAAAGGGTACAATTCTGCACCCTTTTGTTTATAACTTATTTAATTTTTTGTCCTACATGTATTTATATAAAAAATGATTAAAAATTATGACTTATTCTTTACCATTGTGGGCATCCATTTGTGTTTGAATTGAATATTCCATCCCACGTACACAGGTGACGTAGAGGAAGTAAAACACAGCGCCATGTCAAAGATATATTAACAAGCATGAACAAAGCATAAAGGAAATGAAAGGAGAGCGAGAATATTTAAGCAGGTGTATCTCTCAATGTACTATACCTGACAGTTTACCTCTGATTCTTATTAATAAATCCTCTTATCCATGATAATTTGAGTGACTTAGCATGCATAAAAACGTCTGCCACTTTCAATCTAGAGTCACTAAATACATGGCATACATGTTTCGTACTTATTTTATCAGGTTTTCATTTCCATGTAAATTCCAAGAAACATCGCTTTATGAGTTTCATAAATAGAATTTTTGGCATTAGAAGTGATAGCAGTAGGTAAACAAATGTAATGATTTAATCATCGTAGCTCTTTTCCAAGAGGGTTCAGTTTTCCTTTTAGCCAAGTCGTCATCTGCCACTTAGCACCCTCGTAGCTAGGGGGGGGGGGTGGTGGCGGTCGCTCCATCCAAAACGCTAGAAAAGATGTAAGCGAGAAGATCAAAAGGTAAAAGAACGTAGAACAAGCACAGGAGCAGACAAGGAACAATGACAAAGAAACGTCGGAGCTTCCGTGCTTCTCGTGGGACGGGGGAACCCCTCTGTCTGCACCCTCCCCCAAGGGAGCGTCCTTCGCTTGCTGCACTACCGCCCTTCCCAATATGAAATTCTAGCTATCCCATTGCCATTTAATCTCTTTATACTTTTCACAGTATGATCAATCATATCTGGTTCGGGTGAAAGACCTATATAGGTCATGTAGGTACCAAAATATCCTAACTTTGAAACTTATTTTCTTGGCACTCCATATTACATGAGTTTTGATATTTATTTTTAAAGTTTCGATTCGATTCGATTTGCAAATTCACTAAGTATTTCGAGGGCACTTTGCAAATCCTGTCTGAAGTTAGTGTTAACAGGGTATCATGTGCGTACGTGTATTATAAGATTCATATGCAATGAAACTATAGAACTTGAGTGACGTATAACAAGTATTTCACTTTGCCATGCTTTAAATGAAACAGGCATGGAAACAGAGGATCTCTCTTGCGACACCCTTGCCCTATTATACCATGCATGCAGTGACCATGAACTATTACATAGGTTGATTCATTTTTATAAAATACCTTTTATCTATTTCTTTGCTGATGAACCAAGGTGAAAAATCATTGAGGTAATTGTGCGGCACGGAGTTAAAAGATTTTTCAAAATCAGGAGCGAGCAGCACACCCGGTATATCATTTCATTCAGTATAAAGCAGTCCGTCATATTTATAAGCGCACATTTTCACCCATTGTAGCGACCTTTCAGAAATTCTGTTTGGTTTTCATTTATAAAAAAAAGAAGACAAAAGACTTTTAAATCCGTATGCTAAATTACATTCCATATTAAAGGAAATCGGCCACCCTTTTTTTTTTTCTTTTACATGTTTGATACCTATGTGATAAGTCTTTAGGGTGCCAATATCTCCAAACATTACAATCATACACCATGCTTTCATCATCACTGTAAAAAAAAAAAAAAAAAAAGCTTTTTCATTAGTATATACCACACACACACCCTAGCGCACAATTTTCACAATAAGAACAGATGCCGTCGTTAGCATGGTTAGTAAGATGTAAGGGATTTTTTATTGTAATATATTTAAAAGCTCCCCCAAGGAAGCGTCCTTCGCTTGCTGCACTACCGCCCCTCCCAAAATGAGATTCTAGCTATCCCATTGCCATTTAATCTCTTTATACTTTTCACAGTATGATCAACCATATCTGGTTCGGGTGAAAGGTCTATATAGGTCATGTAGTTACCAAAATATCCTAACTTTGAAACTTATGTTCTTGGCACTCTATATTACACGAGTTTTGATATTTATTTTTAAAGTTTCGATTCGATTCGATTAGCAAATTCGCTAAGTTGTTTTTTTTTTTAAGTAAATGCCTATGTGTGCATCCTATAATTTAAAATAATTGAAAGCAATGTAATTATCCTAGTCTGTTGTAAGCGTGACAGCTCTCCTTAGAATACTTATCCCCTGCTTATAGTTCAGAGACTGGTGATCGTACAATTGAATGAGTCCAAGAAGAAGAAGGAGAAATAATTGTATTCTGAAGTGAAACCATCCTGCCCGGGAGATTTATTATTTTCCATGCGTTTTAATATAGAATGAATGGAACAAGCCTCTTCAAAAAGTGGGTCTCAAGTGGGAAACATATGGATTGATCACAACCCATGACCATGATGACAGTTCAGAGAACACCCTCTTATAAAGATCATTGTTATCTTTTATATAGTTGGTTTCAATTTTGATATTTAATCATTCCGAACTTTACTCGTGTGTACAGTGTGTAACCTCGTGATCCATGAATAAAATATCCAGAGCTTTGAGTTTCAAATATCGATCTTTGTCTCCTACTTTTCATTTGTTTGAAGCGAGTTCCGAATAGCAATTTTCAATCCGTTTAGTCACGAAAGGCGCTATGACGGTTTGACACATCACGAGATGTTCCAGAGACACGGTCGCAGCCTTTCTTGCGTAGTTACACACCAGGCAAACACTCTGACTAGATATTAAAACCACGGTTCAACAGTTTTCAAAACACACTCCAAAGGAATATTTTTGTTTTCCCAGTTCTCTATCGTGCATGCATCAGTTTATCCAGGCTAGAAGTTCTGCGTAAAAATAGGAATGTATGGAATGTTAGTGCTGCTCTGGTTAATCATGAAATCAGGTACCCTTAGCAGCACCAGTACGGAAAACAACACTGATGGGAGATATGCAAAAGGTAAAGTCGTTTTCTCTACAACAGCATTATCTGATTAATGATGAATTGCTAAAAATTAGGAGTCGGAAATGTATTCAAATTTTGAGGGGAATTTTATTTTTCAGATGGTCATTATTTGGGTTGCTATCCTCTTGGGTGCTTGGAATTCGACTACCATCCAACCCTCTCGCAGTCCACGACTCCGGATTCTTGCACAGCGTCATGTAAAGGATACGGATTCAAGGTCGCTGCTTTATACAACCGGACTGAATGTGCTTGTTCCTGTGAGCATGGGGGGCAGACGTGTAGGTCTGTAATCGACATTTCAATCTCAGAAAACCATGAATTCTGCGGCCTTCCCTGTAGACGGGCTTCGAACAAACTTTGCGGTGGGTTTAGAGAAATGTCTCTTTATACCGGTAAGACATGGACTATGCTTTTGAGTTTTACATGAAGCATTTTACCCTGATAACGATTTTTTTTAATATATAAACGGAATGACTGACTTTAGTGAAATGAGGAAAATAATATTTCTGATAAGACAGAATTATATTGAAAATACGACATCCTTATGGTCCTTTGCAAAACAGACTGAAACTGTTAATAGAAATACCATTCTACACCATTCAAGGTACATGTAAAAATGCCACCTATTTGTTCCGTAACTTCAAAGACGTCTACAGTAGATTGTAGATTCAGCATTTTTGTCTGATACCGGGAATATCTGAATCACAGTCCTGTCTCAGAGAAGTATCAACCTCCATGATGTCACCCAAGTATTGAATAATATTCAACAGATTTGCACTGATTGATTCATACTACATTCATGATAACTTTGTAAAATAGTGCTCCATGCAAAGTGTTGCTCTAGTCCGATACTTTTCAGCGAATTATTTTTTTTTTCTCTTCCTCTCTCGAATATTTACTTTGACCCTACAGTTCACTTTGATGATGAATCAAAAATCAACTGCACGAAAGCCGAAAACATCACTGACGGTAATGGAAGTATGTCTGCCAGCTTTATTTTACCATTTTGTGTTTCTTGCTTAGTTGCTTTGTATCTTGATAACAAGCTACGAGGAAGTGCAGTGACAAATTTCGTGACCTTAATAAACAAGCCATAATTCCTTGATTTTATTTATCAACACTGCCCGTATGTATTGCCACATTATAAATGCTTGATACATTTTGAGTATATAGGTCTGTCTGCTTATTGATTCAAATTTATTCCACACATAAAAGGTTCATATACAACACATTTTGAACTAACAAGTAAACAAATGGACATAAAAATACACATAAATGCAACACAAATACAACTATCGAACGATCGAAATACAGCATCTGTATGGAGGAGCAGGACGTGAATGATTTAGTGTGGTTTTGTGGGGGGGGGGGGGGGGGGTAGGAGTAGGGTTAGGATATGAACAATGAATAACAATGAATATTCTCGTATAATTCCTGGTTTACATTTGGCTTACGATCAGCATACGGAGCCCATATCCTGCCCTTAATCTTTATCTTTAGATAATGATTATGAAATGGGAAATCATGGACCGATAACGTGTATAAAAGCCTTCATGATTATATTATTCACTATTCAGTGTTTTTTTTTTTTTAATAGTTTTAGTGTTAATTGCAATACCCCTGGCATCAAGGGGTACCTAAAGCTAAAATGTTAGAAAGATTACAAGCATTCCCTTTTAACAATGCTGCAAACTAATGGAAAAATGTGAGGTATACAAATGACAACAGATCGGTTCAAGTGGAAAAGGTTGGTATGTGTGCTTCAAGCGTTTTTTTTTTTTTTAAATGAGTAAACATACATTCTGGCGATCTTCCTTTGTCTTTATCTATAAAGGATTGACGGGAAGTGGAGATAACACTGTCATGACTGTCAGATTTTATATTGCTGCTGGAGTGGGATCTGCACTTTTCATCGTCCTAATCATAACATTGACTCGTTTGAGGTATTTTTTTACTATGATGCATGTACAAACACTTGCACCCGGTGATAAAACAAACAAATAAATAAATGAATATACTTTGATATCTGCAAAGGTTGCTCGGAGTGCGTTAATGGATTTTAGTCATTCACTAAACTTTATCCATATAAATATAAAGAAAGCTAGTGGTCATTTACGTTACGCTGCTTAAGTTAGTAACCGAACTGTATGTATTTCTTTATTATGGTATTTGATTCTGAGAAGGAATTAAATATGTTAAGAAATCTCAAATCTGAGGATACTTGAGCACCCAGTCAAGTGGATTGTATATATGTCATGGCCATTTAGTTGGCCTGTCCCTTACCTAAGTTAGCCCCGCCGGATGCGCAGAGGTCAGCAGGGTCAACGAAAATATTGTATTCCTCAATATGAGTACATGTTTATAATATTGTATCTTAACTTCTTTAACTTCTGAAAGTGCCACATACGGAACAAGAATACACTTGTATTTTTTTGTATTCACAGGATTGTATAATATCAGTTTCCATGGTTCTATCAACTGTCTGTTAATTTATCCACTGAAAGCAAAGTGTGGACTGACATTGGTAGTCAAAATATTTACCGTGCCCTTTGAATTTTGCTTACACACCGCTTCTGTTTTCTTACATGCATTTCAGAAAGAGAAGCCAGCATGCAGTAAACTCAACCCGTGATCACTCCGGTAGATGGCACGTTCATGCTGCATCCCAACAGAACGAAGAGCGCCCTCCCAATGATGCCTACACATCTACATATCAGACTCTGCTTCCTGCTCGCCATTCACGTGAGACGCTGCACCCGCCGTCTGACGCCAATCTAACATCACGTACCGAAACTCTACGGCTCGCGGAGTCCATCACCACAGGAGACTCAAAGAATGCCGTCCCTGAACTCGAATCCAATTTCTACCACGTTCTAATGGATGATGGCGAGCAGTCGAGCAGAAGGTACTCAATATCCACTGACAAAACGTATGCGTGCATTGATTGTCAGTCTTCCATGGACAGTTTTCCACGGTCTGCTGCCTTCGTGCACAGACAGGCAGATAAACCGCGCTATCCTCAAGATGATGGCGAGGTTGAACATGAAATGGTCAATAATGGACTAAGAAACAGTGATACCTAAAGTCGTTTAAAGGATACAAACGGTTTTTTGTACTGAAACATCGGGGGCATCATTGTGCATGTGTATATAGAACAAGTAAAGTAAATTTTCCTCTCACGGATATTGCAAGGATCCATGTATCCGTATTGATTATTTCATTACTTTGTTTTATTTTTCCATATTTTTCAATCATAAATGTATTCATCTAATGTTTCACTAATCGATACCTTTTGAATCATTTATATGTTAATGTCGTTACCGCTCTGCAGGTTAAATAAAGTTGATGCAATTTCCCTGAATTGTTGTCCGATATTATACATAATAAGTATAAATATACATATACATATACAATTTTTTAATCACACCTGAACGAATGCATTTGGACATCCTGAGCATGCTGAGTATTCCATCACACGTAGAGGAAGTGAAACACAGCGGAATCTTAAAGATTTACAATCAAAACATGAACAAAGCAGGAAGCAGGGCGATGACGGGGGGCAGGGGTCGACCGCCACTGTCATTTTTCAAGTGATCAAAAAAGAAAGAGAAAAGAAGGAACGAAAAAAAGAAAGATCGAAAAATATAGGGGAAATAAAAGTAGAGTTATGTAACTACATAATAGCCTCATTTGTTCATTTCAAACATAAATGATCTCACCCGTGGGCGAGGGTTAAGAACCCCCCCCCCAAAAAAAAAAAAATACTCATAACTATGTCCCCCCCCCCCCCCCTCTTCAAAATTTTCTGGCTCTGCCCGTGGAAAAAGTTAAATGATTAAATGAAAGTAGACAAAACATGGATTTGACCACGTGCATCTATTCATAAGGGGTCCGCCCGCGAGGCCGAAGGCCCGCGAGACCGAAGGCCCGCGAGGCCGAAGGCCCGCGTGACCGACTTTTTTTTTTTTTTTTTAAATCTTATTTTCCTTCATCAGGTGCCGCGGTCGAGTGGTTTAAGGCGCCTTGTTGCAGCGGCGTAACAGGTGCCTGTTATCAGAAAAGGGGGGGGGGGGGGCGGCAGAGCCAAATATATCCCGGTAACTCCGTCTAGAATTAGTGGCGTAGCTAGGATTTCATTTTATGGGGCGGTAGTGAGCACGGGAAGCGCGTTCCCAAGGGGGGGGGGGGTGCAGGGAGGGGGGAGTGTCCCCCGCGAGAAGCGCGGAAGCTCCGACGTTCCTTTGAATCGTTCCTTGTCTGCTCCCGCTCATCTTAAGACGTTCTCTGCCTGTTATCGGGGGGGGGGGGGTGGGGGCAGAGCCAAAAATGTCCCGGTAACTTAGTCCAGAATCAGTGGCTTTGCTAGGATTTCATTTTAGGGGGCGGTAGTGAGCACGCGAAACACTTGCGAAACACTTAATACTGAGCGCGCGAAAGGCTCTCCCTATAAGGGGAGTTTTCCCCCTCCCCGCGAAGCACGGAAGCTCCGATGTTTTCTTCGAATTGTTCCTTGTCTGCTCTTGCTCTTCTTACGTTTTCCCCCTTCTTTTTCTTTTTTTTTTTTTTTTTTGTTGGTGTTTTTTTCTTTTTTTTTTTTTTTTTTTTTGGGGGGGGCGACTGCCCCCGCCTTTTTTTGCTACGAGGGTGTTATCAATTAATAAATATAGATGTTCATTTATTTATTCATCATTCATTCATTCATTCATTCATTCATTCATTCATTCAGCTATTCATTAATATTGATTCCTTTTTTAATATCAATTTTCTGAGATAAAATTTCAGCTTCTGCCGGAGTATTAACTTATTAGACTTGGAATAGTTTGCAAAAATGCTTTACATGATACTACGAAATCGGACACCCCATCCCGTCTCTCACTTCATCGTCTAACGAAATCATGCCAAAGTCTCTGAAGAAATCTACACAACCGTGGTGAAACCAAAAAATGTTACAACAATTAGAACATAATTCTTAATGAACTGATGAACCAAAATACAGTGGTGCCGCATCCGAAGTGGGCTGTTGCAAATTACAAGCTTTTCTTTTTTAAAAGAAATATTCTAACCCTATTTTGCATATAAACGCACACACTCATCCCACGCACTGAGAGACACAGAGCACGCTCAAATAAATTGGATATTCTTCTAAGTTCTTTTCCTCTATAATTTTCTCACAGCTCATTCTACTTTCAATTTCTCCTATCGTTCCTCTTGACATTCCCCCTCTCTGTCTCTTACTCTCTCTCCCTCTCTGTTCTCTTCCAATTAAGTTGACATCTTAATTCCTAAATAAATGCCCCCTCCCTGCACCCCCCCCCCCCTCCCCAGAGAACCCGTTTCGCGCGCTCAGTAAGTGTTTCGCACGATTCGCATGCCCACCACCGCCCCCTAAAATGAAATCCTAGCAACGCCACTGATTCTAAACTTAGTGAACGGGAATTATTTGCCCCCCCCCCCCCCCCGATAACAGGCAGAGGACGTATCAAGATGAGCGGGAGCAGACAAGGAACGATTCAAAGGAACGTCGGAGCTTCCGCTCTTCTCGCGGGGGACACTTCCCCCTCCCTGCACCCCCCTTGGGAGCGCGCTTCCCGTGCTCACTACCGCCCCCCTTTACTGAAATCCCAGCTACGCCACTAATTCTAGACGGAGTTACCGGGAAATATTTGGCTCTGCTCCCCCCCCCCCCCCCCCCCCCCTCTGATAACAGGCACCTGTTACGCCGCTGCAACAAGGCGCCTTAAACCACTCGACCGCGGCACCTGATGAAGGAAAATAAGATTAAAAAAAAAAAAAAAAGTCGGTCTCGCGGGCCTTCGGTCTCGCGGGCTGTCACCATTCATAAAGTATATGAAATTCTCCTCCTAGTCTTACACTGTCTTAGGTAAGCTTGAACATATTTTGCCATTCATTATTTTTACGATGTTTGACCTGTTACCTGTTACCTATTGGCAAGTAGGTGTGTGCATGGTGAGGTTCCATTAATTGATTAAATAAAGCACTAAGAGATTGGTGTTAATTGTTTCTGATGTTAAATATTTGGTATTTTGTATTTTTGACGTTGATTGGTTTTTTTGATGATATATTTTATAGTTATCTTGACATGTATTTTAAACTGCAGGGCGCCTTTGTAAAGCAGTTTTAAGAACTGAACAGGCCTACCCTGCAGTATAAAATAAATAAAACAAAATAAATAAATATAAATAAATGAATAAATGAAAGGACAATATAAGATTCTCTCTCCTTCCTGCTTAGAATATTAAAGCATTTCGTTTGAGTTTGAAGATTTACTTTACGCTTTACTAAATAATTTTTATTTCATTAATAGTGTATGGAGTAATAACTTTAGCTCAAATAATGAGCTAATTGGGTTTCGTTTGTGGGCTTCATTTCGAATTACATACTGGATAACTGTTATTTTCTGATATGAACAGGCATAATAGATAATTTGCAATGAGTTTTCGACAAGTTTTAAGAACAAAGTAGACAATAATCGACGATTTGAACACATTTTTTAAAAAGTTGTCTTGTCATTGGGACCATTTCACTGTTTATTGCGCAATCCTCTGTAATTCGGACTTAAACTTTTTGAACTTATTTGAAACTTTTGAGCAGAATATCATGAAGACATTTCCCTGCGTTCACAATGTCTGTATGATCTTTCAAACAAATTTAGAACTTGCACATTACATACGGAATGTGACACAATCACGAAACTTATAAAATGTCTTATCGGGGACTTGTAATATGGAAACATTTCCCTTAAATTGTAAGTTTCCGTCCTTGGGACCGGTTACAGCTACACGAGAGTGTAAACTATAACAATTAAAAAAA
Organism: Echinometra lucunter; assembly: GCA_029962745.1. Lineage (NCBI taxonomy): Eukaryota > Metazoa > Echinodermata > Echinoidea > Camarodonta > Echinometridae > Echinometra > Echinometra lucunter. The sequence goes on from CM057164.1 coordinate 7,725,032, forward strand.
AAAAAAAACTAAATATGTCCATGATAAATGTATGAACGATGGATAATACGTTTGTACCTAGGGAATAGCCTAATTCTTTTACTGGTGATACAAAAAAAACCCAACAAATTATATATATATATATATATATATATATATATATATATATATATATAACCCCCCCCCCTCCCCCTCCCATCACACGGCACATCAGCTCGACACTCATAAAAAATAATAAAGGCTGCCTTTAACCCAGTGTTGGGGGTTGATTGATAGATACAAGCGTGCTGGAAAGTTCATTTCTATCCATCAATGTCATGAGCAAGCTGCCACTTTTTATTACTTCTTTTTATGACTGTAGCTGGTTTCACCACTGATATCCCATATAACTTTGACCTCATTACACGATAAGTAATGAATCGAAGATCCGTTTCATTCACGGGGGTATGCTCTTTTTGCATAACGAAAGGTTTCTATGGCAGGAGCATACTATTCAAAGGCACTGATATCAATTATACTACTATATGATACAACACGAAAAGCACTCTTTAAAAAAATCAATAATATATGTATTTATTCACTACTACTACTACTACTACTACTACTACTACTACTACTACTATTACTACTACTGGCCATAATTAATGAGCCACCCGAGTGAAAACCAATATTTTCATCTTTCCATATGCAGAAATATGGAAATCTGTTTGTAAATGCACTCTTAAGACTTCCACATTCTTTATTGTACTATCTGCTATTGTAATCAACCTCAAACAACATCTGGATGCAATGCTGTCAGCAAATTATTCACCATCTTCGGCATTTTGTCAAAAAGTGGGGAACAGAGGAAATGTTAACCCAAAATACCAAACTTTTAGACTATTTCAGAATTAAATATCGAAGGCATTATTTTGCCTAATGTAAGTGATTTAGAGCACGAATGGGCACTCCTTAACAACAGTTATATTCAGTTGCAGCACAGGTGAGAGTTACCAATCCATCAAGAGAGCCGGAGACAGACTCTAGTATAGCCCTAAGTTCTAGAACAGTGAAAAGAAGGCTTGAACAGGGCGGTCTGACCATGGACCTAACACTCTGAGTGTTAGGTCCATGGTTTGAAGTGCTGCAGAGACAAGAAGAAACCTCTTATAACTGCCGCAGCACGAAGAGAGTGTTTGCTCTGGGCACGGGAAAACAAGAATAGGAACTGGGATAAGGTATGCTCCAGTGACAAAAGCAGATACTGGTTAGTGAAAGACCAGTCTGCTTTAGAAGGAGAAAGATTGGAGAAGACTCCCTGATAGCTTGAACCCGAAGGAGATGGGGAAATCATGGTCTAAGGGTGCTTTGCCAAAAGTGGTACAGGACGACTAAACAAGGGGTATGGCACTATTGATGGGCCACATCACATTGAAATCTTGAAGTACTGTGCTCTGCCATCTCTGAAACATTTATCCGGAGACAGAGAAGCAGTAGTCCAGCAAGACAACTCTCCCCGTCACATGCCTAAGACTGTGAGGAAGTGGGCGTTAGAAAATCATCTTGAGATTCCCCATCGCCCGGTAGCGAAATATTTTTCCTACGAAATTTTCGCTCCTTAGAAATAGAGAGAAAGGGGGGGGGCAGGGGAGTGGGAAGACATGACGAGTGGAAAGGAATGCGACAGAAATTTGAAAACAGGATTCATCCTATTTGAGGTTGGTGTTTGTAATTCTACTTTTCAGCCATCTTAGGGTGAGTAAACCCCAATCATCTTACTTTACAAATTCTGCCCAGTGCGAAACTTTCTCATATTGTACATGACTGTATTTCTAATTATTCTAAAAACTAAAATAGGCCCTAAATTCTTAAGAATGAGATTATCAAAGTGATACTTCCAAAAAAAAAATAAACTTTGAGTTAATGTTTGCACGCGCACAAATCTCGTCACAGACAGAATTAGAGAGGAGCAAAGCGCTCATTAATGGCATTATGACGTCGCCTACCTCCGAATATTTTGTGAGGTCGTCTCAGAGAATGACCATGTGTGCATGCGTTGATCAATGGCACAATGATGTACATATGAATATTTATGAAGTCGCGGAGAATGACCATGTGCGCACGCGCAAGGCGCGAAAATGTCGTAGGAAAAAAATGCCGTAGGAAAAAAAAAGTCGTAGGATTTTTTTCCTACGACATTTTCGCTCCTTGCGCGTGCGCACATGGTTATTTTCCGAGAGCTTATAAATATTCATATGTACGTCCCGCGAGACCATTAATCGGGTCATTTTCCGCGCACGACTTCATTAATCAGGATCGTGCGCTGGCGCGGGTTTTGTGCACAAATTACTAGTAAATGATGTGTTGGAAGTTCGAAGCCCCCGTAATTATTGTATAGCTTAAGTAATGTAGGAAATGTTGTTACGGATAATATTGGAGTTTGTGTAAATGAAGCCCCTTTTGAATGATCAGCTCGAGTGTACCGGTTGAATGGTGTCATACATTGCATTTAGGTCTACTTGCACAACAACTAAGGGCGCCTTTGTTGAAGTAATAATTGACTAGGAACTAACAAACCATCCATAAACTGATACAATGATTGAGTTATTGGTTGTTGTAGATAGTTAGCTGTTGCCATTTATAGTTCCTTTCAGAAAGGTGTATTAATTAGGACCTTTACCAGTGTATAAGGATCAACAAGAGGTGTATATAATGTATATAATGTGCTTAGGATAGATATTGTATTGCAGTAAAGCATTGAATGTGATAGGGCCACAAGGGCATAATTTATGCGTAAACATACAACATTCCTATGTAGTGCGGTATGCTATGTAATCTCGTAGGATTTTTTTGCCAAAATAGATTTTTTGACTGTCTTGGTTTCAAAAGGGTCCCACCTGGCCAAAAACGATGGGGTGCAATTTTTTTAAAACCCCTCCTTCACTTTCTGGGGGGTCATTTTTGGCGCAATATTGGCTTGTATAAGGAAATTTGATATTTTCCTCCTTAATTCACATATCTTTTTCGTCATTCACATAGTAAGGTTGTCAGAGATGTACAGGAATTCAATCTCAATGATATTACATTATTAAAATCTATTACTTTTACCGTATGGGGGCGCACTTTGCGAAAAATGGTGAAAAACTGGATATATCACAGAAAAAATGTGGTCGCTTTCTTTCTTTTGGGTTAGAATTGTTATAAATTTCATTATTGTGTGTTATTATGCAGTAGAATAACTGAGGAGCTTTGAAATTACATCAGCATGGTTATTTCTAACCCGTTTTAGGTAAAAATCACTCCTATTTAATGTTTTATCAAATGATTAACCTACTAAAACAGCAGAGGGCGCCAAACACCTTTAGATTTTATTAAAACAATTCCCTCATATATCAATTTCTAGACACTCTGAATGCATGGATGAATCTGAAAGAAGACAAATTTGAAATATATAGTACATTTCACAAGGAAAATTATGATATTATTATTGAAATTATTATTATTATTATTATTATTATTGTTATAATAATTATTATAATTATCATTATTATCATTGGAAATTGCTTTAAGATCTGGCTAGAGCAATCATCATACAGTAATGAAAAGTGGAAACTTACACTCCCAGGGAAAAGCAAGAAAAATAGGTTTGAATACCAACAAGTAAGACCCATTTTCTTGCAAAGTCACACACGTGACCGCATCAGTTGACTTCTGAAAGAAAAATGTACGTTCTTTTGAAATAATTGCCTTCAGTCTATTGGGGTTACTACAGTTATTAAGAATTCCAACATGAGAGACTTAAGCTTCAAGATAAATACTGACAAATAAGTTTTGAATCAGCTAATTTTCATGAATTTGGTCACACACATGACCACGAATGGCCCAAAAGTAATTCGCTGTCACTATCTGGAACATCCTCCCAAACTGACAATTTTTGGTTTGCAGTCTGCACCGTAGCATTTGCAGACTGGAGAGCAGGGCAAATCGTTGTTGCAGCAACTGCATCGTCCCTTATATCCTGCTTGCAGCCACATTTGGTGAGTTCAAGTACTCCCTGTCATGCCTGTGGTGAAGGAAGTGCAAGAACACTTGACCGGAAGACATCCTTCATTCTCTTCGATAGGAGGAAGTTACTCTTGTATGTAACTGGCAGGGAGGATGTGAGGTAGTAATACAGCACGAGTTAGGGGTAACAATTCTCCTTCTAGTGATGGCAGGGCTGTTGGGCCTGATGAGCAATAAACACGACATATGAAATTATGCAGTGCCTTCACCTGTGTTTGAAGCTCTCCACTGCTAAGTTCAGTTGGGAAGGAAACCCCCACAGTTTACTTTGAAGCAAACATGTCTAATGGAAAGATCAATCATTATCGTCAAGCTTTAAGTAGGCATTGATCCATGTCTTCTTGGATCCCAACAAACTTTCTTCCCCAGTCAGCATCAGAAAGAATTATGAATTCCAGGGAGGCCTTGACAATCTTAATGTCCAATGACTTGAACCCACATCTATTTATCCGTTCTTTGTACCTTTACCTGTAGAAAATTGTAGGGAAGCGGGCACTGCATAGTTTCCACAAGATGCTAGATGAAATGAGAGAAGGAAGACATCATTGTCAAGTGACCAGACACTAATTTCTCTCAAGGCACTGCTAACAGCAGAGGCAAGGACTTCATTAGGAATGAGGGTATCAGCTTGAAAGCTTCATGTGCGTGCGCCTCCTCAAAATCATGCTCCTTGATGAAGGTATCATATGCAAGCAATAGCTTGAAAGCGCTATCTCTGTTCCATAAGATCACGAGCGAAAAAAATACTTGGTGAGGTCTTTTAGTGATGACAAGTAACCCTCCCAGTTGCCGGAACGTAGAAGAATTTTCACCTGGTTAAGATACTTGGTTGAGAATTGGGCAAACTCGCCAAGGTCTTCAAAGTGGTTTGACATTGCCTGAGTACCATTACTGGATTTCTTCAAAGATCTCCACCTTCACTGGGTCACATTCATGAAGATTTTCTTTGAGAGTATTGCACTGGATGTGAACTGGACCTTTTGAAAGATCCGTTAGCATGGCATCAAAACACAACATCATGATTACAAGGTTTGCAGTGATGTGAAATTCAAGGCCACGTATGAAGAGATGCTGAGGTGTATGCAAAGCATTCGATCGATGATATGATACGTGTTAAGACTGCTACCATCGATGTTTTTTGCCAAGAGCATGTAAGGCGGCGAAGGCAATGTGGAGAGCTCCGGCTCTTAGGATCCAGTTGGTGTTTCCTCTGGCTCTGACTGAGCATCTTCAACGCTTGGTAGTAAAGATCAAGGTGTAGTGTTATAAATGTCTTTCTGTGAGGGCTAACAACAGTCACAGATATTTCTTGGGTTAGGTCTTGAATGATGGGGCAACCACCACTGTGTTTGTAAGTGGACCAGTTTTTGAGGACTGAGACAACAATAAGGACTTGGTTGCCGCCCATGTCGGCAGAACATCATTCTTTGCTAGTTTATCTGATTTTTTCATCTGCTTTTTGAGGATTACGACAGAGTCTGTTTCCTCTCTGTCCTTAGAAGACTTCACAAGATCTCACAATCTTCCATCATTGAAAACTGAGATCGACAGCTTTGTTGACTGCAGAGGGCTGGAATTGCCTTTTTGAAGAATCATACAATAGGTACTCTCTTTACATTTTGCATGATCCTGACCCTGTCATGAATATGTAATTCGTCCTCTTTAATTTCATACTGTAAATCTTGAAAATCAGTAAATGTTAACTAGTACATTCACTCATTTGGAAAATTGGGTTCCATAATCAATATGTATTCATTAACTGAGCCAGTCAAGAATTGGAAATAAAACATAGATCTTTTTTGCCTACCTGCGGTTTGACTGCACACTAACATGTGCAATTATATATGTAGGCGTATGTGTTTATTTATTAACCCTAGTTCTAATCCCATGAAAAGACATTAAAATAATGTGTTGAAAAGACATGAATAGACATTGAAATAATGTGTTGAAGGACTTTGAGGATCATTACAAAAGTGGATTAGCCTTATATTTTACCCTGAAAGAATCAAATTTAGCCCTCCGTTATTTTTGCCTTTTTATAGCAGCTTTTATTTAAAAAATAATTTTTTCTTCTTCTCTAACCGATTTCAAGACCCACAACAGCTAGAATGTGAAGGTGTAGTATATTCATTCTGTTAAACTTGTGGAGACATTTCTACAACAGGAGAACTTCTGAAAACAACGATTGTCCTCAAAGAGAAGCATAATTATGTAGGAATGGGGGCTTATCTATGAATTTTTGGAGTGTATGTGTAGGTGCAGGAGGGTGTGTGTGAGGGTGAGTGTGGGTGTGTGTACATGTGTAGATATTATTTTTAACTGTATTGATACCATAAGATTATTGCATATGAATGTTCCCCCATAATAATATCTAACATTCTGAATGTAAAACGTACTAGCATTCTAGTGGAATAAAGGAGCACGATTATCGGTGAATTTTTCTTCGATTTTGTGAAAATTTTCAATGAAAAAAAATGTAAGTTTTTGAAATTTCGGGGGGGGGGGGCAACTGCCCCCTCCCCCCGCCCCCGCTGCATGAGGCCATGGTTTGCACCCATTTGGACTCAACGTTATTAGCCTATTCTGTTTTAAGTGTTACAGCTCTCCTGAGAATACTAATAGTTCAGTGATCGTACAATTAATTGTTCAATTCCCCCCCCCCCCCAAAAAAAAAATAATAATAATAAAAAGAAGTAAAAGGAAAAAGAAGAAGAAGAAGAAGAAGAAGAAGAAATAAAATTCCACAGTGAAACCATCCTGCCTGGTAGATTAATTATTTTTCACGAGTTTTAACATAGAATAAAAGGGGAAAAAAATCTCTACAACAAGTGGACCTTAAGTGGGAAAAGTAGGGAGTTCTCACTACCAATGACAATTCAGATAATACCTTTCAAAAGCTGTCAGTTATGACAATCTTTTCAGAGACTCCAACCCTCCTCCCCCCCCCCCCCCCCTCTTCGGGGAGGGGATTTCCCGCTTTGAGTCCATTTTCACAAAATCTCCCGTTCTCCTCTTGAGTTTGAATTTCTCCCGCCGTAGCTGTGTTTCTTTCTTTTTTTCTCCCGCCCAACCATCTTTTCGAAAGAAAAATGAATCTGAATCATTGGATTTTACCTCATTTAGTGTTGTCATAATGTTCAAAAATAAGCCTAAATATAACATCAGTGACAGAGAGCTTCTATAACCCTAAAACTGGCCTCCGGCCGCAAGGAATGTCGTACTTTGCGCTGGTGATGTGGGCGACGAGCACATTGAGTCAGAGTATCCCGTTTGCTGGGGGGGGGGGGGGGGGGTCCTCGGCGGGAGAATCTCCCGCTTAAAGTGATTACACAAAGGTAAGAAAAAAAAATGATATACGATCGAGAATAGAATTCTAAGAAGGAGATCCTCTTCGGGGCCCACTCAAATGCTCCCCGCAAGCCTATAACCCCCCCCCCCCACCCGAACAAGCACAATTCTCCCCTTTTTATACATATTTCTTTATATTATATTAAAGGGCAGAATTAGACTTTTTTATTGATAAAATAAAAGAGAAAATTCGTTTATTCTATTACTGTTACAAATATATTATTGTTTCCTATCATCTCTCATCATTAGTACTAAAAAATCATCCTTTGTTCAAAGCTTGCAGGAGACTGGGCATGGCAACTGGAAGGTTATAAATGGCATACGGGCAAATTTCCGCAATGATGTGACCAACACCCTTTGCCTGAAAAGCAACTCTTCAGTTTCACTTTTTTTCCGGGCAAGCGAAGCGAGGGCGCAAATCTTCTACAATTTTTGTGGAAACATTTAGAGAAATATTCCGGCATCGCCAAAATATGAGAAAATACGGTCACCCTTATGCCAATATTATGAGGATACTGGGGCGGGGAGAGGAGATAGGACTTTTTACTTGTAAACCCAAATATATTTACAAAGGGAAGTATCTATCCGCCCTCCCTGGCCCAGCTTGTGGCACCTTTAGTAGATAGGGTTTCTTTGATATCAAGAAAAAACACTTCTTTTAAAATGCAACTCCGGAACGCTGAAAAAAAAAAGTTTATGAAATGTTGTTTGGGGATTACAAATATTCCCTTATCCCTTTACTGAGGAAAACCCATACACAATGGCATTTTATTGAAATGCCCCCTCTTCTGCTTTTTAATGTCTATAAGAGGCGTTTTCATTAATCTACGAGGGAGCGTAGCAACCGAGCAAAAGAAATAGAATGTCGAGGCCATGTATTTAAGGAAAGCCCATTATACATCATTTCAAATCAAAATAAATTCTCATTTTCTTGCTAGGAAGCCCCACTGCGGGGGGCAGAACAGCTTTTTGCAACTTCTCGAGCAAGAAAATTCAGACCATTTCGCGCTGAAAACTTACATTTCTCAAGACTGAAAAGTTATTCGTATTATACTCTAAATTGTGGTGTTATGAATCAACAGAGGGGACAAAGATGATTTGGCCCCCCCCCCCAGTAGGAAGAAAATCTGCCCCTATCCTTTACCACCACTGGAACACAGGGGTTAGGCCTACATTGCTCCTTATTATCTGCAAGTGTATTATGTAATGAATGTTGAGACAATATGACAAAATGTAGGTGTTAGAATTAACCTGCTCCTTTTACACGAAAGTTGATCGGAATACCGCAAATTGTATTGTGTGTGTGTTTGGGGGGGGGGGCAAAATTATCCCCCGGATGAAGCAAGCATCTGCCCCCTTTTTCATAGATGATAGGCAGAATTTCTAAATACTGAAATACTGAGAAAATTTTCTTCTAATTACTATACGAGGGAGCGTAGCGACCGAGTAACAAAATTTTGATTTTTGAATGCTGAAAGTTTGCGTTTTAGAGCACTAATCATGCCAATACGCTTATTTTACGTGGTTGTACAAGATAATTCTTTTTTTCATTCTCTTCCAATGTGGGCCCTTTGAGGGGGCAAAAATCTATTAAACCCCCCTTCTTGAATGATTGGGATGGGGGCAATTGCCCCCCCCCCCCCCCCGCCTCCCCGCTCCCGGCGCTTTTGATGTGTAACCTCGCGACATATGAATAAAAAATCTAGAAGATTTGGTTTCAGTTAACGTTCTTTGTCTTCTAATTTTCAATTGTTTGAAGTGAGTTCCGAATATCAATTATGAATACGTTTAGTCACGAAAGGCATTATGACGGTTTGACAAAAGCGATTTGACACATCACGAGATGTTCTAGAGACACGATCAGAGCCTTCGCTTTCTTGCGTAGTTACACACCAGGCAAATGGTTCATCAGTTTTCAAAACATTCTCCAAAGGAATAATTTTGCTTTCCCTCTTCTCTCTCGTGCATGCATTCAGTTTATCCAAGTTCTCTGAAAAATAGCTCTGCGTAAAAATAGGAATGTATGGAATAGCAGTGATGCTCTGCTTACTTTTGAAATCAGGAGCACTTAGCAATACCAGTACGGAGAACAACGATGGCGATACTTATGCAAAAGGTAAGACCTTTTATTTTTTCCCACTAGCATTGTTGCGAATTGCTTAACTGAGGAGTAAGAAAGGTTTTCATTTTGAGGTGATTTCTATTTCGCCAGATGGTGCTTATATCGGTTGTTATTCTCTTGGGTGCTTGGAATTCGACTATCATCCAGCCCTCTCACAATTGACGACCCCGGATTCTTGCACAGCATTTTGTAAAGGAAACGGATTCAAGGTTGCTGCTTTGTACAACCGGACAGAATGTTCTTGTTCCTGTAAACAGACGTGTTTGATCCAGCTAGAAGGCACAAACCATTTCCAATGTGGCTTACCCTGTATAGGGGCGCCTTACAAACGTTGCGGCGGCTTTGAATCTATGTCCCTCTATGCCGGTAAGACATGGACCGCGTCCATTACTATTTTAACTAATTTAAATTTTGCATAACATAACATAACACCTCTAATATCGCAGAATTAGATTAAAAATACGACATTTTAATGGCCCTTTTCCAAACAGACAAAAAACAATTGCTATTACGAGGTAAGTTGTATGATACACCATTCAAGGTACATGTAAAAAAATGCTACTAATGTGTCCAATAAATTTCAAAATAGATTGAGCAGTTTTTTTTCTAATATTCTGACATCTTTGGAATATCTCAACCACAGTCCTTTCTTAGTAGAGCAGTTTCATCTACCTTCACCGTCACCCAAGTATTCAATAAATGTTCAACAAATTTATACCTTGCCAGCTTCATACTATTTCCAATATTAATATGCAAAATATAACTGCATGCTCTGTGCAGAATGTTGCTGTAGTCTGATGCAAACTTGTTTATTTTTTTCTCCGATAATTGCATTTACCCTACAGTCATTTTTGATGATGAATCAAAAGTCAAATGCGTGAAAGCCAAAACCATCACTCACGAAAATAAAGGTATGTCTGTCAGCTTTATTTTATCATTTCGTTTTTCTTGGTTATTTTATTTGTATTTTGATAATTAGATACGAGAAAGTGCAGAATTAACAGGTTTCGTGACTTAAACAAACTATAAATCCTTGATTTTATTCATATTGGAACACTACCCATATTTTCGCAAAGAGCAACAGCAAGGTGCCCACGCCCCCTTGTCAACTCATTGCCATTGATGATGAGCACAAAAATCAGAAGTTGTCGGTAATGAAAAAAAAATGTTATGGACATGATACAAGCATTTTTTTTTTTTTTTTTTTATTTTCATCATTAGAGAATGACTATGAAATTACGAGTCTATCCACTGCCTTTATTGTTTTGATGTTTGTTGCACTACCTCTGGCAAGTAGAGGGTACCTAAATCTTAATCGATAGAAAGGAAGGTTACAAACATTCCCTTTTCACAAAGTTTCAAACCCATGACAAAATTTACAACATTCTTCAAAACGGAGTTATCTGTTAAGTTTAGTGTTAAAAAAAAAAACCTGGGTAGAATCAATAATTTAGACTCACATATCTTTAGAAATGTCTTTTTGATTTGCTTTTATTTATCCTTCATATCAAAGCTTATGTGTTACCCGAGTATTGCCATGATTACATTTTTAAACATTAATTGTGTTTTTCTTATTTTTCTTTTCTTTTTCTCTCTCTTCATTCATTTGTTTTTACCTTTGTTCACGAACACACAAAAACAAAATGCTAAAGGATGATTCCCTGACAACAAATCAGAACCCGTTATTTTTCGAGTGCTTTGCTACGTTTAGTCTTTGTCTACATTGTTTGAGTAATGGCTTTCTGTTTGTTTTTACTCTATTCTTGCGGCATACAGATCACAACAGATCGGTTCAAGTAGAAAAGGTTTAGTATGTGTGTTTCAAGTGCTGATTTAAAAAAATAGTAAATAAACTTGCCATTCTTGCCATCTTCCTTTGTTTTTATTTATCAAGGACCTACGGGAAGTGTAGATAGAAGGCCTTCTGTCAATTTTTATATTGCTGTTGGAGTGGGATCTGCACTTTTTGCCGCCTTAATCATCACATTGACTTGTTTGAGGTATCTTTACTAATATGTACAAACACTTGAACCCTGTAATAAAAAAAACCAAGACTAATAGATTTTGATATATGCAAAGGTAGTTTGGTAATGGAATTTTGTGCATTCACTGAACTTAATTCATATTAATATATGTTTTGATAATGAAGAAACGAAGTGGTCATTTTACGTTATGCTGGCTTAACTAACCTCAACCGGACTGTATGTATTTTCTTAATTATTGTATTCGATTCTGAAAAGGAAATAAATGTGTTAAGAAATCTGAAATCTGAGAATACTTGAGCGCCCAGTCAGGTGGATTGTATAAGCCATGGTCATTTAGTTGGCCTGTCGCTTACCTAAGTTAGCCCTGCCGGATGCGTAGAGGTCAGCAGGGTCAACGAAAATGTTGTATTGCTCAAAATGATTACATGTTTATAATATTGTATCTTAACTTCTGAAAGTGCCGCAAAAGGAGAAGAATATATTTTTTGTTGTTGTTGTGTATTCACGGGATTGTATCATATCGGTTTCCATAGTTCTATTCACTGTCTGTTTATTTATGCAATGAAAGCAAAGTGTGGACTGTCATTTATAGTCAAAATATTTACCGTGCTCTTTGACTTTTGCTTACTCACCGCTTCGGTTTTCTTACATGAATTTCAGAAAGAGAGACCGTCGTGTTGTGTATTCACCGCGCGATCATTCCCGTGGATGGCGTACGCATGCTGCATCCCAACAGAACGAAGAGCGCCCTCCGAATGAGGCCGATCCATCTACAGATCAACCTCAGCTTCCTGCGCACCATTCAGGTGATATGCACCCGCCGTCTGACGTAAATTCAACATTACGTAACGGAAATTGTAGGCATGCGGAGCCCACCACCACAGCAGACTCCAAGGATGCCGTTCCTATACATGAATCCAACTTTTATCACGTTCTAATGGATGATGGCGAGCAGTCAAGCAAAATGTACTCTATGACTACTGACCATACGTATGCGTACGCTGATTGTCGATCTTACATGGACACTTTTTCCACGGTCTGCTACCTTCGTGCACAGACAGGCAGATTTACCGCGCTATCCTGAAGATGATGACGAAGTTGAACATGAAATGGTCAACAACGAACTTTACGCCATAGCTAAGAAATAGTGCCACTTTCCATATCAAAGGCGATTTTCTTCTCAGACGTCAAAAACATCATTATGCAAGGAGTATAGGAAAACTTCCTATGAGGATATTTTAACCAAACTATGTTTTCGCTTACCATCAGGAATCAATGAGAGAGTTTACATGATCTACAAATGAGTGAAACGAAATCCCCGAATCTAATTAGAGAAATGGGCATTCTAATAGTTGTATTCCACTGGGTTACTGTATGTCAGCAACCACTGATCCAGAACCGTCTTGGAGATCCCTTTGTTACTGCAAGCTCTTGGGGGAAAAAACAACAAAAAACAAGCCCTCCTTCTTAATCTTTTGCACCAGTGGACTAATCCACCCGCTGAACAGGGCAGGAAACACTGGAACAATGTGTAGATAGTGATCGATTCAATTTAAATCGTATTTAATCATAGGCCAAAACTTTCAAACAGAAAAAAATTGAACTCCTGTAGATATGTTGTGTATATAATCATAAATTGATACCAAATAAGTTTAAGCCATTGGATAAATACAGTGATATTACTATGTATAGTAATGATAGACATACAAAGCATCATGAAATAGATATCTTGCACGAGACACACAATGAAAATAAATTTGTGTTGTATACTCGAAAAGACTATTAAAGCATTTTAGATTTGTCAGATATTTTGTGGATCGGCTGCAACCTTTGCTTGAAACCTGTATAGCAGTAGCTGAGTCACCAGGTTATTCCTTGGTTTTCTCTTGGCATGGGTGTCGAAAATTCAACTTTTTCTTCATTATTCCTCTGTTCACTCTGAGGTATGTGATTGTAATGGCTGGCATTGACGAATTTTGCACTCAACGTGAATGACTGTGAATTAGCTAGAGATGGATGCTTTATCCAGTTTATACCTTGCACATGACACGTTTGAAGGACATTTAAAATGTTTGATGAATGAAGACTGACATCATTGATCGATCATGGTAGGAAAAGTTTGGTCCTAACGACTTGGATTACAGTACAAGGTTCTTAATATTAGTGATGATTATAATGATTGGCTTTACTCGTCTGCAATTTTTTAAATAAACTAGTTATAATTCATCTTTGCTCTAACATCGTTCTCACCAGATTTACTTATCATATAGATTCACTAAAAACCACAAAACAAAGGCGTTACTGCGTAAGAAAAAAAGGCTAACCAACGTATATACAGTCGTTTACTAGCTCAACGAAATCCAGCTTTGGACAACCCATATTTTAACCTGCAGTAATGATGCAGATTAAATATTAAAGTCGTTCCTTCCATTGTCAGGGAAAGTGGTTGACGAGGCTTGCTATTATGGCCTTGTGCAGATGAATAGTAACTCTGAAAGGGCATCTCCGCAGGCGGAGACCATTATTGTCAAATGGCTTTAGGTGTTTTCATGCTGTTTGATTTCATAAACCATTAACAAATACATAAGTTTGTTTGCAGTTAGATATGTTGTTACCTTAATGTGTGAAGTACTGCCAGTCTTCTTCTTTCGTATGAGGTAATAGTATTATACATATCTGAAGTGAGTTCCAACATGGGAAGAAGGCAACATTCATGACAAAGCAACTAACTTAGATCTAAACAGCACCAGGTGTTACTGCACTGTTCTCTGGCAGTTTAAGGATCATGTCCAGCCAGCTCATAAATCACAAGTGCTCTAGTAAACCAGGTGATACACCTACATTTACCCTAGCCATGTATGTCACCACCACATGCATGATGAATGAATGGGTCTTGCCCTCTAAAAAGATACAAATCTAAAAAGGAAAATATATTATATAAAGCTATTTCTTGAAGCTGGGTAAGCCAGTTGACTTGTGCATCCTTTGGGCTTGACAGATCAGTCATCCCATCAGGGGGTTGGAGAACAGGGCAGTTGTAGATGACATGATCTGCCGTCTGCTCATCTGCACCACAGATGCATGCCGGTGATTGGCGAAGTCCCCAACGGTACATATTAGCGTTGAATCTTCCAACCCCAGTTCGCAGCCGATTGAGTGTAACCCAGTTCCTCCGAGATAGCTGAGAGCCAGCTGGAGCTTTGACGCCAATGGGAACAGTGAACTGCCGTGGGCGAACCGTCCCTTCCCAGCTCTTTTCCCGCTCTTGGAATAGGTTGAAGTCTGATCTGCTGAGGGCAGCTGCATGTCTGGAGAAAGGTCGATGCGACCGAAGGCGTTGGCGACCTAGACCATGGGATTATCTCGTTATTTTGTGTAGAGGATGATCATCATCAGCAAGGGATTTGTTTGTCAGCTTGTCTGTCAGACTCTCTCGGCGTAGCCTTGGTGTCGCAATTCCCGCAAGGACTGGGAGGAGATCTGTGGGTGTAGGGCGGAGACATCCAGTGATGAGTCGCTTGGTGCCATTAAGTGCACAGTCCAGCTGTTTGGTGTGAGTACTCCTGCACCATGCTTGTGCAGCATATTCAGCAGTGCTGAAAACCAAAGCAAGTGCTCCTGTGCGAAGGGTGGATGTTGATGCACCCAATGATGTACCAGCTAAGCGACGCAACACGTTGTTCCGTGCTGAGACTTTCGCACGTAGGGCCTCGAGATGTTGTTTGTAGGTCAGCTGTCTGTCAAGTTTCACTCCAAGGTATGTTGGGTGAGGGTTGTTTGGTAGAGGTGTCCCATTATGGAGAACAGTCAGCTGTCGATTTGCTTCCTTGGTGTTGAGATGAAAGGCAGTTACAGTAGTTTTGGCAATGCTCAGCTTCAGTCTCCACATCTTGAGGTAATCTGCAATGAGTTCCATGTCAGCAGTAGGCACATTCTCTACTTTGCTCCAGTTCCTATCTGTATGCAGCAGTGCCAGATCATCTGCATAGCCATACTGTCGTGAAGCTGTGCAAGGTATGTCACTTACGTAGATATTGAAGAGCAAGAGAGACAGAACTGAGCCCTGAGGCACCCCATTCCGTAGGCGGCGCAGTCGGCTAGTTTGTCCAGCGCTAGTCTTGGTTATGAAACTGTGGTTCGCAAGGATTGTTGCAAGAAACCGCACTAGGTGACGGTCAGGGATGGTACGGAGAAGCTTTAGCACCAAGCCATGATGCCACACTGTGTCATAAGCCGCAGTGAGGTCCACTAAAACAGCACCTGCCTTGTTGCCTTTTTCAAAGCTCTCTTCTATATCATTAGATAGCTTGACAATCTAATGGATGGTACATCGACCATGACGGAAGCCGGCTCGCTCATCGAGAAGCTTGAATGGCACGCAGAGGAGTGAAATTGGCCTGTAGCTCTTAGGATTATCAGCAGGCTTGTTGAGTTTCAGGAGGGCAACAACGGTAGATTTTCTCCAGATCTTCGGGATATGCAGCCCAATGAGGCAGGTTGAGTAAAGTTCACGGAGCCATTCAAGGCTCTTGGGACCGCAGTGCTTTAGAAATTCTGGGGGATGTTGTCTGGACCCTGAGCTTTCCCACATTTCAGTTAGGAGACACCCAATGCGAGTCAGCAGATGTGAAGGGTTGGAGAGGAAACCATCTACGCCTGGGGCATTCCAAAGTCTGGAAGTTTCCTGTTTGACAGTACGGGCGTGGCCTTTGTCTGCAATCTTGAAGTTTCCTTTGGCAAGCAGCTGCTGGGCAATGGAGTTTGATGTAACAGGGCAGTGCTTCAGACGGGAGCTGCGGCCAGTGAGGCGATTAAGGGTCATCTAAGCCATCCTGCTAGAATGAGTGAAATTGATACCTTGGACTGTCTCTTCCCAACGTTCCCTCCGCTTCTTATCTAGACAGTTGGTCAGCTCTGTGGCCAAGGAGGCTCCCTCTTCATCACTGGCAGCATGTATAAATGCATCATAACATTTATCACACTTTTCATCCTAAGTAGGGATGTAGCGGCGACGATATCCACGAGGAACAGCACGTTTGGCCGATTCAATGAGAAGTTTGCAAAAGGCTGAATAGGTTCTGTCCAGATTCCCGGGGGCAAGAAGAGGGAGGGTGTCTGTCCCAGTTTCAACCAATTCCCTGAACTGATTCCAGTCGGCCTTCCTGAAGTTCCACCTCTTCACAGGCCTGGAAGAGATTGGTTCCACAGGGCTATCTGGGATGATAAGTGATGGTCTGTGCTGTGACTTGGGGAAAGGGTCCAAAACTGAACGGTGTGGGGAAGGTCCATTCAGGTTCACAAATGCCAGATCAGGATTGGAAGTTGTGTTCCATCGGCCAGAGTGGAAGCTGTCGGGCTCTTTCGAGTCATACAGAAGGTGGACGCCAGAGACTGAGGCCCAGTCTTCGAGAGCAGAACCATCTGGAGTAGTTGTCGTGCTCAGGCAGTTGAAATCTCCAGCATACATGCTGGGTTGATCAAAGGACGGGATGGAGTCTACTAGTAGCCTGGTAGGGGGTGGCTTGTAGACATTGATTACAGTCACACCTTCCACCTGAGTTGCTGTCCATTCCAGGTCAGAATCAGGGGCAGAGGCTGCTACTGCTTTCCACTTTGCAGAGTTTCGCACAAAGGTGGCCATCCCATGGATGTCGCTTTCAGTGTGGGCTGCTAAGGAGTACCCAGGGATCTTGAGGCGAGAGCTGTCACTCATATGGGTCTCTTGCAACAGGACAGCACTGACTTTGGAGGTCTGCAACAAGTGTTCAACAACATTGACTTTGGCCTTTGTTAGGCTCTCTACATTCAGCTGCAGCAGGGAGATACCAGCCCGTAAGGCATCCGTAGGTGCCTGCCCTGATGAGGGCACATGCTCCGGGTTGGTTCTAGTCTGTTGTGGCTGACGATCCATTTGTATAGACGAGTGGTAAGAAGGTTGATTGATGAAAATACTACTACTGACTCTAGTTGTTGTCGTTCGCCTGACTTCCGCCAGTTGACAGGGTTCACCGCGAGAAGGTCTACAACTTGAACCCCAGCTGCCAGTGACTGTTGTGTGTGTTTGGTAAATGTGCAGTCATCAATTTCGTGGGGACTGTTTGTAGGTAGGCTTGTTATAAAAGACACCAATTGTTTGTAATTTCTGAATCAATCGGAAGACAAAAGAAAAATGTATTAATGAAATGCATTTACAAAAGATGTAAAAATTTAAAATTTGTAGTCATCGTACTAATCTGCTAACAGTCACGATAAACTGATATTGCACCTTAAGTTATTGTACTTTGATTCCCTTTGTCCCACACTTGTAGTGTTATGAGTTGTGAGTGGTGGCACTTCATGCTTAATAAAAGAACAACATTTAACCCTTTTCATAATAGATAACTTTAGAACTCTAACTACGGTTTTCACATTATAAAGTTAACTTAAAGAATATCAAATTTATTTGAAAAAAGGGGAAAAAATATATTGAGTATGCTCATAATGCTCTTGTGCTTCGTATATTCACCTAGACGTTTACTTTCTGTAAGTAGTGGGGGGAAAAAGTGTCAATACCTCATTCAGAACCCAACTAATCATGCTAATGTCACCCTGCATTTAATCTACTTTTTCAGAGGTCCTCTCTTTTATTATACCCTTTTATCGGGAATAGTTAATGGCATTTGGAAGCAAAACTCAAAAAATCAGTGAAGGAAATTTTGAAGATTTATTCAATTTACCCCAAATAGATTTGACGTTATAGTTTCAAAATAAATTTATTTCAAAGTAATTCACCTTTGTATCGTGAAAACCTTAGTTTGACATAAGTTTCAGTCTCTGACTTATCAACACTCGGAAGAGTCCTTTTTAACATCTCCATGTCATGATTGAGAGTTGGTAAGAAAGAAAAAAGAAGAAAAAAAATATAAACAATCGAACGAGGTCAGAATACTTAAAATCAACAATGTGAAAATTATGGAGATAGACTAATCAACATAAAAAGCCAGTCTTTGAATAGTAACAAACTTCGAAACCAAAAGAGCTTGAGAGTGACGATGTTAGTCCAGAGAGCCTCCTGATAGATTTCAGGAAGGTCAGGTTTCACGAGACGGAACTCGAGTGTAAACGAATGCCTCTTTAGAAGTGTCCCCTTTTTTAAGGAAATGTGCCGTTTTTGCACCCCCACCCCCTCTTCTTTCCCCTTGGAATTATGTAAAGCGCCTGACATTATCAAACTGTATCTTCAAATACACATACGAGTAAACACTTCAAAACTTTAGTGATTCTCATGATTATATACACAGTGCTTAGTGGTTAGTACTTACTCACTTGGGTAGATGAAATGAAATCAACATGCCATCTTGTTTTTAGGGGAATGGCGGGTTGGGGAATACTATTTTAAGCTTATTCTAAATAAAGATGAAAGATGTTCATCCAAAGGGGCAAAATCTTACGGATATGATGGGATGAATACTTTAGGACCAGGATAACAAGACATTTAAGATTCCTTTGGGGTGTTGCAAGAAAGTTGCAATCGATTGCAAATAATTGCTAATTTTGAAACAACCAATCTGATTGGCTCAGGGTCTGCCCTTTTACAAAGACATGCATGCAACAATGATTTTGATTGGCAAGTGACAATCAGTTGCAACTTGCAATTGACTGCAACTTTCTTGCAACACCCCACTTGTCTGACAGTTTAAATCATTCAGAATAGATTTGCAGTATATTCATTCATCAGATTATCCGAAAGTATGATTTGCATAAAGGCTACCACATGAAAGTGGCTTCGTTGCATAAAAAAGTCATGAGCACGAGTTCGCCAACATCTCATTCAAACGAACGATAAATCCTCAAGGGCCCAAGCTTTTCAAGTATGCTTATGCCGATTGTCGATCTTACATCGAGAGTTTCCCACGGTCTGCTGCCTTCGTGCAAAGACAGGCAGATACACCACGCTATCCTGAAGATGATGTCGAGGTTGAACATGAAATGGTCAATAATGAACTCTACGCCATAGCTAAGAAATAGTTATACCTAAAGTCTTAAAAGGATAAAAATGTTTTTTCTACTGAAACATCGGGGACATCATGATGCATGTGTATATACAACCAGTAAACAAATTTTCCTGTTACGGATGTTGCAAGCGTCCATGATTCCGTCGTTATTATTTTATTAATTACTTCGTTTATTTTTTTTCATCTTTTTCAATCATTTTTTTTTCAGTCATGTATTGACTAATCTAATCTTTCATAAATAGATGCGTTTTGAATCATATATATGTTAATGTCGTAACCGCTCTGCAGTTTTTGAAAAAGTTGATGCAATTTCCCCTATATTGTTTCCGAAAGTAAGCATAATAAATATTCACATATACCATTTCCTAATCATACCTAAACGCATGCATTTGGGGCATTCTGAGAATGCTGAATATTCCATAACACCTAGAGGAAGTGATACACAGCGCCATCTTAAAGATTTACAATCAAAATATGAACAAAGCAGGAAGCAGAGCGGTGATACGTTGGGGGGGGGGGCAGGGGCCGGCCACCCCTATTATTTTTCAAGCGACCAAAAAGAAGAAAAAAGAATGAACGAAAGAAAGAAAGATCGAAGAATATAGGGGAATAAAGGAAGAGTTATGTAACTATATAATAGCCTTATTAATTGTGTTCATTTGAAACGTAAATGATCTCACCCATTTGCGAAGGTTAAGAAACCAGAAATATACTCAAAACTATCTCCCTCCCTCTTCAAAATACCCTGGCTCTGCCCCTGGAAGAAATTCAATGCTTTAATGAAAGCAGAAAAAAAAGCATGGACGTAACCACGTCGTGTATCCTTTCATTCAATTCATGGCAATCTTTCCCAAACATTCTCTGAGGTTAGCTTAAACAACTTTTGCCATTTTCACGAAGCACATAAGTTACTAATTGGAAAGTGCGTGTCTGCACGATGAGTTTCCATTGGCAGATTATATAAAGTATTAAGTTAGCATAGATAAGAGATAATTCTCTTTCTTTCTTGGCTGAAAATATCGTAAAGCATTTTATTTGAGTTGGAAGGTAACGCTTTACTTAAGGTACTGATCAAAATACATGCGATGTAACGTTCATCTTTATTCATTTATAGTGTATGTATTGATAAATGTATGCAAACATTCATTTTAATGAACAAGTTGCATTTCGTTTGAGGCTTCCTTTTCAATTACATACCGAATAACTGTTATTTTCGGATCTGAACAGGCACAATACGTCGCATCAACGCAGAAAGGCCCTTAGGCGGCGCGAGAGCGCTACTCGACAGAAAAGACAATTCTTCGCAAATCGATAACGAAGATAATTCGTCCTTAAATGCTTCGTTATTTTCTTCACAACTTATCAATTACATCCAAAACGAATGACAATGTTGCTCTTTAACATTAACTAGAGTGTCAAAACTGGATTTTAATAAGAAATGCTTTAAAATATAGAATATTTGTTAAGGGCTCTACTGCGCGCAAAGGATCTACAAACTAGTACAAAGTAGGCTAACTTACGCAGAAAGGGCGTTCACCTATGACGCTGTACGCGTCGGCGTGCACTCAATGGCCTTAATGAATTGATTAGGTGCAAAAAGGCCCTTACCCATTATGTTATCATGTACAAGCTGTATGCATCTGAATGATGCACTGAACAGTCATCATGGTCATGGCATGGCTTTTGCAGTCTTTCTCTGCTTGCTTTATTTGCCGGGTTTTTTTTTTTCTTTCATGTTGTAAATGTCATCTGATAAACATGAATAAGACATATTTATAAACTTGTATCCAAATAGTTTTTACAATTATGTAAATCTTTCCCGGAAATTTTTAAACCCATTAATATATTTTCACAATCATTAACTTTATTGGGGGAGGGGGAGAGTGGGGGGGGGGGTATGAATAATAACCACTTTAATTGGGCGGGGTACTTGAAACAACAATATGTGAACTTTCTCCCCTTTAAGACCATTTGAGTATATTCTGCCATGATTTTTTCCATATATTCTGTAACACGGGTAATTCAAAACCTACTTGAAATTCATACCATGAAATAAATGATCGACTACAATTCAATTTTCCATTAATGAAGTGAACAATTCTCATTACCAGAAATTTGCATTTTCTATTATTATAGAGTTGATGATGAATGCAAACAAAATGACTAATGTCCAATTAATGTTTTATCTGGATTGACTTCCCATATTCAATCGTCGAAATGTTTTGACCTCTTGATAGGAAGGTTTCATTGTTCTTTAATCACATTTGAAAGCTTTACATACATGAATTGAAATTGAAATTAATTCATACCAATTCCTTATCATTAAAAAATACTTGGGCATATTGGTATCCCATACTGAAGAGGTGAAATTTTGAAGCAATATTTGGGAGTTAAGAGGTAATGATTCATGTTTTTACAGGACTGAAGTATTAGGATGGCCCACATTTGGATCGGGTTTTCCACAATTTTAAGAAAAAGGTAGACGATTATCATATGCAATAAATAGTATGCTGATTTGAACACCCAAAAAGTTTTTTTTTATAATCTTTTCACTGTTCATTGCGCAATGCTTTGTAATTCAGACTTTAACTTTTTTAATCTACATATTTGCATAAAACTTTTGAGCAGAAAATCATAAAGACGTTTCCCTGCGTTTATAATGTTTGTATGATCTTTCAAACCAATTTCGAACATGCACATCACATAAGGAATGTGACACACGCAACTTATAAAATTTCGTTCCAAGGACTTGTAATATGCAAATATTTCCCTTAAACTGTAAGTTTCCGTCCTTTAGGGTCCGTCCTTTAGGGTCGATTACAGCTCCACGAGGGTGTAAACTTATTGTAGAAAAGGTTATTGAATATGGCCATGATAAATGTATGAAATAAAACTATCATCAAACACTACCATTATGAACGATGGATAATACTTTTGTAACGGGGGAATCATCTATTTCTTTTACAGGTAATACATGGAAACAAACATACCCCCCCCCCCCTCATCACACAAGACATCCTCTCAACACTCATAAAAAACAATAGAGGCCGCCTTTAAGCAAGTGTTGGATGGGGGTTGATGGATAAGTTGATTTCTGTTTGTGAATGCCATGAGCAACTGCCACTTTTTATTACATCTGTTAATGACTCTAG
>CM057164.1:7748155-7824020 GCA_029962745.1 Echinometra lucunter
TTTCTACTTTCATATCCAGTTTTCCATGTGGACGATGTTTATAGGTTACCTTTTGCATGTTTCTCATACCTGGATGACAGAGTGCTTTGTTACGGGTCCAGTGTTACTAACGTGTGGATGTTTTGCGTGGTGGTTCTCTTTCTTTTAAGTATTGTATATAGAGCAACCTTATCAACCGTATAGAATAGTTTGGGAGCGTTAGAATGCATGCACTGATAATTTACGGGCTCTTCCTTAAGGCAATGCCAATCGCCAATATTGAAGGAAGTACTGTCCTTCCTGAGAGACAGGCAATATGTAAGTTGTTAAATCACATTTTATTTCAATAATCAGCATGTAATTACACTGGAATCTAGGCTGAAGGAAACATGTGACAGTTGCTGAGAGCAATCAGATGACTGACTGGGGCTGATTGGGGAATTAATGTGACCATGGTGACCTGCCTATTCAACCTATGAGTTTAACCATTCTGAAACTTTCCCATTTATTTAAACCTTTGTGCACCAGTGCACATTCTTATAATTAAACTTATCGTACGTAAAAATGAGCTTTCTTCTTCAGCATTGTACAGATGGAACTAAAAAATAGCTAGTGTGCTTATGTGATATCTATCGAAAAATTGCCAGTATCAGTACTGCACTTAGGGAAGTATGGTTTAAATAAAGTATTCAAAGCACATTTGCCATTATTTTCTCCTCAAAATTAATTGAGCGAACAACTATAGTTAAAGTGTGCTATATCTTCGACGTATCATACACATTTAAGCATATTTTCAGGAAGTTTCTAAATTAACTTTTATTCTTTCTCTAGATGGTGAATACATTGGCTGCTACTATCAAGTCTGCTTTAAGTTCGACAGCGAAATACCATATATAGACGTCCCACAAAATGCAACGCCAGACTCATGCACAGCATCATGTAAACGATATGGATTCAAGGTTGCTGCTTTATTCAACCGAACAGAATGCGCCTGCTCCTGTGAACATAACTGTTTAACCAAGCCTCTAGACGACGCCCAGTGTGGTCTACCATGTAGAGGGGACTTGGATAGATTTTGTGGTGGCTATGTTGCGGCATCTCTTTATCACAGTAAGCCACGCATTTTTCCCTTTTATGCGGGAAAATTGTCATATTACTTCATATAATCATACTGAAACATAATAAAACCTTGAACAAGTTCAATGTATGGTCGAAATTACGTAGGGAAATGTAAATACAGTTCCTTGTATTTTAAATGAACTCAGTTAATTTAAGGATATGTAGTTTAAACCAAACTTTGTGATTACGGATACTAAACTTGAAATTAATGAACAATCTTCATAATTTGAAGGCATGTGACTTTATTTTATTTAGTTAACAATAACGGACGCAGTATATATTTATTTCGCCTTCTTACACACGTTTCACATTCTACAGTTTTGTCTGACAATTCTTCAAACCGCCAATGTGGAAAAAATAATGAGACGTCAAAACCGCCGCCTGGAGGTAATGGTACGTCAATTTCTTTGAAGTAATATCATATCCATAAAGATTTGTATTGTATAATGCATTTTCAACGACGTTTCATTACGGCTATCCTGTGACTGAAAGATACATGGGAGAAGGTTTGCTAATAATGTGATATGAATTGAAAATACCTACATCATTTTACTTTGTATGATTGAAGTATATCATACAATTATATCCAGTCGTCGCTATGAGATTCACCTTCTGTTAATTTATTACAAAATTTGTAACTACATATCTTGTCTTCGTTAAGATTTTTTTACACAAATGTATTAAATTACTTATATATATATATATATATATATATATATATATATATATATATTGAGACCAGGGAAATGTTACATTTCCCTTTTGAGATAAACATATTTTAAAATGACAACCTAGTGAAAATCCCATTCAAGTTAATCACTTTTATACTTATCAAAGAAAAAAAAATCAGCAAACACACTGTTTGGTTTTTTTTTAAAATCTCTTTAGACATTTTTGCTGAGCTGAAAACTCAGCAAAAATACTATTGTTTCATTTTTCTTATAAATTTATTAAATTTGATTTTATTGAAAGGTATCTTCACAATATTGCATTATACTTGCAGCTGAAAGCTGAAATTGTAACGAGTTAAAGGATTTGGAATACATAATGGATGAGATGATAATATGTTATACTCATTTACATGGTATGCACACTATTGATTGAATATAAATTTGAATAGTAATATTGCTATACTGATTTAAGAATAACGAAACAATAAACATTATGTACATTGACTTCATTCGCGAAGAAGATGATCAGTGATACTTTTCAGTGAATATAAATGTTGGAGTTTGTCATGCTGTCTTTTCTGCATGTCCTTTAAGAAAGTATGAAAAATTTAATGGATGAGAATAATGGAAAAAAGTTATAAACACAGTGTCGTTTCCGTAATTTTAATCAGATGATGCCACTCCTAAAACCCGTTTCTACGTTGCTGCTGGCATGGGATGTGCCATTGTTATCGTTCTCATCATCACTCTTTCAAGCTTAAGGTAGGGGATTTATTTATGAAAAAAATACTTCCATAAATCTGATATGTAACTACTGTCCAAAAAATAATAAATTTACGTGCATTATAGTGTACATTGTATACTTTGCTATATATTGTTACTTTTTTGCTTTGAGAGTGGGAACCAGTTGTGACGTTTTTGCTTACTTTTAGAGAAAGTGCTCAAACTGTATTAAAGACAGAATCATGGCTTACAGTATCCTTTAAAAATCAATGCCTTTTAAATGGAAAGACATACTTATTCTAATCTACCAGATATACTTATGTACACATTTATTAACCATGTTTCAAAAAGTGGTGAAAGAGAATAATAGGCCTATTCATTGTTTCTCCATGGTCTAGATCTCTACTATCCTTTTGGTCTGGTTATGTATTTCTACCAATCATTTTTATTTGTTTGTTGGGTTTTTTGTTTTCGTTTTTGTTTTTGTAATTCAGAAAGAGAGACCGTCGTGTTGTGTATTCACCTCGCGATCACTCCCGTAGATGGCGTACGCATGCTGCATCCCAACAGAACGAAGAGCGCCCTCCGAATGAGGCCGATTCATCTACAGATCAACCTCAGCTTCCTGCAGGCCATTCAGGTGAAATGCACCCGCCGTCTGAAGTAAATTCAACATTACGTAACGAAAATTGTAGGCACGCGGAGCCCACCACAACGGAAGACTGCAAGGATGCCGTTCCTGTACATGATTCAAACTTTTATCATGTTCTAATGGATGATGGCGAGCAGTCAAGCAAAAGATACTCTATGACTACTGACAATACGTATGCGTACGCTGATTGTCGATCTTACATGGACACTTTTCCACGGTCTGCTACCTTTGTGCACAGACAGGCAGATTCACCACGCTATCCTGAAGGTGATGACGAGTTTGAACATGAAATGGTCAATAACGAACTCTACGCCATAGCTAAGAAATAGTGCCTCTTTCCATATTAAAGGCGATTTTCTTCTCAGACGTCGAAGACATCATAATTATGCAAGGAGTATCCTATGAGGGATTTTTTAACCAAACTATGTTTTCGTATACCATCAGGAATCAATGAGAGAGTTTACATGATCTGCAAACGAATGAAACGAAATCCCCACATCGAATTAGAGAAATGGACATTCAAATAGTTGTATTCCACTGGGTTACTGTATGTCACCAATCACTGATCCAGAAACGTCTTGGAGATCCCTTTGTTACTGCAAACTCTTGAGAAAAATGGAAACACGCCCTCCTTCTTAATCTTGTGCACCAGTGGACTAATCCACCCGCTGACAAGGACAGGGATTACTGGAACAATGTGTAAAGAATGATCGATTCCATTTATATCTTATTTAATCATAGGCCAAAACTTTCAAACAGAAAAAAATGAACTTCTGCAGATATGTTGTTTATATAATCATAAATTGATACCAAATAAGTTTGAGCCATTGGATAAATACAGTGATATTACTATGTATAGTAATGATAGACATACAATGCAGTATGAAATAGATATCTTGCACAAGACACAAATTGAAAATTAATTTGCGTTGCATACTCGAAAAGACTATTATAGCATTTTAGATTTGTCAGATATTTTGTGGATCGGCTGCAACCTTTGCTTGAAGCCTGTATAGCAGTAGCTGAGTCACCAGGATATTCCGTGTTTTCTCATGCATGTCATGGGTGACGAAAATTCAACCTTTTTGTTTGTTTGTTTGTTTGTTTTGCATTATTCCTCTGAGGTATGTGATTGTTATAGCATTGACGAATTTTGCACTAAACGTGAATGACTGTGAATTAGCTAGAGATGGATGCTTTATCCAGTTTATACCTTGCACATGACACGTTTGAAGGACATTTAAAATGTTTGATGAATGAAGATTGACATCATTGATCGATCATGGTAGGAAAAGTTTGGTCCTAACGACTTGGATTACAGTACAAGGTTCTTTACATTAGTAATGATTATAATGATTGGCTTTACTCGTCTGCAATTTTTTTAATGAACTAGTTGTAATTCATCTTTGCTCTCACATCGTTCTCACCAGATTTACCTATCATATAGATTCACTAAAAAATACAAAACATAGGCGTTACTATGTAAGAAAAAGACTAACCAACGTATATGCAGTCGTTTACTTTCTCAACGCTTGTTTTCATTTTGTAACAATCGTATATATTGTATTAATATGTTTTGTCTCTTCCGATGTTGTATTTTTTTAGAATATATTCTTAAAATCACGGTACCTACTTATCATGCTTATAGTAAAAACAAATGAAAGTTGTTGATGAGATTCAATTCTGTACACATAATTATGCACCATTGTCATGACTGTGTAAAGAAAAAGGCTAACCAACGTATATGCAGTCGTTTTCTTTCTGACGCTTGTTTTCATTTTGTAACAATCGTATAAATTGTATTAATATGTTTTGTATCTTCCGATGTTGTATTTTTTAAAATATTCTTAAAATCACGGTACCAATATCATGCTTATATAGGTTTTCCCGTTCAATTTCACAATTTGTTCAATCTATTTCACATTTCGAGCATTCAAATTCACAAACGATATGATCGCCGCGGTACATGTAAATTCAATATCATTATTATTCTTTCAAATTCGTGATCTGTGCATCGAATTCTTCAAACGAGTCGTCAAGATTCATAAAAGGAGCAAGCGATTTCAGGAATGAGCAATCAATTTCGTTATGCTTCTTTCGAATTCCTTTTTTGAGCAACGAATTCTTTAAAATGATTCTTTCCATTTTAAATAACGACCAAACAATTTCACTAACGGGCGTCCAAACTCATTTTTGCACGTGCGAATTAACTCTTTGTGCAACAGAATCTTATACTGCTTTCACACCAAGGTACGGTCGCTGCGAGCGGTCGCTGCGAGCGGTCGCTGCGACCGATCGGACGTGCTTTCACACCTCCGTCAAAATTTGGTCAGGCCCAGAGCGATCGGTCGCTGTATAGCTGACCTAGCCGGAAGCGGAAGTAGAGATAGTGCGTAGGCATGTATGGGGGGTCATTGCATTTCGATCGGTCGCTGAGTACGATGTGCTTTCACATCTAGCTTGCATCGGTCGCGATCGATCGCTGAAGTACCTCACCGACCGTACTCAGCGACAGATTGTTTTTGACCAAAACGATCGGTCGCAGCGACCGATGAAATGCTTTCACACTATGATTTCATCGGTCGCAGCGACCGCTCGCAGCGACCGTACCTAGGTGTGAAAGCAGTATTAGATTCAGTCATTCAAATTTGAGTTAGATGCATTTATTTTAGAATCCAAGCATTAAATTTCACCTGGACCCGGCTTCTGTAACTCTTCGGTAATTCAAATTCATTAATAGGCTGCCAAATTTTGAATAAGTGCATTCCATTTAGGGTGTCTTGTAAATTGATGCCTGAGAACAAAGACTTTGACCCTTTTGACCCTTTCCGCAAGTTCCAAACCGAGACCCACTTGTCCCTCAAGGAAATTATAGAAATGGATGACTCCAAGATGAAAAAATAAAGGAACCACTGAAATTGAGATAACCTTCTATGACATCCTCTTATATAAATCAATGAAAATTGATGAGAGGCAGAAAAAAAAGAACTGAACAAGGAAAATAAGAAAAAGATATATACATAAGAGTGGAAAGAAAATTTAGTTCACGCTGCTCATCTCTCTTCCTTTCTATCCATCTGTCTATCTATTCATCCATCTATCTATCTATCTGTCTACCTATCAGTATCTATGTATCTATGGATCTATGTAGCTATATCTATATTTATAATATATATATATCTGTATATGTATGTCATATATATCTTCATTCATATTTATCTATCGATATATGACAAACAATTATGACACCTACTTGTCATATTCCTAAAGGAGTAAGTCTTTCAGAAAAAAAAATGGAACTGGATTAAATTCTGCTAATTATGGAAAAGTTGTTATTTCTCCTCATTCGTCTCTCATCTATACTGCCAGTATACGTGGAAAATCAATATTTTAATAATTGCAGTATATGAGAAAAATCTTAAACTGGATGCTCAGAAGTGAAATCGATGACTCCAGGCGCTCCGGCTATTGTTCGTAAATTTGAATGAACAGAATGTGGAAATGAATGTCTTAATGTTGGAAATTGCATGCACGTTGACGAATCTTATTGCCTCGTAACGAAATCGAACGTGTATAGACGAATTTGAATGACCGTAAGCGGAAGACTGGTGCCCGTTGATGAATTTGGATGCACTTTATATGAATCTCTTTGCCTCGTAACGAAATCGAACTTCTATAAACGAATTTGGATGACCGTTTATAAAAGTGCCATGCCCGTTGATGAATTTGAATGATCTTAAATGAAATTGCACGACTGAAAATGAATTCGCTTGCTCAGAATTCAAATTCAAATGACCGATATTGATCGTTTTTGCGAAAATGTGTGAATTTGAATGCACAATAATCAATTTGAACGACATGAGTATGAAATTGAACGGGAAAACCTATAGTAAAAACAAATGAAAGTTGTTGATGAGATTCAATTCTGTACACATAATTATGCACCATTGTCATGACTGTGTATAGTATTTTGTAATGGTACATAATGGGTTTCCCCGTTTGCGAATCGTGAAGGCTCGAAATCCAGCTTTGGACACCCATATTTTAACCTGCAGTAATTATGCAGATTAAGAATTAAAGTCCTTCCTTCCGTTGTCAGGTAAAATGGTCGACGAGGCTTGCTATTATGGCCTTGTGCAGATGAATGGTAACTTTGAAAGGGAATCTCCGCAGGCGGAGACCATTACTGTCAAATGGCTTTAGGTGTTTTCATGCTGTTTGATTTCATAAACCATGAACAAATACATAAGTTTGTTTGCAGTTACATATGTTGTTACCTTTATGTGTGAAGTACTGCCAGTGACAGTTGTGGGTGTTTGGTAAATGTGCAGTCATTGATTTCGTGGGGACTGTTTGTAGGTAGGCTTGTTATAAAAGAGACAAATTGTTTGTAATTTCTGAATTAGTCGGAAGACAAAAGAAAATGTATTAATGAAATGCATTTACATAAAATGTAGAAATTAAAAAATGTGTAGTTATCGTACTAATCTGCTAACAATCACAATAAACTGATATTGCACCTTAAACTATTGTACTTTGATTCCCTTTGTCCCATACTTGTAGTGTTATGAGTTGTGAGTGATGGCACTTCATGCTTAATAAAAGAACAACATTTAACCCTTTTCATAGCAGATAACATTAGAACTCTAACTACGGTTTTCACATTATAAAGTTAAAGAATATCAAATTTATTTGAAAAAAAAAATATATTGAGTATGCTCATAATGCTCTCGTGCTTCGAATATTCACTTAGACGTTTACTTTCTGTAAATTGTGGGAGAAAAAAATTTGTGTCAATACCTCATTCAGAACCCAACTAATCATGCTAATGTCGCCCTGCATTTAATCTACTTTTTCAGAGGTCCTCTCTTTTATTATACCCTTTTATCGGAAATCGTTAATGACATTTGGAAACAAAACTCTAAAAATCAGTGAAGGAAATTTTGAAGATTTATTCAATTCACCCCAAATAGATTTGACGTTATAGTTTCAAAATAAATTGATTTCAAAGTAATTTACCTTTGTATCGTGAAAACCTTGGTTTGACACAAGTTTCAGTCTCTGATTTATCAACACTCGGAAGAGTCATTTTTAACATCTCCATGTCATGATCGAGAGTTGGTAAGAAAAAAAAAATATATAAACAATCGAACGAGGTCAGAATACTGAAAATAAACAATGTGAAAATTATGTAGATAGACTAATCAGCATAAATAGCCAGTCTTTAAATAGTAACAAACTTCGAAACCAAAAGAGCTTGAGCCCCCCCCCCCCCTTCTTCTTTCCCCTTGGAAGTATGTAAAGCGTCTGACATTATCAAACTGAAGATAAATATATTCAAATACACATACGAGTAAACACTTCCAAAATGTAGTGATTATCCTGATTATATACACAGTGGTTAGTGGTTAGTACTTACTCATTTGGGTAGATGAAATGAAATCAACATGCCATCTTCTTTTTAGGGGAATGACGGGTTGGAGAATACTGTTTTAAGCTTATTCTAAATAAAGATGAAAGGTGTTCCTCCAAAGAGGCAAAATCCTATGGATATGATGGGTTGAATATTTTAGGACCTGGATAACAAGACCTTTAAGATTCCTTGTATGACAGTTTAAATCATTCAGAATAGATTTGCGGTATATTCATTCATCAGATTATCTGAAAGTATGCTTTGCATAAAGGCTACCACATGAACGTGGCTTCGTTGCATAAAAAAGTCATGAGCACGAGTTCGCCAACATCTCATTCAAACGATCGATAAATCCTCAAGGGCCCAAGCTTTCCAAATAGTCCGTTAATTCTGATCCTCGAAAATTAGCCCTATCGGAACTAATTTCTGATGACTTTGCGATGGAGACGAAAAGGGCAGTCTTTAACCCCGAGTCAACTCGGGATATTTGCCAACTAGACAGTAGGGGGCTGGTCAAACTTTATCAATGACAATAAGATTCACACACATACACATACGCACGCGCACAAACAATATGCACAGGCCTGTACTGTACCATTAATGATAATGATAAACAGAGCCATTTCAATTATTCATTTTTTTTTAAAATAATTTTTTAAGGAGTATACAGACACTTCAGAAAACCTTACTGCCCTACTTTGACAAAGGGAAGCAAGTGACATTTTTTTTTTTTTTTTCAAATTTGAGTTATTTCGCTTTCTGGGTGTTTAAGGTATAATAAACATGTTACCAACAAAAATAATGTCACTTGACTTTCCAGTTATGAAATATTGATGGGTCCAAAGGAAGCAAGTACACGCATTTTATAATAATACTTTGACGGAAGGAAGCAAGTGACAATTTGTCCAGTCAGCCAGTCACAATGCAGCAGGCCACATGGAGGTGTGGTCCAGCCAGAAAATGAGAGTGCTCTAAACTCCCTGTGAGGCTGTGTTTATTACGATTTTGTAGTTAGTACAACACGAACATTAATTAAAATGCTGCAGGTCTCTGTCTTCTCCCGTTAGAGAGAAACATGTGCGTCTATTTGATTCTTTCTTAGCAAACCCGTTTATCTGAAGATATATGGGTGATTTTATGCATTTTATGTAGAGAATTTGTATACAACCTGTTGTGTTCTATTGCGTATGCGGATCTTTTGTGTAGTCCCACATACAATTTTTGTCCTATTTGTTGTGGGCCGAGTTCGACAGAATCATACCGATAGATATTAACTAATCAATTATATATGGTCATAAATTCAAGTAACGGAACGCTACCAATGTGGGAATGTACACTGAAGTAGTAGATTGTCTGGACTAGTTAATGAGAAGTGAAAATGACAAGAGTCGGATTTTAGTAGGCTTGGAGAATAATATGCCGTAGCGGTACACCTGCCTGAACCTGGGCTTGGTTTTTAGCCACGGTTTCACACATCTGTAGTCCTGAGTTGCATTATCTTTTATTCATCACTATCTAGAAAAGAAACAATTTCTGCCTACATGCACGACCCATTTCAAATCCTTTTCGGGCGTAGAAGAATAAGTAAAAACGGGGGATGAATCAACCTTAGTCTCTGTAATATGGAGGGAAAAGACAAGACGTACAAGACTAGTTTGAAATAAATGTATACGGTAACAGTTAACATACTGCTAGTTAGTTAATGTTTGATAAAAAAAAACACAACCAAGGCTATATTTGGGTTGATTGGAAAAACGATTTCTTTAAAAATGCCAAGCGTTGCATTACCGACATACACTCGGCAATATCCAAACGACTGGTACTCCATAACTTGTAAATAACAAAGACATTCATGAGCTTCAGGGTTTGATATTTGTCTTGTGGCCATTCATTGAGTAAGTTATTTCATGTGACCGCTAAGATTTGTGAGTGTGATTTGTATATTGGGGGAATAGTAAGGCTGGATGAAAAACAAAAATGGAAATGAATGTAGGACAGAGAGAGGGAGATAGAGAGAGAGCAGGAGGAGGAGGAAAGGTGAACAAGAGAAGAGATCATGTGGAGAGAAGAAAAAGATTGGAGTATTAGGAAGCAAAGGTAGAAAACAATAAACGGAAAGAGAATTAAAGCGTAGGTGGGGAAGAGGACAGAATAGAAAAAAATATAAACGACCAGTGAACAAGAGCATAAATAAGAAGAAACAATAAAATATACAGACAAAAGGGCAGAAATGAATAAGTTGAAAGGCAGACACGTGTACACAGACATCAACCCTATAACATTTGAACATGATGGGCTTTCGCCCCACCTAAAACCTCATCCTCCTCCATACTATAAACTCTCTCTTTGTTGTGAAAACAATAGAATTAAATGTAGACGAAAATATATTCGATATCCATCAATAACATTTTTTATATAGGGCTGTTTCAGAATGTTGATGTGAAGTTGCTTCCTTTTGCCACAGTTTTGCAAATGGTATAATGATCATAATACTTTGACAAAAGGAAGCAAGTGACATATTTGATATATAAATATGATTTCATGTGAACATAATTGGTTGCCTAAAAACTTTTCTCTGAGTAATATTTGGATAATGTTATACCAAGGAACTATTCATCTTTAACAAGGAGGGCCGAGAGAAAAACATGTTTTACCCATTTACTACAAATCTCCCTTTTGAACCTTGCTTCCTTTAGTTAAAG
The DNA here is from genome assembly GCA_029962745.1 of Echinometra lucunter. Lineage (NCBI taxonomy): Eukaryota > Metazoa > Echinodermata > Echinoidea > Camarodonta > Echinometridae > Echinometra > Echinometra lucunter. Next base: position 7,759,415 of record CM057164.1, read on the forward strand.
TAGGACAGAAAAGCTCACATGACTTCTTCTAACATGATGCCACATTGAATGATTAAATTATATGTTAACAAATATCAAAGGTGGAATATTTAACCCCTGTTTGGGACTCGTTAAGAGATATTTACCGTAAAACATTTTCTTTCTACCTTTTTTTTTTTTAATCAAATACTAAACACCGAGCAATGTACTGATCACTATTTGATAACTAATTAGAGTTTCGATTTAAAAGGTAATTACTAGAAAGAGGTATCTGGACTGTACGAATTTATATTTCACTTGTTTTTATTTCATTTTTTTTTCTTTTTTTCTCTCTTTATCATTATTGTTAGTTTTTTTTTTAATTAACGATGTTGTTGTTTTGGTTGCTTTTGTTTATTCTTGGTTGTTTTGTTTTGGCTTTGTTTTGTTTGTTTTGTTTTTGCCTTAGTTTTTTTTTGTTTGTTTTATGTTGTTGTTGTTTTTTCTTTGGGGGTTGCTATAATACGGAAGTTGGTCCCAAAAGCCACCCCCCCCCCCCCCCCCCCCCCGTCCGGGCGATCTCGTGGGCCTTCTCTCGTCCCTTCCTGGGATTCACTAGACCTTATTGCTGGGATATCTTGATTTGCAAAAAAAAAATTATCGTTTACCCATGTTAACGTTGTACTTCACGCTTACCGCTTACATGAAGCCAATTTCAGGTTACTTAGTACATAAAAAAAGATGACCACTTATCAGTTTGTCGAATGGGATAAGTTATAATATCCATGCATCTGACTTCATCATTTTGATTAACAGATATATATATATATATATATATATATATATATATATATATATATATTGAAAGAAATTTGACAAATGCAAACAACTTTGGCAACTCCCTTGTAAATAATAAACACTTAAACACTGTTTATTAGGGGAACATTGAGGGAACATTGAGGGAGCTACGCAATTATTATTCTCCCATTTTCATTTCTTTCAGTATATAGATATATATATATATATACCCATATATATATATATATATATATATATATATATATATATATATACATACATATAAAACAAACTTTTCGGGGTATGTTGTAATTAAGTTGTATTCTCTTGGTCAATTCGCTACACTCTGAAAACGAGGTGTAAAAGTTTGCTGAGCAAAGTCGCTGTAAAAAAGTTGCGTAATTTCTTACTCAGAGTATTGCGTTAAAACGTGAAATTCATCAAATATGTAATGCACTTCCTATTGTGTCAAATAAAAAAGCGAGAATCACCAACTATTTGAGTAAAAATTTTCACGATGGAGAGTGAAAGATTGACATACTTTTTGCAAACTCGCTATTATTTACGCGAAAGATGCTGTGATTGATTTTTGTTTCACTTTGTTTACGGAAATTTGACACAATGCTGATGAATCTGATCAAGCGCAGCATCCACGTTTCTTGCGATTCCATGAGAACTTCGCCATTGTACATCGTTTTTGTAGACGATCACGACGATGGACAACGTCGGAAATCGACTTCCTCAGTGGGGCTTGCCTCCTGATGTATACGTGTAAACGTTGTGTAACGTTTTACCCAATAACAAACATGTTCCCTTTTTTACCCTGCATGATTGAAACTTCACACTTCAAATGGTGTATAATAATATACTCAGTTTTTGAGCAAAATACTGCACAATTATTGGAAAATATTTTACACAACCTGTGTTGTGTAACATTTACCCAACAACAGCCATGTTCCCTTTTTTACCCAGCATGATTAAAATTTTACACGTACTCAACTGTTGAACAAAATACTGCACATTTCTTGGGGAATATTTTACACAACGTGCCCTGGGTAAAGTTTTACTCCAATGACAACCCTGTTCCCTTTTTACGTCCGTAAAGTTTTACTCAATATTCGGTAATTTGAAAAACTGACAATCCGGGTTCTAATGAGCCTCAACTGAACGACTTGAATGAGAACAACAACTACAACAAAAATGTAATATCCATGGCCAAGGACACCTTTCCTCATTAATTCTGGGCTATTCTATTCGTGCACTCTCAGATTATTTTTATTTTTTTAGGTAGGTTGAATTATGAACCTACCAACTCTTGGTTAAAAGAAAATCCCATATGTTTTAGACACAAATTTGGTTTAACCAACAGTTGGTAGGTTCATATTTTAATCGGCCTAAATATTGTTAACCAACCTTTCTGAAAGTGTCTTTTTATTTCCGTTCATATAAGAGTCTATCATTGTAAAAGTAATGTCACAAATGTCTATGAAAATACAGCTAATCAAATATTGAAGGGCATTTCTATTGCTACTGCTCTTCTTTTATTATTGCTCCATTTTGAAGAAAGAAAGATTGTTCACTCTTGGTGACATCATTCTTCTTGCGAGAACACTTGCAACTTTGGCTTGTTCCTTTTGACAACTTGCAAGAGGAGATTGCAGTGAGATAGGGGTTTTGTTTCATTTACCTGGCAGGTAAATCTATTATCATTGCTTTGTTGTTAAGATAATTCTCTGTTGGTTACCCTACATGGTGCATCTTGCAAGAGCACTTGCGACTTTGACTTGTTCCTTTCGACAGCAGGCAAGAAAAGATTGCAATTTTGGTAAGCCCGCAAAAAACTCTTCGATTTATTTGCTTTCAGACGTTAAATAACTAGATACTAGCAAACTGAGATGTAAATCGTTTACCCTGTCAATCTGAACATCATAAAAATTAAAGAAAACAAATAGTTTAGATCCCTAAGCCAGAGGTACAAAACTCCAACAACGTCGATGTGCTTCACACAATGAGTGCATACGTTAAATACTCATTCGATAAGCATAAGGGAGCACTATGATCGTTGTGCTAAGAGCCGTTCGGGTGGATGATTTTTAGGGCGTATTGTACTCGGGTTTTTTTTGTTGTTGTTGTTTGCGTTCCTTTCAGATACTTACATTAAATTTCACCGGAAATCATGAATAGAAGTCACAAGATCTCGCATATGCATGTTCCAATGCAAGGATAACAGTGGACATGGCGGAAGACTACATCAAGCCAGCTTCATACCGATTTTCTCTTTGCTACCAAATGGTAGTCCTATATGAGCTTTAGCTCTCTTCCTCAATTAAAACCCATGTAAGAGTACGCCAAACTTCGTATCACCAACAAAGCGTCATTGCATATCGTGTTCTTTAAAAAGGGAGATTTCGCTCGGATATCAAGCTTGTAAAGTCAGAACAAAATAAGAAACATGTCAGTAAATTAATGAGGAAAATTTAGAAGGAAACAGGAGATTTGTGAATTCCTAACGTTTAAAATTTTAAAATCAAATACTAATATCGGTCAGTCTGTTTTTTGTTTTTTTTTAGTTTCCAAAACTCGCATATTTTATCCTGTCGAATAAGTTTTCCTTAAGATATCATTGATCTGTTTCTCATATTTTCCTACTATTAAAACAGGGGCCGCGGAAGCCCCACATACGCACAATTTCGGCTAAAAGAAACAACTATTAATTGTAAAAACTAATGTCTAAATTGTGAATTGCTCATTTAACATTTGATAGCCTTGCAAACCCCCCCCCCCCCCGCCCGCCCCCCCCAAAAAAAATAGCGTAGGGTCTTAAACGGGCTCCGCCAGAGGCCCTACAGCCCCTGGACTCCGTCTGTTTGGGTGTCCGCCCCCCCCCCCCCCCCCCCGGGAAAAAAAAAAACGTTCCACTCTAAAAAAAGTAATTGAGTGGATTCACACTGCCCCCCCCCCTCAAAAAAGGGGGAAAAGATTTAAAGAAAACAACAAAGCAGACTAGACTTATAATCTAGATTGCATTTCAACCATATGATTTTGTCTTTCTTTTTTTTTTTTTGTAGAGGGGAAGATAAAACCTTCTTTCCTGATCCTCTAGCTGTAATTTTACTTTTTGTCAGATCTAAATTTTGCATATGAAAATAACTTAATAAATGATACAAATAACTTTACAGTTTTAAAAAATCGATGATCTGTTTTCCCATGTCACATCGAACAGACTTACCTCTTTTGATGGTTTTAAAAAGGGTGTCTGGTATTAATAAGTACGTATATTTACTTCGTCCTCGTTTTAATTTGCGGTCAGGAGGAAAATGTGTGCTCAAGAGCCCTCGAAGAATGAAGTTGTTTTGTAGGTGAAAGATCACTCTCTTATCCTGCTTTTAGGTGTTTGAATGGTCTCCTTCGGAACCTTGGCTCTTGTGATGTGCTTTCAACTTTCAAAACTCCACTCAATACTCACTATTCCACATTCCACACCGCATAATATACCTAAGTAGCAATTGATTTATTCGTAAGTCAAGACTTGTTTGTTTGTTATTAAGTCTCGTGAACACATTGGAATAAGCAACGCGAAAATTTCTTTCTGAGTGGTTGCTGGCTATACTTTCAAACTCAGCTCAAGACATACTTATTACACTTCAAAAAACTCAGTGTTCATTACCCGATTCTTTTTCAAGATTTTCTTGAACTGAACAGGCTGAAGTAAAGTAGATTTTTGTCTCATCATCTTTTTTGCGATTATGCAACTCGACATCTGCGATCTCGTGACCTGCTGCCTGTACTACCAAAACTCACCTTGAGACGGCATATATTACATGATATAGAAGTGAGCATGCTGAATTAACTTAAGTGGTTTTCCGTCTCATCCCCATCTTTGATTATGCAACTCCATATCTGCAATCTCGTGACTTGATGCCTGTACTGCCAAAACTCAGCATGAGACGGCGTGCTTCTACATGATGTAGACACGAACCAACTATTTATCCAGATAATTCAAGAATATTGCATTATTCCTTTTTTTTCAGTCAAATACGTCCTTTAATAAGTCAACAGGTCAACTAGACTTTACCACTTAAGAAATGAAATGGACATGAAACTTCTGGAATCAAGTGTAACTATGTGTTATTGTCGAATAAATGGGATTATTTCCGATTCATCCTTGGTGTAGATAATCATTTAGTTTCAAGTGTTTTCTCTCTCTCCCTCTCTCGTTCAGAATGTCTTTTCTGGTAGTCCTGTCCGTGCTTATGCAGCATTGTATTGCTGAGGATGCGACTGCATCAGGTAATAATCAAATCGTGGTAAAGGTTATAATTTTGTGAACATCTCCTTATCATCACACTTGCACGATAAATAATACATTAAGCCTGAGGCATAACTGAATCACTGCTAAATGCAGGGCATAAGAAGACATCTTGGGTAAAAACATAGTGTGACAATCTTACTGATAAAAGTGAGGTTGAGCTCGGATGAGGTGAAAATCTATGAGCACCGATCCAGGTGGAAAACAATTGTTGATACTCAGTACTTCGGGAACTGAAGTAAGGAAAACAGTCTGTATTGCTGTATGTTTCTGAGATAATTTCGTTTAATGTGAATCTGTAAGAAATTTCAGGTCATCGCAGCAAGATGGTTACAAAACGCAAGGTGTTAATCTTATACAGGGCTTTGAGATATACATACTTAAAATTCTGGAATGATATCCCTTACAATAATGTTGATATTCTTTTATCATCATTAATACACAGGTTATCCTCGAGTTATCTTTTCACAGAATCATTAACTTTTATCCTCCAAACATCTTCACATTTACAGATGGTGAGTACCTCGGTTGCTATGCTCTTGGATGCTTACAGTTTGACTACAATGCCGATTACCTCGACAACCTCACAACACCCGACTCTTGCACAGCAGCATGTAAAGAAAATGGATTCCCACTGGCAGGGGTCTACAATGGTACTAAATGTTCTTGTGCCTGTGAACAGACGTGTCTAACGAAGTCGCTGGATGACAAAAAATGTGGCCTGCCTTGCCGATCAGCCCCCACTAAACTTTGTGGTGGTTATACTGCAGTGAGTCTGTACACCGGTAAGGCATAACGTTCTTGAAAATTAAAGATTTATTTCTTCTCTTTTAAAATTCGATTTTCAATTAAGATTTTCGATCTTAGAATTGTATGATAAAATAATAACAACCTTTAAATGTGTCTGGAAATACAAAAGTTCAGTCAACCCTTTCTACTTTATTTGCTAATAAGGAATCGTCTATGGCAAAACGGTATACAGATGGACTTGATAAAGTGTGAGAGAACTTAAACGATTCTTTAAGATGGTTTGAAATGGTATTGTCATAGACGGGTTGATGGGCCACATTCTGTCTCATTTACAGTAAGAATCCGTTACACTTATAAAGCGCGTGACGTGCATATTTTGATGCACTCTGCAGTACGTGCTACTATTACCATCCTTGATTGGGGAGGGGCTGTTAGTTGAAAAGGGGATGATAAGCCTTTGGACAGATAGATTAAGAGCCAAGAATTGTGTTTGGGTTGCCATGCTTACCTTGCTAAATCATGATTTTGCAAAATGTCAGTTCAAGATGTCAACGACTTTTCATGTTAGTGTTTAATACAACGCACATGTACATTTGCATTGTCATACTCTTCAGCAGTAACAATGTTACTCCTTAGGCTTCGATAGGTAAATTGGATCTGCTATTTACTGTAGTCAAGCTGGAAACATTCTTAATACTGTGACATGGTATGATGTCTTTGGTTTCAATTCAGTTCACCAACCAGTAAAACCAAACAAAACATTTTGCAAATCTGAAGACCCGAAGAAAAGCACAACAGGTGAGTGATTATTGTCTTTTTAAAAAAAAAAAACAGCATTTTTGTTATTGCTGTTGTTTTTCTATCAACCGCCACTCTGTAGATAACCTGTAATGTGCAAACAGGGCACTGATCAAGCTAAAACTACGAATTTTGTGAATAAGATTATTGCGGGGGAAAGATCATTTTTACTTTTTAAGATCGATTTTACTGTTTAATGCTGCTGCACGGAATTTTAACGTGTCGGTCATTACACGTCAGTCTTGTGAAACATGACTGAATGGTGGCACCCCAGCCCCTTGGGGGCCGATAGGATACAACTTAAAATGAATCCCCAGTAATCCTGAGCATAAGATATATGGAAGAAGCTTCAGGATGCAACACTAAGATACACTTTGAGCATGCTACCCCACTTTATCCAGTTGTTGAACTCATATTCCAACTCCCATGAACTACACTGTATGTCACTTTGCCACTGATTTTTTTCTTTCAGTATTTGATAATTTCATTTTATCGAATAATATATTTCTGTAATTAGAACCCTCTTCATCTCATGTTTTCGAATACTTTCAAATTAACTTTACACTTTTACCTAATTTTTCTGATTAAAACATAATCTCGTACCATCGTTTAGGAAACTAGTTGTATATTTTTTTTCCAGTTTCAGGTAATTTTCTACAATCATTTGGATATGTTTGTAATCAGAGCGCTCTTCTCATATCTTTAAACATTGTAATTGTAATTACGTATAATCTCTGTTAATTAATTCAATGCATTTTAATATATGATCATAATCACACACTGAATTTATCTGATTTTAATGTATTCTTTTAATAATCGCAGAGGTTCATGGAATTCTCCAATGGCCAATTTATCAGCTTGTATTTCACATTCCTTCACAGTTTTATGGCCATGCATCCCATTCTATATTTTTTGCATTCCTGGTTTATATACTCCATTGCAATTTGTTTGGCTTTTATTCTGCAAATGTTGTATTTACTGCAAGGGATTATTTTCATATACTTTTTCCCCCGGGGTTAAGTTTTCCCCAAAATTTTCACCAACTTGTTTGACTTTTGTAACTATTTTAGCGGCATCTTCTGTGCAATCAAAATTCAATCTAACAATTTTCCTAATTCATTTTTCACATCTAGCATTGCTCCTGTATGTATTTTATCGCAATTTCCTTCTTAACTGTTATATAGATATTGTCTTATCATGCTAATATGATAATATAAGTCTTCGGACTTTTTTCATGTACCAGTTTCGTTTTACAATAAAACTTAAATTGGATTGAAGTGAATTGAATGTCCATATCTTACTTTCATTGTGTAAAATTAGCATGTGGGAATACTCGTAAAGTTGGCATTGCCGATCCTTCAAATTTGTTTGCCTGTTAAGGTGTCAACCGTTGCTGTTTTCATTATTCATAAGTTGCTTACTTCTGTAAAACAACCGAAAATGTCAATATCATATCTTACCAGTTCTTTATATTAACATCATATATAAATTTAAATGCTATTTATTTGTTTCTATATTGCTTGGTCCTATTCTCGGGGTAGACGAAACCATAAAACACTGATACTTTCTTTGCATTTCAGAGCCTGATAAACGGTCCCCTGAGGGTGGTCCGTACATGTATATTGCACTGATTGGAATCGCATTCTTCGTTGTGATCATTGTCGTGATTATCAGGACAAGAGGACGGTATGTCGAACATTATGCAGTAAAGTATTCTGTATCCACTGTCAAACCTATAAATCCTGCTAAATTGGCATTTCCCTAGTTAACTTCTCGATGTTCAGATTTTTTTTTTTTCAAAAATCATGCCTGGACATTTCTGGTTTCAAATATTCGCTGAGAAAAATATGGGCAGAAGTTCATGAGTTTAAAAGATGCCCCCATGTATTTGCCATAATTAAGTTCTTAAGTATGTTTCGTTACTTCCTTACTTCCTTAATACTGGTACTGATAAACCCGAAATTTTCCTCGCACCCGAATCCTCTAATCCTTGAAGTGACATAGCACAATGTTAAGATATAGATTTGTATGTATGATATGCGGTATTCAAGTCGATTTTTAATGGTATCTATGAAGATGAATATACAAGACAGAGTTGCTGGAAATCTTAATTACATGAATTTCCTCATTTGTCTCTAACTTAAGCAGAAGTGCCCGTCAACCCGTTAGCTCTCCTCAGCCTCATTCCCAGGAGACCTCCGGTCATAACAGACAACAAGACGCACGTTCCGAGGAGGGGAACCTTCCCAGGACCGACTCCCTCCCCCATCCTGCATATCACACCGTGAATGGTTCGACATCGCTTTCTCGCAGTCGACATCGGATGAACTCTTCCACGAACCACGACCCAGCGGCGGAAGATGGTGGTCGGGGCAACGAAACACTACCTGGGCAAAATTTTTACTTCACCCTTGTAGCTGAGGATGGACAAGACCAAAATGAGGGGGGCAAGAACGAACCTTTCGGCATGGAGCCCTCATCAGAGGGAACACCGCAATACGAATATGCTGATTTTGTAGATCGCAGCTCCAGCTTTCGCATAGGCGTCGCTGAAAGGAAAGAAGGTGACCAAGAATCGGAGAGTGGGGAAGATGAAATGGTCGTTAATGCTCTCTATGCTATGCCGCTTCCCAAATCCTCACGTAAATGAGTCAGTAACGCCAACTAAAAAGGAAACCTGAATACTGACCTGGTAGAAACACAAAGGATAATAGTACTCTCCTTCCTCTTTCCATATTTAGTCATGCTATTACCTGGCAGTAATTATTGCCCAAACAATTTTCTAATTACCCTATGTAATATTTCTGTACAGTAAGCTTCTCTTTGCGCAGGTATCGTAACAGAGATGTAGATAATAAGTGCGACTCCAGTATTTTTGCTTAATTTTCATGCATTTGTGTGTACATATGTTAGTTAAAACTGTTTAGCCTGTAAAATAGCAAAGGAAAAGGAACATGTCGGGTCAGTAGGCCTTTATCATTTTAGAGATGCAGTATGCAGTAACCTAGGGTAAGAGCTTTAATCTTTTGTTAAGTGTGTGTGCTGGTGAATAGTATTAACCAATTAGTAACAGCTAGATTTCCACATCGTGTGGTTAGGCCCAGCACACTTATGAATAGCCTAATAACACAATGCAAATACATGAAGAGAAAGGGCTGAAATGGGATTGTTCTTTAAAAATAAGCACTGAAATCCTTAAAATTGTTTCGGAAGCATATTGACAACTTTCTAACTTCTCAACATACTTTCTGTCAATTTCTATTTATTTCTTTCCTTTAAGAATAATGTATCAAAGAAGAAAATTACCAGTGTTGCCAATTTGATAAAAGAAAAGCTGATCAAAATAATGAATTCATTCAAACAATTAATTCATGTGATGAATGGGTGAAGGACTCTTGAAAATTATATTCTAGTTATAACATCACTAGGCACCAAAATGTTTACAAGTTAGTGTGAAGTCGATTAATCATCATTAATATGCAATCGAACTTTCGGCTAATTGGTTTGTGTTAAAGTTTTATAATACTTGTTTTATTGTGGCTATATTTTTTCTGTCTTTTCTCCCTTCATAACATTTCACCTCATTTTGGTCTTCCAAAGTACTGAAACAGAAACCTGTCACTTTCAATCATCTCGCCTGGTAATTAATATTTTTTTAAGAGTCATTGAAACTTCATTATTCAGATGACTTACCTCGGGATTTTTAGTTTCGACATAAAAAGTATAGATCATGTGAGTCGTTTAAAAAACAAAGCAATTAAACAGTTTATAAAAGTATTGCCGTTTGGTAAACGATTAGAGATAAGTGGAAGATCTTTTATGGGATAATAGCAGTGCTAAGTATAAAACATGACTCTCATAATGCTGTAGAAAGTATTGATATGCATGATCATGATGACAATTGTCGCGAATTATATGGTGCAAAAAAAATTTGTTTTAAGAATATGCAGTGGGGCAGGCTCCCCTAATTCAGGTTCGCTCATTTGATTAAAAAGCTGAATTTCTGATTCATGGGTGTTCTTTATACTCTTGACATTTCGGCACACTTGAAATTACTGGGGACAATCTATCATGCATATTTTGGAGCGTAGCCACTAGTAAGCTCGTTAGTGGACTGCCATTAAAGCATTGCCAGTAGCATAGCAATATAAGCCACACGTAGCAAGCAGTATGAAATTAGCTGATATGGTGGTTGACATTAAGGAAGTAAAATCAGCACTGTGAACGCGCTGAACCACTTTTTACATACGTTGTGCTATATAATGGCATCGGCTACTTAAACACTCTGTTAACACCCATCCAAATATGATTCGATTCTAAATTAATTACTATTTTGATAAATGTTATTTTCAATACAGAAGTATCAAGAAAGGGCGTAGTTTTGCATCATTAAATTCTACACTAGACAGTTGAGGCTCGTTAAATGATATGACTAGTAATCGTAATTATTTCTTTCTCTTCCTCTCTCTCACTCAGTCACCTACTTTATACTACAATCACCATTCAGGGGTCGCCATTTTTATTCCTTATTTACTGGTTATCCACTGAGTAGCATTGTACTTTATAGACCTACAGACAACATTCTCTTATCTGTTTATTTAGATCTTTATGTATTTACAAGTTTTCTTTATAATCGCCGCTTATAGTATTGTTCTTCCATCATCATTTCAAATAAAGACATCACCCTGAATGTAAATGTAACATTTGTGTTCTGTGTTGAATCAATAAACTTGGTTCATTCAATTAAAGTAATAATATAATTCTAAACTTTCATGAAACATATGTAAACTGTGGACTCTTCACTCCTTCAAACCTTGTACGTAACATCAGCAAATTAGGGGGCGCCATTTTTTTTTCAAAGCGTACATTTAGGCATTTGGCAGATACAAAAATGAAAATATAATAAGAGGTAGACTTGGAGCAGAGCTATACATGGTAAAATGAAAAAAGAAAAGCAGAGCTAGGACAAGGAATAACTTTAAAAGGCTAAAAATTATATCATACTCTGAATAACCAACTTGAATTTCATAACTTTTCATCCCTCTCCACTTTTTTTTCCTTTGCCCCCCCCCCTTTTTTTTTTTTTTACCTTTCCATAATAACCTAGTTTAGAACAAGAATAACCAGATCAAAACATACATGTGAATAGAAATTTTGATTACCTACAGCATTCATAGGTCCTTTTTTTAATGAGACTTTATTATTTCGAATTCTTACCGGAAGTTTCATTGTGTTGTCAATACAGAAATCTAAACTTTGAGAAGTGTATCAATTTGAGTAAAACTTTCTTTTATGTAGTGGTGACACGGGAGGAGAAAAAGGATTAGTCTGTTATAGAACTAGAGCATTCTTCCCAAACATCGAAAAAGTCAAACCAAATAAACCATTTCAAACAAACGATTAAAAATAATAAGAATAATAACATTCCGTTCAGGTATAGAGCATTTCATCATTATCTAAAGTCTCTTCTATAGGATTTTTTATATTATTACCCCGGCTTTAGCCCTGCATCCATTACAGCGAAGAAGAGGAGTAAAAACAGATGCCCCCCCCCCCCTCTCTCTCTCTGCAAGCTATCCGTCTTCTAAACTACTTCCTGTCCTCGATGAGCTACGAAACATAATTTGCAATCCAACATACCATGGAATCGGTTGAATGAGGAAGTGAAAATAATAAAAGATGCATTACACAATGATGCATGTAGTTCATGCAATACACACGTCGTTTAAAGCACAGTCACGTGAATTTTCAAAGTTACCACACTTCAACAGTGCCAATGCTTTGTTTTGTTTGATTTGGCTTGGGTTTGGGTTTCTTTTTAAATCAAAAGCATCACTTATTAACAATAACATGTTATTGATAAAAGGTTTTAAAAAACTGCAGTACTGCAACAAGGAATATGTAAGGCGTATCGACATCAACCTTCTGAGCTGCTAGATTTATCGGTTAAAAGCACCTTGCTCGAAATTAGTATATTTTTATTCATCCATTGTTATACTTGCTCTGGAGTTCTTTAATGAGGATCAGATTCGCGATGTGCCCCTTGCCTATTGCAACTTAATTAGATAATGTGGCATGAATGCAGCAAAAGAAGTGAAAGCAGACATAATTATGCACTCCATTGGGTAATATGAAATCATTATGAGCCAGAAGGTCATTGATTTAATCTTACTTGCGACCATCTATTCACTCTGCTCATCCACAGAACTTAAGAGGGCGTCACATCATTTTTTCCAAGTCTGGGATCATATCCATCCAACATAATGTGGAAAAATTCATCAGCAAGAGGGAATAGACTTGGTTTGAATAATTCCCTGATTCAACCATCATGATTTCCTTCCTGTTTGGGGATAAATGCTGAACGAAAATATGGCTTTTATACTTACATAAAATATTATATCGAAATATTATATTATATGAAAATGCAAAGCAAAAAGATAACCATTATGACAGAGACAACTTGAAGAAGCAGCAAATTATAATCACTTTTACAAGGTTATGATATATGATTCACTACCACTTAATTAGAAACTTAATGTCATTTAGTCAAACCAATAGACATCTAAAGGGACTTTCAATGGAGATGGCGTTATAACATACGAATTGGTTGTAAACTTGATTTGTTTTCCGTTTTTAGATTTTAATTGAGGGAAAGGAGTATTGAAGAAAGAAGAGTGTCAAATGAAAAGCTGCTGGTAAAGGATATGGGATACAAAATAAAATATGGACTTAAAATGTAGAACGTGCAGAATGCACTACCACTGAAATATAATGCTGCAGCTGCACTATAGACAAACACTAATATATGTGGGATAGCATTCCAACTGTAGCAGAGATGACGCCATTGTTGATTTCTAAAGTATGTGGGTTGTTTTTTTTTTTCTCTCTCTCTCTCTCTTAGCTTTAGAGTTGAAGTGTTAGAAGAATAAACTATAAACATCGTTGGTAAAGGAAGGGCATGCAAGTCATGATAACGACTCAAAATGTAGAACGTATATACACGATTTACTGTCAGTAAACTATAATACTGCTTGTGACAGAGTCAGTTACCAATCTTTGACAAAGATGGCGCCATAATACACTGTTTGAGCATTAAGCTGAATTCTTTCCCACTTGATTTTGATTTGGATGAGGGAAATCGTAGGTGAGATTGACGAACAAACTTGAGACACAGGACATGATTATGAATCACACCATTCAGTCAGAAAATGGGTATGTACCCCTCTGTGTATCAGGTATAATATGGGCCGCGACGCGACAAAAGGGCCCTTAGGGCAAAATTTTTCAAAAATGAGATTTGAACACTATTTTGTATTATAAATGCTGCAGAATCTGAATATGCAAACGGCTTTCCAAAATTCCGTCCCTAAGTGTATAAATCGAAGAATTTGAAAAAAGCATGTTTTTTGCTCCACGCGCGCTATTCTGACATTCGCGCGTGACCAAGGTTAAACAAGTCAATCCCTGATACCATTTTCGCCAAGATTCCTAACGTGTCTAAGGGGCTACTTAAACGTTCTCCTAGTACCATGACGGATATTTACATTATATAATAGAGAGAATATTATTTTCCTGGTTATCTTTGTCTTCTCTAAACCCTATATTACCTCAAAATGACTTTAAAATGACCTTGAAACGACCTTGTACACGTCCGTGAGACGGCCTTGAAATTGGCTTTCAAATTGCTTGCATTTCCAATCACAATTGAGCTTAAATCAATTTTTTTTCATAAACAATTATATTACGTAGAAAGATATAAATAGAAAATAAAGCTATTCTGTTGCGAGTATAAAATATTATATTATGCAAAGATTATAGAAAAGGAGAGGGGTCATATTTCAGGGCAGAGGCGGCGGAACGTCAGGCTCATACAATGAAAGTAGAGGGGCACCTATTGTTTGGCAGACAAAAGGCGCCCCTCCACTTTCTTTGTCCGAGCCCGATGTTCCGCCGCCTCTATTTCAGGGGCGTCATATCCAGGGAGGAAGGGCCCGTATCATCTTTGCTCACCATAAATCTTTGTAAAATATACACTTTTGTCATTGAGTGAATTTCAATCACAAATTTACGAAAATAAATTTGTGATTGCTTCTTTTTTTCATATTAACAGGGAGATATATATAGAGAAAAATAATCAGAGAGGAGTCAGAGTTCACCAGGGGCGGATCCAGAAAGGAATAGGGGCGAAATCCCCTTTGTTCACCATATATTTTTCATGAAACATCTGTCTGTCTTACAGTGAAATTTGGAGCAAAAATGTCATCTTTAATTCACCTTCAATTTTCGTGGTCTTTTGGGGGAAGGGGTGGGGTATTCTCAGAATTTTAAAGTTTGCATGGATTTGCCCCTATTTGGCAAACGTGTGTCATAGATTTTATGTTGCTGTTAAATAATATTTGTGTTGAAAATGCAGTGAAAATCAATTTAATAATTACAAGCACGCTTGTTCATTATTACAGCACCATAAAAAATCAACCATTTATCATCCACTCAATCAAAAGTCATTCAGAAGGCATCAACGTTCAAATTATTTTTCATTCCCGTGCTTCTTTCCATGTTCAGGTTTCTTTCTGTCAGTTAGCTCTTTTCTCTCCTTCATACCTTCCAACTCGATCTACATCTTTCCTCCTCTTCCTTTTTCTCTCCCTCTTTCTTTGCCCTCTATTTCCACCATCTCTAGTTTTCTCACCTTTTCTCTGCTCCACCGTTCTTATCTTTCGTTTCTCAAGCTCTCCATCAGCTCCCTCGATTGCTTTCTTTCTCTCTCACTCTCTCTCTTTATATCTCTCTTATTTTCACTCACCTTCTTATCATGGGTAGTTATTTCAAGTGTGTGCCTAAATTATGTTATATTGTCTTACTTCATCGTTCAGTTTATTATCTACTGAGTATCTTTTGTATTTGCACTCCCAGTGGAGGTCCAATTTTCGGGGGGGGGGGGGTTCTCTTCAAATATGGATCAATTAAAGATATGAACTGTGAACTTTGGAATACATAATAGGTCAGTACAACATGGAATGAAATGAAATTTTCCTTAATTGCACTTGTCACACTAGTAACTTTTATTCAAAACAAGAGTTGACATACACTATACTTCAAATTAGGAATTTAAATCCAACTGGAATGGTGCTCTTTATTAAGCTGTGGTCTGAAAATGTTAAATACTTTCTGTTTCTAATAAATTTAAGAGTGGAGAATGTTTGTACTGTCTTCCTAATAAAATTCATCCTTTCCTTTCCTTTCACTAAAAAATAAAATAAAATCACGTACCCCAAAATATCTCTTCACATCTACCCATTATTTTCTTTTACAAAGTTTAGCTAGTAGTTGTTTTTTGGGGGTTTTTTTTGGTATAGTTAAGATACAAGGAAGCAATTCTATCTAAATTTTAAGATCATTGCACATGTGACATAATTCATGAAGAAAAAAAATCCTATATGACATTAAGAGATCTTATTGTTAATCCAATAATTAAAAATTTGTTAGTTTTAAATTTACTTTTCAAGTCGTCTGCTCTTGCAAGCACACAAACGCAGTGGATATTTGGAATTAAATATTATCTATGAAATAAAGGTAATATCATCATGAAAGTGAGATTGCTCCTATTGAAACATGTGTCATGAGTTATTAGGGCACTTGTCACCCAAATTATGAAGATACAAAAAGCATTTTTTTTTGCACTTTGTTCATTAAAGTAGTAGCAATATCACTTCCTCATAACTTCAACTGTAGTACAGCTGGACGCTGTCAGTCAGTTCTCACATAATATAGAGGTCATGCTCAGCTTTCATGGCTTTGGTAAGTTCATTCACCCACTGAAAGGATGTGATCATAGACCATTAAGGCATCCAAAGTTCCAAACACTACTGGTTCTAGTTACATCCTCCATGTACAGCCATACCCATGTTTATTTTGTAGGATCTCCATCATTGTGAAGTTCATCCTGGGTTGACGCAAAGAGAATCCAACTTCAGTTATTGTTTCAAGATCTTAGATCACCTCTGCTTCCTCCTCTGATATGAATGCAGTGACCTGACATTTCCAGCATCATTGACTTAAATGTGGTTATCATATCCTACCCCTCTCCTTCCAGCTTTGCCTCTAAGTTACAGTCTAACATTCCTATATTTGCCTGGAGATGACAAGAATGATAGGGACGAGCATGACCTGGCTTAGCTGCTCCATATCAATGGCCTGTAAAAAGAAAAAAAATCCCTTTCAATTATACATGAAATGGCACTAGAAGCAGCCAACTGCTTAGATAAATCACACTGATATACAGATTTATTGTTTTAGAAAATCTGAAGTACACCAACAGCATTAAATGAGTATGCAATACAAAGTGTCATTCATTCTAATATGAAATATTAGACAGTAATAACATTTAATCCATTAAGTAATGTTGTTTGTGATTAGTATTGTTTCAATTTTGATTAATCTAAAAGCAATTTAATTAAATATTCCATTATGCCTAATAGTTGAAATTCAGTTTGTAATTCAATTGCTTTAATAAAAAAGAAAGTCTACAGAGGTAATGAATGCACTCAAAACCGAAGACAAATCAAGCAAATACACAATGGGAAAGGTGGGGGAGGCATTTTTTGTGAATAATGATCTGCCCCCTCCCATCCTTCTCTCAATTATAAGCAATGTCCTGCCCCCCCCCCCCCCCCCCCACCATTTCAGCTTCATCTGTTTCTATTGATTTCTTAATTTTTCTAAAAGCAGGTCTGTGCTTACAGGGTTGTGAAACATAAACAGTTATTTTTAATTCCATCCTTATTCAGAGCCCGAGCTAGGGCAAGGTCCTAGTCTGGCCCTAAATCAGCTAGACTATCTGCTAGCCTAGATCTAGGGCCGAGGCCTAACTTTATTTTACTCTGTAGGAAATACATTGTACATGTATATAACTTGTTGGAGCTCTGCTAAAATTTTCTAATGAATTCCTGACTGGTAAATTCAGCATGGGAAAATTGAGGCCTCAAATATGTATCAACAAATTCAAGGATTGGTATAAGCAGGTCTGAAGTTAAGATCTACTCTAGTCCCATGATTGTATTTGTAGTGGAATAGACATGCACAAAAACGTCAATGAATTTAAGGGTAAGGCATATCGTGCATTCAACTGCTAACGTTAACTAGCGGCAACTAACGTTACAGCATTAAGACACATCTTCGCTTTTTCTTGCATGTGACTGCTTAAATCTTGGTTTAAAGAAATTTCCATAGTACTGATAAAATAAAATACAAAAATTGATATTTAAAGATTATACAGTAATATGAAAAAGAAATAACAGAGGAAGGATATTTCATAATACAAGTTACATGTCGGAATTACAGGTATTAACAACTTTATCTGTGAAACTATGCATGCATGCATGCAGTCTTGAAGTTGCAGCTGGCACTACGAAACGAGGTAACTAGACAGTCACCTATTATTAAAACTGAATTAAACGCACGAAATGCCTTTAAAACCAGTCATTTCTACTGGAACAAACTGTGTGAAGAAATTATAATAATGATCTTACCGATTCATCCAAGGAATGACATTTGATCATCAGCTAGAGCCAGATTAATCGCTAATCGACGGACTAGTAACATAGGTCTTGAGTCACTGTTATTTTTCTTCCGCACGTGTGTTTTTTGTTTCGGTTTGGTGTGTTATGTTTTTTTTTCCAGTGCGCTCTGCACGTTTTGTATGATATGCGCTGACTTTAGCGCGGTTTTACTGCGTAAGCCATTTGGAGAGCTAAGGGCCCTTTTGTCGCGTCGCGGCCCATATGACGTCAAATATTCAAAATCTATTGATATTTCTTTTTAGTTTCGGTATACATCAAAATAGTAGGGGAAAAAATCGTTCAACTCGGCAGAATATGACAATTGAAACATTATAAGAGAAGTGTATGATATAACGAATTAAGGCTGAACTTTGTACCAACAATATAAATTACTGATTATGATGTCCGCATAGATTATATTAAAGTTTAATGACTATTATTTGAAGTGGACCCTTAAGATAAAAAAAACATTGAAATTCCCTGTTAAATAAGACGCCCTCTAAAGGTTCGCTCGGTTGTTTTTAACGGTTTGGTTAGACCACATGTTGTACTTGCGTTTTTTCCATGAATAAATGCAATTCACTCCCACCCCACCCCTTTTCTTTCTCCTATTGATTGCATGCGCATTTTATCGCGAATAAATACAAATGATCATGACCAACAACTTAAGAATATTACTAATATTGTAACCATATCACTACTAACTTCATTTTCACCAAGAAAAGGTGCCCGCTGGCTTTGATCCGAAGCCGACGCCAAATTACGAAAGTGACTTGCGCAAATAATTTGAAGAGATTGAAGAGCGCCATCATACCAAGAACCAACTAACCAACAAACAGTTGAAATGGTTGACGCGATATCAACTCTTGGGTAACTGAAATAATTACCGAAAGTGAGTGTCCCTGTAACGCCTCTATCTGACCTGCATCCGCTGCATAAAACAATGCCAACCTTTAAAAAAGTAATACATCCTTCCTTTCTCATCACAATAAAGAAACTCATGAATAAATTTGTATACTTCAGCTCTGCCGTAATCCATTTCTACTCAGTCATTTTCACAAATATGTTTTGGGGGGTTTTTTTTAGTCTTGTGTGAAATTCACAAGAACCCAGGAAGGCATACATAGTACCTAAGTTTACACATGTGTAAAAGGTGTACAGAAAATTGTGGTTCTAACCATTCGACAATTTGAGTTCTCTCTTCATGAAGTATATAATCGACATCAGAACTCTTCTGCATTTAATCTGAATGCCAATGACGAATGTCCCAAACGTTATTACTGATTAGGTTCTTTTTTTACTTTTTTTTTGCTCTCTCTCTCTCTCTTTCTCTCTTCCTTTTCTTTTTACAGTTATTTTGGGCAAACACGTTATCTCTATTCAATGAATATCGTTCATACAGAGTAGTATCTCAAGACACGTTCTGAATAACATGTCTAAAATAACCAAACCTAGCAAAATACGAGATTATAATGAGACTCATGACACCTCTCATGTATAATTATCCTTGTAGGGCGGCTGTTATAACATCTGGATGTTTAGAGGTGGATCAGACACGGGAAAAACTGTTTTTCCACGATATTGCCCCTATGTTAGACTTTGATTCTTGTATCTCTTTCTCGCCTGTTTCTCACAAATAAAAGCAGCAAAATTCAGTTAGTTGCCAGCCCAAACAAACAAACAAACAAAAAAGTCCGTCATGTAAAAAAAAAAACGGAAATCAAAGGTGCGGACGGTGTAGGATGACCTCACGAAGGGCGCGGTTCGATACTAGCCATGCAAATTAGCAATGCCGGATGGCAAGGTACTTATCCATTTAAAGAAAAAAAAAGGGCTGCACAAAAAGAAAATAGCAATGTGCGATTCAACAACAAAAAAGCACCAGGAATGATGGGGTAGGGTGTAATTGGGATAATACGCATGATGTTTTTCTATTCAAAAATGAAATTTGCATGACTCTCTCTATGTATTTATTGAATGATTAAAATAAAGAATATCCTAAAACGAAATTCACAAGCGGGAGTGCATAATGGTAGCCTTAAAAGACTACATTTTTGGTTAATAGATATTGCCACTTATCTTGTGGCACAGAGTATATAATTTTCAGTCATCAAAGTAGGTATCAACCCTGACATGCATATTTTTTTTCCTATATACCATATATACCAAAATAGAGGGCATTATTTTAGTTTTTCGTACAAGATGGTGAAGACAACAGAGTTACACTGCATTATATCCAAAAAGATATCTGAAGGCAAGTTTACAATGAAATAATGATCATATGAAAGATTTGATACAATCTGTAGTTTGAATTTTGTTCATTAAAATGTACTGATGAGTTTAGCCCTTGACGATAACCATGTGGATGTTGCGTTAGAGATGAAAAGCAACGAGACATAAGGCATGTAAGGTAAAAAACATTTTTTTTTCTCGCTCGGTTTCCATCATCGAGGTAGGTTTATCCGATAAGCAGATGCCTTTTAAAGTTGATACTGCCAAAATTTTCGAGGCGGTTCTCGCAAAAAGTGTTCAGGTATGCCAGTCTTCTTAAACTTGGGTGAACGTTTTGTTTTTGTTCTGTCTCTTTTTTTAGGGGGAGAAATGCAGTGCAATATAGTATGTGTCTTGCGCCCTCTATGAATATGTTTTTCTTCTTTAAATATTTCATTTATTGAAAAATGCGTCCGAATACAGTTTTCATTAAGTAAATCATCAAGTCAAGGATACTGGCTGTAAACACGGTCAATACAAGTCAGAAATTAACGACTGATTTAGTAACAGATTCATCGTTGTTGATGAGTTGGAACATAATGATTCGGCACTTTGAGGGAAATTCAGTGGGAAAAAAATAATAAATGAGGGCCCTCTCTATCTTCATTAAATATTAAATGAATAGAGTATGAATAGAACTGCTTTAAAGAGTGAATGTTATATTAACAGGGTAAACTAGCTGGAAAACTTCCTGCTGACCGATTTATAAGTCGTCATGAAAGGAATTATGTGTCCGAAGGTGTCACGAAGACGTGCTTAACCATGTAAATGTCCAGACTACAATTGCTGAAGGGTTATGAGGTATGAACCCAAAGAGCTTAAGGTTATCAGGTTATTGCTCCCATACGGTAAGTGTACAGTCACACGGGCACGGATTCATTGCCATGAAGATATCGATTTCAAAGTACAGATTGACTTTATTAATTGTAATCATTAAACTAATTATGAGCATCCCTGTTTCGTCATCTTCGATGTATCTTACAACTTGACGGGTTCCATACCGGTCAGAATTTCCTTAGATCATAAAAAGGTTTGGTCTATTTTAAGACTCACTTGTGAACAGGTGAAAGCGCGAGTCTTTCCAACAGACTTCATTACGTTATTGATTTATTTCAAAACAAATAATGTAATATTATTTTTTAATACTAAAGACTTTACACTGATCTTTATGTAAGTATTATGCGCTTGTCTATTGACAGAAATAATCGGAGCTCTAATTAATCAAGACACAATGCTAGAAACAAATTACAGTAACATTTACTTCCGCAATCCTTCCCTCAAATGATCGCAGCATTTGGTGCGGGTCGTATTTTTTCCTAACTACTCCCATATCTGAGATTATTCTGTATGACATGAACAGCATGGCGTATGGACATATTTTTGTTCTAGTTAGTGCTTTACCTATCTTAGTTTCTGCTTTAAATCAGTCAGATGCTGGTGAAAGGAATGGCCATATGTCAGAATGCCTCCAAAGCAAAGATGGTGCAATTCGGGCATCTAAAGGTAAATACCTGTACTACATTAATGATGTTCAAGTAAACTGACATCGTTGTATTCTTGCATACAGTACAATCTAGATAAGTTGTGATATCTGAAAGAAATACCTCTTCATTTGAATCGTTTTAAAATGTATAATTAAACAGCTTCTGCATACACTATGTTTTATTTTGAGGCTCCATTCTTAAAAGCAGGGTGTAAATAGCAGGGGGATGGGGATGCACCCCCCCCCCCTCTCCGAATTTTAGGTTTTAGGGGGGGGGGGGGAAGCGAAGCTTTAGCAATATTATGCAATGCATGGCAGTTTAAAAAATATTACTAATATTATTTGTGATAATTGTAATGAACACAATTTTAAAAAAAAAACATAATTAAGTTTGGAATTTTATCTAGCTAATCACGTGCAGTTACAACTTGTATAAGGGTTAGTAAGTAACAACTGTGCCGTCGTACATTCAAGGCTCGTTATTCAGAGTTTCTTCACGTTTCCGTATACTATGAGTTTGCAATGGAGATACGTTCATAATCTTTTATCATAGATTAAAAAAAAACACACCTCTTGTCGCTTAATCACTCCCTTTCAAAGCACGGGATGGGAGATATATCTCCATGTTAGTCAACCCACTCATCCCCCCTTCACTTTTAGGACAAAATGGGTTCATAACACTTGTACAAACAATACTTAAGAAATTATCTACACTGACACTTTCCGCCGACCATGTCCTCAACTATACGCGCTTACCTTATTAGGTAGAATCATTCAATGCATTGCCAGACATGAAGGCCTGAATTCGCGTAGGAAGACTGACCTTTCAACATGTTCAAAAAGAAGTACGTAGAGGCGCCATGTATTGGGGAATTTCTTATACCGGTGATTTATGTACGTGTGCGAGCTTCAACGTTTAAGGGTTTCAACTGTTATATTTCCTTAACTATGTTCTTATCATAATCCTAATCACAAAGTATAAGAATAAATTAATCAAATTATAACAAGTAACTGTCTATGCAGTTTACTTCCAATAACCCGCTGGGTCTTATTTCTTTTCCCTATTTGGCAAAACCCTTTCAATCAAACTTGCTTGCAGAAATAGCATTTTTGTGTCCGCATATATATCTGCCGGTTGATAAGGAATATGATGTTGATCATTTTCTTATTGTTGTGGTAAGTGGTGGTGCGTCGACAAAGTTGTGCCCTGTCCACCAGGTGCTATTCAGAGATGTTTCTGGTCTACTCCGGTACAAATTTCCTCCAATTTCTATAAAATAAAAACTCTATATATTACTTGTTCTTGCCTAATAATAAAGAAAATGAATTAAGTCCCTAAACTCGTGGGAATCCTATACTTAGAGAAGTGTGTAAGCTAGATTTTCAGATCATTTTCTTTATACCACTATCATTATTATTATTTTCATTAATATTATGTTTTTCTGGTTATTCTTCTGCTTATTTATTTTCATTCATTTAGTTCTTGATTTATTTATTTGCTCAATTTCATCACTAAAATACGTAAATAAATACTAGTTATTCTCTTCTAAATCATGTAGCAGTACTGTCATGATCAAGAAGATATCTAGACACCTGACACCTGACATTTCTTTTCTGATCAGCGATACTCATGTCATAAATCAGAACAATCAAAGGAGAGATTACTGCCCACTAAAGCAAAGGATTATATACTGCCATGAAATAATGTGCAGGACAATTTGATTATTACATGATGCCAAATGTATTGCTGAAAGTAGAGCGATAGACTGATAGTTATTAAATGCACGAGGTAATCCACGACGCAAAATGTGTTATTTTGTTATGTTTTTGTCATCCACTTTGGCCTCTAATATTTCGTCTTTTCAAATTATCTCCCTGATATCTCCTACATTCTTTAACCTACACTTTTGAATTTTTCGTTATATATGCATTACAAAAGGAACTTGCCGTGCACACAGACACCCACACGCCTGTGAGGGTGCGCGTTGGGCATGTGTGTGGGGGTATGTAGGTGTGTTAGGAGATCATCTCCCCCTCCGGTCCCCGGTCTGAGTTCCTGTCGACGCCACTCCTTAATAGTAATCTTGAAAATTTAAAAGTAGTGCTATAATCATGTTATCGATGATAAGTCGAGTAAAGATAGATGCTAGTTTCTCGTGCCCTACCTCTTCTTTTACTCAACTGACATGAACATTTTTGTAATTTACTATGTTCGTTGTAATTTAAGAAATCTGGGTACATCTGTATAATGGGGTGCCAAAAAAGGATGAGATGTCATGCTTTTTCTCATTGCTTTCAGCCAATTGAAAAAGTGCCCATGTCAAGAATAATAGAAGCAAATTTGCCAAAAATGACTTTGAAATTATCCTGTCGAAAAACTAGGAATCAATTTTACTTGGCCTTATACCTGTATGACAACCCGTTTAGTATGTCATTACTAGACACAGAGAGAAATTGCATGTATTTACACGATGTAAGACAAAGCAAGGTAAATTTTAGAACCATCTACGTTATAATTTGGAAATTTCGAGATCTTTTGCAATAGAAGATGATTCTGCTTGTCAGATCGTCTGAAATGGTCGTTTCCTGTGACTTATGTTTATCATTATCCTGAATACACATAAAATCCAAACTGATATGAAACTGTCTTTATCAGAATTACCACTGCATTTTATTTGTAATCATTCTAAAATCTTGATCATCTTATCAACGTGTAATGCAGCTTTGTTTACATGGCACCTGCCTGTGTAATGTGTGCGGAGGGATTTGGATGGTGTACGTAAAGAAATGCCGAGTGGCCCATTACACCATTCTTGCTCTCTTCACATGTTAAACGTGAACAGTGCAATAAACTGTCATGTTATTTTTTTTTTTTTTTTTTTTTTGGGGGGGGGAGAGTCTTAACAACTATCTCAACTCTCTGTCCTTTTTAAATTCAGGTTTACTCTACATTGGATGCTATGACCGATTCTGCTTCGACAACAAAACTTATCAGGCTGTCATCGATATCAATGAGTGCACAGGAGCCTGTAAAGCCCCTTTCACAATTGTTGCCAAACAGACTACAACGGCTTGCGACTCGAAATTTTTCCCGTTGTACGACTCGTTGTAGCCGTTGTACCACTTATTGTACGATCCAGATGCGACAAAATGGTCGCATCTCGGTCGGGAAAAAAAACCGTGCTGCTTCGATATTTTGAGCGACTGACGCGATGAAAAATAATTGCACGACAGGCAGTACGAGTGTTGTGCGACTTTGCACGCACTCGTAAGACCCCGAACGAGTGTTGCACGAGTATTTTCATGTCGTACGATGATGCATCCTGTCGTACGAGTCCGTTGTACCACCCTAAGACTACTGGAAGACCTGTCTCGCCCCCTTTGCAACGTTGTACGATTTTTTTTCACCCCCAATATAAGCTCGAGAACTCCTGAGCTTTCATCCCAAATGTCTGGACCATCCATACTGTAAACATGGCTGCTGCTCGACCAATAGCTCCTGGGAGGCTCTTGCATTTGCTAAGTCTGAGAAGGCAAATCCAAAACGTTCAAGACAGACATGTCATATTGATGGCCTTACTCATCCGTAGACGTCAAAGACATGCAAGGCAAAGAAGAAGGTGGTGGGTCAAACCCTGGATTGAGAGACGTGTGCTGTTTGGACAGTATGATAATCTGATGACGGAGTTGCAGAGAGAATGTCAGGGTGACTTCCTGAACTACATGAGGATGCCACCAGAAACGTTCCTTGAACTGTTGCAGCGCATCACTCCGAGGATAGAGAAGTCCTATCGCTACCGGCAGCCACTGGATCCTGGGCTCAAACTGGCCATCACCTTGAGATATCTTGCGACCGGCAACAGCTACAAAACCCTGCAGTATGCCTTCCGTGTTGCCCATAATACCATCTCTCTGTTTATACCAGAGGTGTGCCAGGCCATCATCAGTGAATACCAAGATGAAGTATTTTCCTGTCCAACTACCCCAGATGAATGGAGAGAAGTGGCCCGGACTTACGCTGACAGATGGAACTTTCATCATGTCTGCGGAGCCTTGGACGGAAAACTCGTGGCCATCAGAAATCCACCAGGCTCTGGTACGATCTACTACAACTACAAGGGTTTCTACAGCCTCATCCTCTTGGCCCTAGTTGATGGCAATTACAAGTTCCTCTGGGCTGACGTTGGTAATCCCGGTTCATCATCGGATGCCCAGGTCTTCAATCACAGCCCGCTGAGACGTGGACTGGAGAATGGTACTCTTGGCCTGCCAGATCCAGAGCCCCTGCCAGATGATGACCGAGACACCCCTTACTTCTTAATTGGGGACGACGCCTTCCCTCTCAGGACTTGGATGCAGAAGCCGTACTCCAACCGTGAGCAGACCGACGAGGAGAGAATCTTCAACTACCGTCTCTCGAGGGCTCGCCGTGTGGTGGAGAACAGCTTTGGCATCCTTGCCCATCGCTGGAGATGCTTGTTGAGTACCCTACAGCTTGATCCAGAAAAGCCAGGACAGTCATTATGGCCTGCATGTGCCTCCACAACCTAATGAGAGATCGTTTTCCTGGGCTTCAGAACATTGACGTTGACCATGAAGATGAGTTGGGCAACCACATCCCTGGGGCATGGAGAAACGCAGCAGTTCTGCAGGATGTTGAACGAGTTGGCGGAGGCTACCAGGCAAACAAAGAGGGCAAGAAGCTGAGAACTTACCTGAAGCACTACTACAACAG
This sequence comes from Echinometra lucunter, assembly GCA_029962745.1. Lineage (NCBI taxonomy): Eukaryota > Metazoa > Echinodermata > Echinoidea > Camarodonta > Echinometridae > Echinometra > Echinometra lucunter. The sequence goes on from CM057164.1 coordinate 7,786,075, forward strand.
TCCAGTTGGAAGCCTGCCCTGGCAACAACACATGATATAGACTGCCACTTGGCGCACTACTTGGGATACAGCACGTACAGACTCTGCCATAAAAATGGCATGTAAACTTCGATCATGATTTTGTGGAATGAATCATTTCAAAGTAGAAATGAATGACCATGTCAACAGTTATTTTAAACATACATTACTTTTACATCGAAAGGTAGTTTGAAATTTAAAAAGTTAACTCTCTTAATAACATGTGTTTGAAATAAAATAATGAAGGAGAACATGTTTGAAAAAATGTGATTTATGAGAATAAAAAAGATGTACAGATATAACATATTTTCTTTTGTCATTAATCATGTTGTTTTAAACATGATATATATTTTTCAAAGACATTTTATTAACGATAATCAATTTTATTGACCATGTTAATGTTTAAAATAAAGTTTGAAATAAATGTTCCAAAATGGGTCAGTTGTAAATTAAATTGAGAGAGTTCATCAAGTAACAATAACAATCCAAACAAAAGTTCACTGTTCATTTTCTTTATTTGACAAGTCTGACAAGTTCAAATGGATGATGATTGATGTGACGGCGCTGTTGCTGCCTCCTTGATTTAGTGGAATGAATCATTTCAAAGAAGAAATGAATGATCATGTCAACATTTATTTTAAACAAAAATTTCTTTGACAATGAAATGTTTGAAATAATAAAAGTTGATTCTCCTTTAATAGCATGTATTTGAAATTAAAAAAAAGAACATTTTTGAAAAAACGTGATTTATGAGAATAAAAAAGATGTACAGATATAACAAATTTTATATTGTCATTAATCATGTTGTTTTAAAAATTATATATTTTTTCCAAGACATTTTGTTAACGAAAATTAATTCTATTCACCGAGTAAATGCTTTAAAAAGTTTGAAATAAATGTTCCAAAATAGTCAAATTATAATTTGAGTTGAGAGAGTTCGTCAAGTAACAATAAAAACAATCCTAACAAAAGTTCACTGTTCATCTTCTTCATCTGACAAGTTCAACTGGGTGATGATTGATGTGTTGGCGCTGTTGCTGCCTCCTTGCTGCTGCTGCTGAAAGGGGGCCTGCTGTTTTTGCTGGAAGTGGGGGTGCTGCTGCTGGAAGGGGGCACGCTGCTGCTGGAAGGGGGCCTGCTGCTGGAAGGGGGCCTGTAAATTGGGCTGCTGAAATCCTCCCTGAGGGTTCTGAGGGGTCCAGGTGCTGCTTGGCCCGAGCATCCCAAGGAAGGAAGCATGTGGAGCGTCCTGGGTGAAGCCGATCGGCGCTGACTGAGGCCTGAGTGGCTGGATCATCTGGGGAGTGCTGGGGCGAGATACTGGGGTGGTGGAAAGGTGGTCCGCCCGATCCTGGTAGCGGCTCACCAAGTTGAAAGTGTCCCTGGTGAACTCTCGCCAGAGGGGTCTTGGGAGTGGGCGGACGGCCTGCAGCATCCATTCTAGCCAGGCCTGCCTCTCGTCAGCGCCTTGGGTGAGTGCCGCATCCACCTGGCTCCGGATGGCCGTCTGCTCGGTGGATGTTCTGATGAATTCCAGGAGGGCCTTTTCCACATCGGTGGGCGACCCCCTCTTCTTCCTCTTCTTGGGAGGTGCAGCCCCCTGGCTGGAGACTTGGTTGGAGCTGGGTGCTTGGCTGGCATCTGGACCCTCCTCATCTAAACCCTCTTCGTCGGAGGCGGCTTCAGTAATTCGGCCACTGAGGTGGCCCAGTTGGCAGCCCTGTGACCGATGGACTATGTGCTTCGTCAGAAAACCAAGGTTGTTATTAACCCATCTCTGCCTGGGGGTAAGGACGACGGCCTTCTGACCACTCTTCTTTCCAGCGGTCTTCATCTTCTCCAGGATGGTCCTCTGGCTTTTATACCATAGTCTGATGTCGGCCACTGAAAATATACAAAATGTAGAAGCAAGACATTAGTCAACATCCAAAAAATTGGCATGTTTAACTAATAAACATCATCAATAAATCGGAATGTGCATATTTTTCAGCTACTACTTACCGGTGACTCCCAGCTTTTCCGCCATCTCCATGTACTTGCGCTCCTTCTTCTTAGAGTTTTTGAAGTCCACCTTGCTCTTGTCGTAGATGAACTCATTGTCAGCGAAAAACTCGGCCAGCTCCTGCTCCATGGCTTTGGTGATACCGCAGGTAGCATGGCCATCTGTCACGTTGTTCTCATCACTGGCGGCGGCTGGTGGATCTTGGCCCCCTTCCTGCAGCATTTCATCATCCTCGGTCTGGGCTTCACCAAATTCATCACCCTCATCACCAGCTATGACAGAAGCAGTAGCTTTCTCCTCGGCCACGGGTATAGGCTGGGGCCCTTCCTCCTCATCAGGCTGATTTTTCCTCTTTTTCCTTGACTTCTTTGGGGCCATGCCGATGCTTGTATTTTGGTTGTGTCTTGTTCACTGTAGCAGCGTCTCGTCAGGCATCAGCGGTTGTAATGAAGAAAGTCGCATCGCGTGTCGTATTTATAGGCCAACACCTCGCGCGACAGGTGGTGCGGTGTGTCGCACAATGGGTCGTAGCCTTGTACGATCGGTTGTAGTAGTCGTACAACGGGTCGCTAGGTCGCGCGACATATGGCGCTACAAAACGCATATGTCGTGCGACTTGGTCGCATCATCGTTCAACCGTTGCAGCCGTTGTACGACTGTTGCACCCGGAAACATGAAAATAATCGCACGATTACGTCTCACGACTGTTGTATCCTGGTGCAGTGGTCGTTCACCTCTCGTACGATTTTATATATTGCTTGCGACTCAAAGACAACACTTCTACAACAGGACGGAAAAAATATTTTCGAAAAAAAAAATTATCGCACGAGTGAGGCGCCAATTGTGAAAGGGGCTTAAGAAGAAACTTTATGAATATGCTGCATTGGAACATGGAAACACCTGTTACTGCGGGAAATTTCACTGCTTGGATGAACAGTTCCAACAATGTGATAACAAATGCGGAATACCTTGTCCACTGGCAGATTCCCGGCGTTTAAAGGGACACATCGAAACGTGTGGAGGAAAGGGATTCATACAGGTGTACGAAAGTGAGAATAATGCACTCTCATAGTATCAATGAAATGCTTATTATATTATATTATATTATGATTATTATATTATGCCATGCTGTCCATAAAGAGATTCATCAGATTGGTGAAGAAACCAGTAAGCCAAAGCTAACAAGGTAACAACAAAATGATTATAAAAAGATGAAATTCCCTTTGTGGTTGTTGTTTTTTTTTTTTATTTTATGCCATGTTGAAAATTTAAAAAATTATCAAAGCTGTTTTAACCCATTGGCTACTGAATTTATTCATTCATTCACATAATAAAACAGAGGCCTCCCGGTTTCAGCAGCCAATGGTTTAACAGAAGGAGAAGTAAAACAGCTTTGTTGAAATGTTCAAAGATCATGGGCAGAAATCGTTTTTTTTTTTTTTTTTTAAGTGAAAGGGGGTTTTCAGGAGGAAAGAAAAAACCTCAGCTCTCCAGATTTTTTTATTTTTTTAATTTTTTATTTATTTTTATTTTATTTTATTTTTTTTATTTATTTTTTTTTTTTTTTGGGGGGGGGGGGGTACTCCGTGGTATTCGATATCAAATCTTCGAATTATATCGTTGGAAGCGAGGGGAGAATACAACACATCCCTCCCTATGACGACATCATTAGAGGAACAACCCCCTCCCTCCGCGTCCCTTGCCGCTTCCTCCCACCATCACTGCCCATGTCAAATCTAAAATCTGTCGATATTTTCAAGAACACCTGCCGGCACTTTATTGGCAGTAGATAGTGAGAGCATGAAAGCGATTCCAAAATGTATGCTTACGTACTCCCAGTTTCGACACTTTATATCCGTCTTTTCTTATTTAATTTGCACTTAGTCAAATTAACAGGATTAATGGATTCCCCCTTTATTAAACAAACGTTACCGCACATAATATATAGGGGAAAGACCGGACCTCCTTCTTTTCCAAACATAATTCAAAATGACCGAAATTCTTGATATTGTTTAAAATCTATACTGGTTTCATTTCCATGTTATGGAAAGTAATAACCTTATTGGTAGTATCAATCGTCTTTCTTTTGACATTAAATGGGGGGGGGGGGGGGTGTTTGCTTGTTTGATGCTGTTTTTTTTTTTTTTTTTTTTTTTTTTTTTTTTTACCAAGAGGGTGCCATTTCCTCGTAGACTTTTAAGAGAGAGATTAAAACTTACTTGGAGGAAAAGCAAATATTTCAGATTTCACATGTTTATTGCACTTCCATTCTCACTTTGATTCGTAGATGAATACGATGTCACATCCGCAGTTACAGTGGTAACAGGCGACATTATAATCACAAAGAAGAGCACCCAGGAGCGCAACCAAGTCACTGTCATTAGCTACATTGCTGGTATGGCTCTTGGAGCTGTGGCGGTGTTGTTCATCACAGCTTTGGTAAAATTATACCTTAAGTATAAAAGGGAAAATGTAGACTTACAGATGAGGCAGGAGCAGATCGAGGTGAAGACTCTACCCATGCAGGAATCTATCCTGATGACTTATCAGAAATTACACTCGCCACCTTGTGATTCAAATTTGACTTTAAGGGCCGCAGTCTCAATCTTATCACCTGTGACAGCTTCGTGCGACTCAACCGCTGAGCAGCGTCGAGAACGAGCTTGTTCTTCCTCCGTGGTTCCTGGCACGGTCGAGGACGATGACAATGATGGCGATGATGATGATGATGACGATTACGATAATGGGTACATTGACATGAGCCGTGATCTTCCAGATTCATCAGGAGAATGTGATCGCGATATCGAAGAAAAATATTGTTCAGTAGTAGACGTGTAAAGACGATAGTCTTTACTTTTTTTTCAAGTAACCTGTATATTGTATTTTGAATAAATATTTTGAATGAATATCAGAAGCCAAAATGATGGAAAATAACAGTTGTCAGCTACCACTGGTTTTGTGACTATAATGTTTATAAAGTTTCAACATCGTTAAAAAAAAACAAAACTCATGACGCACATTATTAACTGAAGTAGTTTAATCCAATAAATAATGTAAATGAAAATCAATGTGTAATCAAGAAATGACGTCGGAGGAAACGAGGCAAGTTTCACATGTAAACTAGCTTAACATGCCTAAGTTGTTTCACAAACAACTGAGGTGGACATTTCTTCCTAGAAAGAATGAATTCATTACTTGTTGTATCTCACTATTTCATGTCATTTAATGTATACAGAAGGCACGTGCACTGTAACCAGACCCTCGGGGGAAAGGGATCAAAATGTGTGTTGTTTTGTTTTTGTTTTTTTTTCCTCTTCTTCTTCTTCTCGACATGGACGCTAAAACACGGCGCGCCGGTTGCATGGTCACCGCGCCATCTCCGTGCAACCTCTGCATGGAAGACGCATGGATTCCGTACGATTTCCGTGAGGAACTACACTACAATTAAATGCACTAAAATTCCACAATTCCAAAATTCCACAATTTCCGTAAAATTTCCGAGCAGCCTCTGTACGGATTTTCCCAGCTTGCCCTCGAGGGCCAATGCAAGAAATTGCACGATGATATAATGTGAACACAAACACTGTGACCCATCTACAATGCCCCCCCCCCCGAGTTTCTATGCAAAACAAGGAAAATTATTCCCTGCTTATTAAGATCATTGTTCTCAATGGAGTATATACACTTTAAAGGCCAGTGGGTACTACATGTACAACATAAGCCAGCAGATTTATATACCTTCATCTCTGTTAAAGATTTGACAATGACATGTGCATGATTGGTACCAAGTACAGCAAATCATTAATAGTTTTTATAAATTTATATAATGAATGTATAAACACGAGATACACTTTAAAACTATTTTAAAAAAAGAACATGTAAAATTAGTGAGGAAACAGCTTTCTGGTAAGATGGCCAAGGCCCAGTACTGTTATCTAGAGCTAGAGTTCACTCTGCAGCAGAACTTGCCCCTTTCTGTCACAATGGTAACGACGTCTTCTATGTCAAGGTACATGCTGATGTTGGTACAGGATATTCTTCTGCAGATGTATCACCAGAGTTGGTGTTGCTGTCACAGGTTCCTAAAAAAAAGTGAAAGGAATGAAATTTGCTAGAACACAGGAAAAAAAAAATTGGGCATGCTGAACACTCTTAACTGGATGAATGATGATGTTATCAAAATGGTTTGACAGGTCTACCAATTAATGCAAATAGTGGACTGCAACAACCAAGAACCCACACGGATAATTCAACCCCTAAAAAAGCACAGGCTGTTTTGGTATATAGCCAGGAGGAAGCATTGACTGCGCGAGCATACTGAAAAGTGGCATGCACGTTTCCCGTGATACAACTAGATGAATCCTTGACAGCTCGCGGTCGAAATTTATGCCTCCGCCATTGCCAGATCGGAAATATACGGCACATTCATGTCGATTTATTTTCATTTATACAATGACATCTTTGACCTTGACCTTTGACCTTGTGACCCCCAACTCTAAGTGTGACCACCGCCCTTTCCATATGCACACATGAGCCAACTCTTGCTTTTGAAATGTAATTAAAATGACACCACTCTCGCTTTTCAGCTTCGAAATCTTATAAGGTAGTGTGACTATATTCTCACTTTTCTAAGAAAAATGAAAATAAAGTTTCCAAAGGCAATTATTTCTCCCTTCCGTCTTTAAAAGCTTTCGATAGTTGGAAACTAAATATAATGGGTGTTATCATGATCATGCACGTTAAATTCTTGCTTTCGAAATTGGATGACACTGCTCGCGCTTTTCAGCTTTGAAATCTTGAAAGGCATTGAATACTCTCGATTTTCCAAGAAAACTGAAAACAAAGCTTTCAAACATACCACGGTATTTTTTCTCCCTTCTGCCTTAAGAAAATTTCGATATTTTGAATCGTAATGATGCACATAAGATGTTTGCTTTTGGAAGGTGACTGATATGACACTGCTTCTATACTTAGACTAAGATAGTTTGGAAAAAATTTGTTATGAATTTTTGAAATTTGAAGTTAGATGTCTTCATATACGTGAAAATAAAAACAAAAAAAAAATCCTTCAAAGTGTGATAAATGGTGGGTGATGGAGCCAGTAATAAATGATAAGGCATGAAAATAAACTTTTGGTCCATTAAATGATCAAATTAGGTAGTTTCTACTGAAAAAAGAATTCGAAGTCGGTAGGTGCTTAAATTCCATGAAAAGTGGTAGTCTACCGCCTAAATCGGTATGTGATTTTCACCCACTAGCATTGACTAGTTTGCTCTCAGCCAATCAAATGAAAGGATTTTCAGTAGCTTATAACAGTTGTCAGTAAAAATAACTGACAAAACTATTCATGGAACGTTCCCTTATTAATTTCAGGGTAGAAAATGAAAGTTTCTTCTTTGAATAAATCTTATGTCTTGGAAAAAGCAAAAGGTCGTTTATGATGACTGCTGTAATCTCATTGGAAAAGCCATTAAAAATGGTAATAATATATGGATGTAAAAAATAACGTAAAATCACGTCATATTGTGGTCTTTAAAAAGTTGTTAAAACGTGGGAAATAACTGACGTAAAAACCTCGTCTTATTCTGGTCTAAGAGAAGACGTAATAAAGTGGTAAATAGTTTGACGTAAATTTTTACATCATATTATGGTCAAACAAAAAGTGTGGAAATATTGGTCATAGAAAAGACGTTGTATTGCTGTCGCAAAATAGTCATCTATACGACGTATGACGTGTGGACCAGTTTGAGACCATTTTATGACGTCTTAAAGACGTACGTCTGCCATCAGGGATAATGCCCAACATCCATACTGAACAGGTATATATATATGTATATAAATTATATCGAGCTCGGCGAATTCTACTCATAGTGCGCCTCATAAATATCATTTTTATCGTTGACACATAACTTTAGGTCCAACTTTACACAAAATTGTACAGGTGGAACTGCGTTATGGACATGGGTAATATACAGTTGCTTGACCTTTTTCTACAGTTTTTAAAATAGCGAAATATATATCAAAGTACACATGATGTCATAAAATACAGATAGGTTATAATTAGGTTATATTTCACAAGATATAAACCATATTTTACACTTACAGTTGACGCCGAAGGCTCACCAGACAGAGAATTCGATTTGAACTTCGTGCGTGCATACATTATGATTAGCATTTTTCTATCGCATTCATTGGCCATTGCGGTGGACGTTCATGTAGGCCTAGTCTTTTTCCCCTTGCGTTCGAAATTGTCCTCAAAAGTGCATTTCATTTATGAGACTAAAAAGTTAGATATGAACATGGTACTACAAAAGTATGTCATTTTATAACCTACCAAATATCAAATTTAATGACAAACTCAAATGATTGCTTTAAAGGACAACAAATAAAATACTACAGCAGCATGCGTTTGAGACTAAAAAGAGGTGCAAGTTTGCACCCTTTCGTTGATATCGCTACAAAAAGGTGCAACATTGCACCTTTTCGAATTTTGCTGCACATTGCACCCTTTTTTCGGAGGTTTGCACCATTTGTGCACCTTTAATTCTTAGTGTATAGTAAGGAACTTTCTATGAAATGTAGTATTTTACCCATCAATGATATGTATAAACTACAAATTGCGTCCTTTATGTACATGTTTTTACCACACAAATTACCCTCAGTGCTGATAATCTGTTTTCTTTGAATTCCAGTTATCACAATTACAACACAAGGAACCGTATGTGAATAAATATCCCACTTTTTTAATGCTCAAGATTTCTAGATAATCTCTCAATTTCATGGCCCCAAATTTTGGCATTCAATCCCATTTATCATTAGAAATTCACCGGCCTACTGGCCTCATTTAAGAAAAAATAGAATTTTTTAAATAAACTCCTGAAATGTATCTCAATACTAGTTTGCTAATTACCCATCTTATAAACTGCTTTTCAAATCTAATTTCTTTGTTTGTCAAAATATTGCTCTCTTTTGAACCTATTGTAATTCTCTCCCCCCCCCCCCTTCTCTCTTTCTCTCTGTCTTTTTTTTTTTTTTACTTTGTTTTTGCATGATCATGTTATCTGATATAGAAGCCAGCCTCGACAAGCACTTTGCTTTTGCTGGCTCCTGCACTCGGAAATTGATATTTGTTTTTACTTCTATCATGCATGTAGTTTTATTTAAGTTGTATTTAAGTTGCATTTAGGGTATTTGTATGTCCCTTTGTTTCCCGGTGGTGTCACTCCGCATTGACTTCGTGAACGCATGATCTCTCGAAATTTCGCGTAAAAAGGGGTCTTTTTGGAGCATGTTCGTGATTGTGAAAAAAGGGGTTGTTTTCATGAGCTTGTACTCGAAATAGGAAAAAGAGTTTTTTCTAGCTTGTACTTGAAATTGAAAAAGGGGTGGGTTTTTTTCTGGTCCTTGTTTAATTGTGAAAATAGGGGTGGTTTAGTAAAAGTGTACTTGGAATGCAAAGAAAGGGGGTTGGTGTTTTTAAAGGCCAATTTGTACCCGTTTTGTGCCAAATAGGGGTAAAAATGGCTGAAAATGTACTTGAAACATCGCGAAATAGGGGTCAATTTCTGTGGGTTGCCGAACGATTATGGTTACACCTTTGAATACAGAGTGACAACACTGGGCTTTGTTTACTTGCTATTTCTGTATTATATTCATAACGTTGTATGTAAACTTGTTATGAGTGGAATAAACTAGAAACTTGAAACTTGTTCCAAAACACGCGGGCGTTTCGTGAGGTGGTAAGAAAGAGGTTCCCCGAAAACACACTATAAAATTAATCAACAAATCGGGGGTTTTAAGACGGCAGGTTTGTTTCTCGTAAGCTACAAGTGTGATGGTGTCGTCAAAAAAGAAATCCCCAACTCTCCCGATATGATCACCATGTTCACTGCAAGTCCCGTCCGGCCATTGCACTCGGACTCGCGATAATATCTGTACGCGAAAATATTGGCCTTTACAGTATTTCAGACACATGATCCGAGTATGTGTACTATTCGACCCTCGTAAGTTTCATGAGGTTTCCCGAAAATTTGCAAATGGGATTCCCTACCTTTAAGAGGATCGTAGGCGCTGTGATGTGCAGAGCTGTCAATTTTTTGTTTGTTTGTTTCTTTCTTTGTTTCTTTCTTTCGTTGTTTTCATTTGAATCTACATGTATATACAACATGAACGACTCGTACAGTACGAGTGGATTCACTCGGGGGAAAAGGAGGTGAAAAGAGTTTTAGCTTCAGATGGCCAAAATTCCGGTGCTTCCTTACAATCTCGTTCTTCTTGTTTTCTGCAAAACAGTATTCAATAAAATAATGATAATGATAATGTTGCATTAATATAATAGTGTATAAAACATAACTCCAGTGGTCCTTTATACCCTAGTCACACTAGAGGCGGAATGAGCCGGAATGCCATCGGAATGAAAATTCTTTGTACATTCCTGGATATTCGAAGTGCATTCTAAAAATTCTGTATGTATTCTGAGTGCATTCCAAATATTCGGGTCCATTCTTGTGGCCGGCCCGAATGTTTTGCTCATGTTCAAAACTGAGGTGCATTCGAAGTGGAGAAATATCGAATGGCATTTGAAGTGCATTCTTACTGCACTCTGACTGCATTCTGAATATTCTTACGACATTCCAATAGCATTCGAAGCATTCTGATCGCATTCAAGGGAGAGTCGAATCGCAGAAAAACGAAAATCCTGGATATCCTGTATAGTTGCAGATCCTCTCGTCCTTCTCAAGATTCCTGTGACCATTTTATACCCTATCGGGAACCATTCCGACAGCATTCTTGATACTCTCGGGACATTCTAAGTACATTCGAAGTACATTTAAAGCATTTGAGGTGCATTCTGTTTAAATTCTTGAACGTTATTCGAGGCGGGTTCGAAGGAAGTTCTAAGTATTCGAACGGCAGTTAGGTCAATATGAAATTCCCTCCCGAATGTGGCGCGAATTTTAAAAATTCTTCATTCTGGCTGGTTCTGCTTGATTCCTGCTGATTCCAAATAAGTGTGACGGGGGTATGAAAATGTCACTACCATTACGCACCCAATAAAATCCACGCTACCTTCACCCACGAAGTGTTATTTTCTTCTTGAAAAAAAATGTTCACGTTCATACACCGTGGAAAGTAGAAAATATGCAATATCTCAACACTAATTTACCAGTTAGTTGAATACCATTAATCCACAGCAAGCATCATATATCGGACCCATGGGTGGCAACAACCCATTCCGCCCCCCCCCCCGCCCCAAATTCACTTTTCCATGCGCCGATAAACATCTTTATTATTTTGATATCGGAGCCATTGGAGGTGCCAGCGCCTTTGAATGTTGTTTAAACAGATATATGGCGCCTTACAAATGCTGTGAATCATCATCATCATCATCATCTTTCGTAAAACTCTCGCGATCTCACTGAGGACTGCACTATTCGTGCTATTTGGAAAAGGAGACGATTAGACGATTGATAAATCAGCTAGAGACGTCATCGGCTAAGAATTTTTCCCGTCAAAGAAAAACCACAACAAAGCATCCGAAAAGGACATGAAAAGGATCCCTTGATGCATTAGTTCCGATGATTATGACAATGGTGCTGCCACCGATACCTGATAAGCCCCCCCCCCCCCCCCTTCATCTTCATTCTCAAAACCTAGATCAATCTGTGTACAGAGTGCCTTCTTTCCATCTAAGTGGGTGAATAAGAAAAGGAGCATAATTTAAAAGAAAATAAAAAATCATTCATTTTCTTTTTCTCATCTGTCGTATCCTTAAGTCAAGTCTGTATTGAAGTTTTTGAAACACTTTCGCTTTTTATATATCACTTGAGTAATGTTTATTTTCAGATATCAATAAAATGCGCTCTCAAGGATGGTACTTCATCTGCCTCTTAATAATTTTATCATTCTATTCACTTATACAGTGGCGTATCGAGGGAATACGGCGCCCGCAGGGGGCAAAAGCAGAAACTGTGCCCCTCCAAATACGCATGTCGCACTAACGTACTGGAGGGGGGGGGGGGGCGCAAGCCCCCCCCCCCCCCCCCCCCCAATAAATTTCAACCATACGTTTATTTTCAATTTTACATTAGTGATATCACGCAAATGTCATTATTTCTCCCTAACTTAGACTCCCTTTCTACTGTTAAGTAACGCATTCACAATTTCCCAAATAGCATGCATAACAAGGCAGAAAACACGCATAATATCAATACTAATGTGTTTTATGATATAACACTTAGTTTTATCTGTTTATCTGACAATGGATTCAAACTTTGATAATGAATATTCTTAGATGTACCAAAATTAGACACGGGCTTTAAGTTTGTAGTCCCAAATAGCGTTCTTTTACAGAGTTGCAAACCATCAATATTGCAAAAAGCTCTTTTACCATGAGAGTGCACCCGCGTAGCCAAGGGTGGAGGTGATGGGGGCGGTCGTCCCCCTCCAAAACGCCAACAAAAAGGAAAGAAAAAAAAAAGAAAAAATAGAAGGAAATAAAGCGGGAGCGAGAAAAGAAAAACGTAAGAGAACGTAAGAAGAGCGGGAGCAGACAAGGAACAATTCAAAGAAACGTCGGAGCTTCCGCGCTTCGCTCGGGTGGGGGAAACTCCCCCCTCCCTGCCCCCCCCCCCCCCCCCCCCCTAGGGAGCGCGCTTCGCGCGCTCAGCATGTGATTCACACCCTTCGTGTGCTCACTACCGCCGCGGCCCCCTAAAATGAAATCCTAGCTACGTCACTGTGCGAGTAAACCCTGGTACCCCACCGCATCATACCCTCTCCATGCTCGTCCCTTTTATTTCAGTGTCTTTGTCTGTATTATTATCATAAGTAATAAAGTATTTTGTGTAACGCTGGCATTTGTTTGAAACTTGCGAAGATTATTTGGGCTGCATGTTTCCATAATCATGTTTCAAAATTCATGAAAAAAAACTATTTTTCCGTCAGTAGATTCATGACACGCTTATCCATAATAGTACATGTCTTCAAATTTGATGTTTCATATTGCATGTATTCTACTTCAGACGTTTATTTCATATACTTCCCTTGTTGGAAATGAGAAAAAATAAAAATTGAACTGAACTGAAGTTGGAATTTCCTTTCCAGGTTTTGCAGACTGCACATTTTTAATTCGAAAAAAAATGAAAAAGCTCCGTATCGTGAGGGGGGGGGGGGGGTACCCCCGGCTCGGTCGCTATGTACACTCCCTCAGGATTGGTCGCTTCGCTCCTCGCAAAGATTGAGCCCCCCCCCCCCCCCCAATATTTTGGCTCATTACGCCACTGGCATGTCGTGTTAGTAAAACAGTCTAGTTCTAATGAACAAGGTTTGCAGTAGTGGTGTTTTGCTAATTAAAGTTCATTCCCTTACTCTAGACATGCTGGAGTAGACATGTAAATGTCTGCATCTGTTTATTGAGCTGTGAGCCTATACAATAATTAAGAAAATTCGAATTCACTGCTGAAGAATATATCTGTATGCGGTGCATTAATTTGACTGGTCTTTCTCATGGGCGGCGCAACGTCTTTCAAAAGGGGTGGGGCAAAAAAGGGGAACTTACAAACGGTGACCTGTCCACAAGAAGGTCCATACAAAACGACGGGTTTCCGGGGGGGGGAATGCCATTTTGAGGCGTAATTATCCCCTAACCTTCTATTCGACACACGTTTTCAAGAAAATATTCTATAATTATTCTAAATTCTATAATTTTCTCTACCGTTCTTTTCAACACACTTTTAAGGATTTTTGTTAAGATATTGTTTCTATCTTGAAATAGTAATTGCTACTTTCGAGTTGTATTAACTGATCTGATTAGGCCTACTCATCATGCTCATTTTCCAGCAAGCGAAGTGAGCTAGCAAAAATGATTTGTATTTTGCTCAAGACCAGGAATATGCATTATTTACAAAAAATTGATGCAAGCGCAATTTCATCTTTAGTAGGGTTCCTCCATATCATTGTTATTTTCATTCCTTAACCACGTCGTTTTCCTCATAATTGACCAAGCTGTACTCATCGCGACCGATCATATTGTATTACCAAAATTAGTCAGGTCGAAAGATGCTTTAAGCACAATATCATCACTAACAAAAGAATAGATTATACTTTATAACACTCTTGATGTGCCCTCCGTGAGGTATAATAAGTGAGAGCGAGCGAGCGTAAAAAGGAAACGCAGAAAGATTTCCTCATTACTTTCATTTAGGGGTAATTTTCCTTCTAGTTAAGTTGGATGAAGCGTTGTGCCGTTTCTGCCCCTGCTCCTGTTGTTATACATGTTATAATGCATGTCTGATACTTTTGAGCTAAAGGTAAATGGTTATTTTGAGGACTTTAGGGAGTTTACCAGAGGTGAAAAGTTACAGCAGAAGCGCAGCGTGAAAACTGAACATTTTGCTTGCATGCAGTTCACCGAAATGGTGTCTATTGATACTGACATCAAACGTCACTTTTTTGTACGACTCAACCAAACAAGTAGGCAGGATACGAAATAACAGGGCGTTCTTTGTTGTTGCTGTTGTTGCTGTTGTTGCTGTTGTTGTTGTTGCTGTTGCTGTTGTTGTTGTTGTTGTTTTGTTTTGTTTGGTTTGGTTTCGGTTTTGCTGTGTGAGTGGGGTGCTATTTTTTTCTTGCTTTTGCTTTTGGTTTTATTTTTGGGAGGGGGGCCTCCCACCCCCTTGCCCTAGATATGCCACTGCATTTAAATGAAAAAAAAAGTGAAGTGAAAAAGGTGTTCTTGGTTTCATAATCGTATTGACTAATAGGAGTGCATGTATCCATTACTAATACTTTGTTCTTCCCACTGGTATTGCTACTAAATAGGCTTTGTTATCGATCTGTCTAAACGAAAGATGTGAAACGCACACTTTCCCCACTTCCTCAATCCGTCGCTGGAGCATAGTTTGCTCAGTGTCACTTTAGACAGATTTGCAGATTTGTAGATTTGAGAACATCATGAATGGTTCGGCCGCGATTATCCTTCTTGTTTTCCTTGTCTACGTAAGGACATCACATCCATCAGTTACCGGTGAGAACGAGGCAAATGGATGTACCTATCAGCAGAGTTTAAAGGAACGGGCATCAACAGGTTAGTATAACTATATTCTTTATCTATCTTTATATAACTGTACTTAACAATTCAAGTTTATTTTAAATCTATACCACGCAGGAAGGGAGGGGATGGGAATAAAATTCGATTGAGGGCCCAAACCAAGAAGGTTAATGTAAAGTATTTGAACCCCCAAGACCAAGGCTAAGGCCCGATCTTGAAATTTTAAGGCCAATGCATAAATGATAAAAGATGATAAAAATTTATCATACCATGATGATGCTTCCCATACAAAAGAGACGGCCAAGTAAAAAAAAAAAAAAAAAAAAAAACGGGTGAAATGAAAGGACTTCAGCTTACAGCGCTGTCGTTACAAGTATCAATTTGAATTGTTTCTTTGTTTGTTTGTTTTTGTTTGCTTGTTTTTGTTGTTGTTTTGTTTTTCTTTAAAGACGGTTGTTTTGGTACTTACATTTATATAAGAAATTATTTCGCACTGTCTTTTTTTAAATAAAATATACTGAGTTACATTAGACCAGGATTTACGCTGGTGTTTACAACCATGCAGATTCATTCTGTTAGTTTTCCTGTAAATTGTTACAAATTAAAAATAAAAAAAAGTGTCCGCCACTGCTTGCAGTGTTCACAGGTAATGTAAGCTTACCAAGAAATTTCATTGTTAAGGCTCTTTTAAGAGCGCAATCTGCTTTTAATAGTTCGTTAGTTATTTTCGGACTAACGAACCTTATGTCATTTTCGGACTATTGAACCTTCGGAATAACGAACCTTATTTCATTTTCGGATTAACGAACCTTCGGGCTAAAAAAACCCTCCGGAATAACGCCACAAATGTTCGGATTAACGAACCCTTTTCATTTTCATACTAACGAATGTCTAGGTATACGCAATTAGCGTGTATTGGAACAACGAACCTTCGGAATAACGAACTTTTGGAATAACGAACATCAATGAGGATCTCTCTGCGCCAAGGGTTGCATTTTTTATCATCAATTTACTAATCATAGTAGCATGGTTAATACCACCGTTGTGTTGTCGCTGTTGTGGATGTTTTCATATCAATGTTTTTGTATTCGATACTCGTGTCATGCTGTTGTTAATGTTGTTATGATTAAATATTAAATATTTGAGGGCTTGCTGTTGTTGTTTTATTTTCAGAAATGCTCTACATTGGATGTTATAAACGTGCATGCTTCAGGATCGAAACATCATTTAATATTTCTACCATCGACGATTGCACGGGCTTTTGCAAAAATGAATCATACACGTTTGCTGCTTTAGAACTCGGTTATGCGTGTTACTGTGGACGCTTCGATTGCTTCCCTCTGACTGAACAGAATATTTGTGATGATAAATGTGGCATTCCGTGTTCTGTGAACAGAGGGGATCTAGGTTTAATTTGCGGTGGGAGCGGATTGATACAAGTGTACAAACAAGGTAGGTGCCATACTATGGGCCCAGCCCCATCTACCCATTCAAACGAAAGATAGTTTTGTAATTGAAATATAGACCTTCTGATGGGCCTTGTGGGTGTGTGCATGTGTGGGGCGGATGTGTGAGTGAGTGAGTCGAGAAGGAAGTCTTTACAATAACCTACTTGGAAAAACCATGTCGCATGCAAAGGGCTCCGCCTTAGAAAAACAAAAAGAAATAATTGAATGTTGCATATATGTATATTGTAGATATATATATATATATACAACAAAATCGAGACGAATGTCATGCTTTGATCCAACTTAAGTTTATTAAAATTTCCATAAATTTTCGGAAGCCTCTTCCTTTCTCAAGTGGAGAACTGATATGAGCAGATGAACAATAACAATATTACTTTGATGAAAACGCGTTGCCATGGGTGCGTGGATGTGTCCAAGCTTTACTGCTTGGTGCTCCAGCAGGCAAGGCAACAATATAAATGAAGTGATAAACTTATGATACATCAGTTCATATATATATATATATATCTCCATATCAACTTCGTTAGGAAGACATTCTTTTGTTCTATGCCATCAAAATGTCCCGCTAACGCCTTTTGTTTACGCCTGACGGAATAAATCCCATTGTTATACATGTTATACGTCCCCCCTATTAAACGCCAGTGAAGTTAAAGTTAAATGGTTAAAAGGTTAAATGGTTGGTCGCTTTTACCTGACTGCTAAGAAAGCATGCTTGTTGGTAAGCAACCAGGGGACCGACGGCTTTAAGTCCCCTCCGAAGGACTTGGTAATGAGAATCAATACCTTACCAAAGGGCATTAGCGCATCCACTTGGTTTCGAACCCGGGTACTCCCGATTACGAGACCACTGCTCTATCCACTGAGCCACAGCGCCTCCTCGTATACATTGTGTATACATATGAATTCTGAATTTCAGATGCATGTGCCAGTACATTGTACATAGAGTGATTTTATTTTATTGTATTTTATTTTATTTTACTTATCAGTCTTATCAGTTCATTTATGATTTGATTCAATCCAATAGATTTGTATATTCTTGAAATTTTATCAGGGGTGGGCTCTATTATAAGGATCTCATTCCTTCCCATTCATTGTCATAATGTATCCTTTGGATGTTTGTTATTGTGCATTGCATTTCTTCTTGAATGTCTTGTATTGTTGTTTTACTGTTTTTACTGTTTTTGTTGTTTTTTATTGTAAATTTTACATAATTTTGATGATGCCGAAATAATTGAGCTTTGAACTTTGAATGAAATATTGAAATAGATAACAACAGTCGTGCGATGATTCGAAACGATAATAATAACGAATGAAACTAGTCAAAATGACAATGAGCAGTATTTGAAGTGTTTGACTTTTTCCCCTTGGTCATATTCCTTTCATTTACATTCCCCGATGTCATCTAGCCACTATTTTGCCAATCTGTGTAGCTTTCATACTCACCAAGCCTCGTAGTGCACAGAAAAAAGAGAATACTTATGAAAGGAACGTTTTATTCTTACTTTAGTACACAATGACTAGTTAATAGATGCATTGCTAGAATGAATGAAGAAACAGTGACACTTCAAGAAAAAAAAAATCACAACAGCGTTTTATTTATTTCATTGTCCCTCTATTACAGATATAGATACAACTACAGCCGGGAAAGATGATAAAGCAGGTAAATATAGCCCCACCCTTCCCCCTTTCCTGCAGTTTCTAAGGAAGAAGTTGGAAAACGAAAAGAATACCCAAAATTCATTTTTGGATGCACTTCATAGCTACACATGGAAAATGCAATCATTGTACCACGTTTTTCAGTGTGTCACTCCTTTGCGCTTGTGCATAGGGTGAGGTCCAGGAATATGATTGAGGAGCTGTTAAAAGAAACATCTGTTGTTCTTTTAGTCATTCTAATATCACACAATGCATAATCTTTTAAAGACTGATAATCCCTTGTCATGGCATTTCCATTTTATGGTCCATCTAGAATCTTGTCAATTAATCAAAAACTGTTTAGTAACAAACGAAACCTATTACACTCGATTAAACTTTTTCTAGCAGATAGTAATTATGACAAATGTTTTGTACACTTTATCGAGAAGTCAAGAAACTTTATGGAACTTGATGAGAGAAGTCCAACCCTCATGTATTCAAGCATGGGTGGCGATTTGCATTCATGGTGGGGGGGGGGGGTGATTGATGCCCTCGGCAACGAAAGGGTGCGGGAGGGGGATACCCCCTCCAACGGTAGGGACTTTGAAATTACCCTCAGTAAAAGTCACATTTCAAAGTGTCCAAAATTTTAGAAATTTTTCTAAATATTGACTTTGACCATTATCATGAAAAAAAAGAAGAAGGATGACGATGTTGATGATTATCATACTAATTAATAATCATCACTGTCATCATCATCATCATCATCATCATCATCATCCTCCTCATCATCATCATCTCTGTGACTCATTGTCTTTACCATGTCATTTTTGACAGTGAATTAATAGGGGATGATAATGCAGGCCATCCCCCACAGGAAATATTTGGGGATGTATCCCCCCTCCCCCTCCCCGATCGACACCCGTGTATTCAAGTAATGTCCTCAATGTTTTTAAACTGCTGTTTTTACATCTAGGTTCTGTAGGGTGGCTATTCCCAACTATAGCAATCACTGGTGTCTTCGTTACCGCTGCCTTGCTTACATGTCTCGGAGTGGCGTTGGCAAATAGGTAAATGATGATAAGATGCTAATAATAATATTGATAAGGTAATAATAATAAGAATAATAATGATGATAATAATGATGATAACAATAGTAATAATTGTAATCATAATAGTAACAATAACTATAACAGTAATGATAGTTTTGTTTACACGGAGCAACTTCGTCGACGTCAGTGTTAATTGTTCTTCCTGAGGGGCCTGCCTGAAACTGTTATTAATCCAGCATTTGCAAGGTCCCCATTCACACCTGGATCGAGAGGGACAAATATGGGCACTGCAAACATCTTGTTCAAAAATGTAAGCATACAATGAGGATCGAACCCACACCCTTTGGTGTGAGAGTAAAGAGCCTTCATCAATATACCACATTGTTCGCACTATAGCATCGGAATAGTTTGCAGGCACAAACCCTTGTCTATCGAAACACGTTATGGAGGTCTGAGTACATACTCAGAGCACCGTACACACACCACCGTACATAATTTTAGCAACGCTTAAACGTGAATCCTTTCGTTGTGCGCTGTATTTCAGCTGAGGAGTTATTCACACTACCGGTCGAATTAAATTTCAAATCTTCAGATCTTTTTTTCGTGATACGAGAAAAGTAAGTTTTTGATAAACTATCGAAGATTATTTCCTTAAAACCGAATTTCATAGTTTTTCAATTTCAGGGATAGGCTATAATGCCTTTCTCTTTCAGATTATGACAGAGTCAGGGAACTTTCAGAATTAGCTCTGCAAAAGGGACGGGCTACCTTTAAGAGATGGTGAACGATAAACCGTGTCGACATTGATGTGCGAAAGTGACAGGAAAATTTGGAATTACATTTCTTTGTAACTGCCAAGATAGAAAAGAGGCGGCACTGGAAAATGTAATATTTGTTGGAGTGCACTCTCATTTCGTTGGATCTAATATAATAAATCCATGCTATTGTATGTTGCAACTGAATCTTTTTCTTCCTTTTCTTCTTATTTTTCTTCTCATTTCCTTCTTCTTTCTCTTCTCCTTCTTTTTTTTATTTTTTTTTTCGTCTTGAATATTAGTAGTATTAATATTGTTATTTTCGTTATTCACTGGCGGATCCATTTGAAAATACTGCTTCCACTGCTACTACTGCCGCTGCAAGTGCTGCTGTTCCTGCTGCTGCTGCTGCTACTACTACTACTACTACTACTACTACTACTACTACTACTTCTCCTAGTACTATTACTAGTAATGATGCTACTTCTACTGCTAATACTACTACTGCTAGTACTATTTCTAGCTACTACTATTACTACTGATGATGATGATGGTGATGATGATAATAATAATAATAATAATAATGATGATAATAATAATAATAATAATAATAATAATAATAATAATAATAGTAATAATAATAATAATAATAATAATAATACTGTCACCACTACTGGAAAAACTGCTACTAACACTCACTCACCAATAGTACTAATACTACTCCTACTGCTACTACTGTTACTACTACTACTAATACTACTGTTACTGGTACTTGTACTACTAATACTACTTCCACCATTGCTGCTGCTGTTGCTGCTATTAGCACTACTACTACTACTAGTTCTACTTCTACTTGTAGTACTACTGAGTTCTACTACTACTACTACCACGTCTACTACCACCACCACTACTACTACTACTACTTCTATTAGCAATTGCCCTTTCCTGTCCTATGACTCTTGTTCCCTTCCCCTCATTATAAATAATAATAGTAATGATAATAATAATGCAAAACATTTATAGGCACTTAATACTGGTGTTTCTCAGCGCACTGTATTCTGGTATTCGGTCTAAGTGTTAATTACCAGAACATAGCTTTATTTCCCTTCTGATCTTCTTACCAACTCATTCTTTTCCCTGTGATTCTCCCTTTTATCATAGTTTATTCAGAGCAGTGTAATCGCTTATACTCTGGGCTTTTGTGCATGCTATTTATCTTTATTGAGATTTATGAATAACACTGTAGAAATGGTTGCAGAACCTGCTTGCTTTGAAAAAAAATTGTGTGTGGAAACATATGTGTTTTGTTTTATTTTGTTTTGTTTTGTTTTTTTGTATTTTTTTTTTTTTGGGGGGGGGGGTTCTTCATGGTTTGGGTAGCCTGGTGATTTTCGAACAATAATTATTGTTCTAACAGAGTGTATGAAGAAGTAAAAAAGTGATACGATAAGAACGTTATCATTACCCACTGGTTCTGCAAACTTACCATCTCGTTTCTCTTTCTTGTCCTATGGCTTATCCCCCCCCCCCTCTCTCTCTCTCTCTCTTTCTCTCTTTCTCTCTTCCCCCTTCCCCCTCTTTTTTTCTTCCTCTCCCAGTTTTCGTTCTTTCATTTCCATCTGTCCCTCTCAACCAAGGGAGCGTTTCATGAAGAGTTTTGTTAGTGATTTTCACTGACAACTGTTATAAGCTTCTTAAAACCCTCGCATCTGAGAGCAAATTAGTCTGTGAAAATCACTGACAAAACTCTTCATGAAACGCTCCCCAGTTTTCTCTTCACCCTGTTAAAATCCCTATGCTATTCTATCTCTTAACTGTATGTTAGGAATTTAACACGTGTACAACTCGTTTCAATACGGACTTCATTATCTTTGTACATGTATAGGTTTTCTCACCCATCTTCGTAAACCTATCATCGGAATCAACGATTTTGTTTTGGGTTTGTTTGTTTGTTTGTTTGTTTGTTTGTTTTTTTGGGGGGGGTGTCAATTTCACGAAAAATTGACTGACAATGTGGATCAACTTTTGAAAAGAAAATATTATCGTGCAATTTGTTGGGGGGGGGGGGGGGTTTCAGCATGCGATTTACTATTATTAGAATACAAAGTGGACAGAGATCATTCACTTTAATTATCTGTGTAAACGACATTATTCAAATTCGCGTAAACAGCATTCCAATTCGCACAGGGCATGACGTGGTAAGAATCTTGGTATACATTTTTTTCATGAATAGGCATACAGTTTGGGCATTTGTGCAGTGTTTTCCATCTTATCGTAATGAGTCAGTGTGTGTTTCTGCTTATATGAAAATAAAGAATGTAGAAGATTGAGATTAATTAGCATTTAGCAAATGGGGGGAAAAAGAAATATGAAAAGAAACCCCCTCACAAGTATGCAAATAAAGATCACAACAATATAATCCATAACCATGTTTGACAGGCACTTTATACTGAATGAATGCGAAGATTAAGAATACGACCACATGAGAATAAACGAATAATGACATATAAGTTCCAAAAAAGGAAATGTGAATTACACATATATAATGACAGAAAAGAAATAAAGAATCAAAGGGAATAAAAATTAAAATGAAAAAAGAGATAAAGACCACTTACGTTGTTCTACAGGAATGGCGTAAGTACGAAAGTGATTGCTTAAAGACGAAAATGAAACATAGAGCAATTCAGCAAGGAATTTCTTCTTCCTCTCAAACTTGGCGAAATTGAACGACGGTTATTCATTACCAAATTGAAACAAATTAAATTTTAATGATAATTTTACTAATTTCAATGTTTACAAAAAGAACAACGTAAAAAGTGTTAAATTGAAGCACTGGAAAAACTAATGGACTACAAATTACTTGAATTGCAATGCTTGATCATGAAACTGAAAGCTGTTTTTTAACGAATGCGGTCGTGAAAACCTATATTAAGAAGAGGTACGATAGCAGTAGGATCATGATACAGGACACTACAGAGTGAGTCAGAAAAAATGTCCCATCATTTTAAAGTTGTCTTGTTTGAAGTATGGACATTCAATGATGGTTTTCATGCTATGTCTTGGTAGAGTTATCTTCCCAGCATTCATTGGTACCCTTTTCATTTGGAACTTTGCATGCGTGACTGAATAACAGACACTCATTAGAAGACTGCAAAATATCACTTGCGACAAGTGGATTGGTGAAGAATAAAACTGAGAACGAACCATAATACTTGTGCTACTTACAAAGGGCTGAAGATAAGTAAATGCTGCCAAATCAGGAAAGTCCTTTCGTCAGCAAGTAAAACAAAGATACAGATTTCCATCGTTGTCATTTTTAACAAACAAACAAGTCATAACCAACAAGATACATTTCAGATAGCATACTGGATTAATGTGCACTTGGTGATAATGATTATGACGACGATGATGATGATGATAATGATGACAACGATGCTGCTGATGGTGAAGATGACGATGATGCTGCTGATGATGATGATGGTGATGGTCGTGCTAGTGGTAGTGGTAAAAAATGTTAGGGAACCACCACTTTAACATTCAGCGATGCTTGGTAAAAAGAAATCAATGCTTAATCTGAAAAGGAAAATGTTAACACTGCATTACTTGTTTTTGCTTTGTGTGTGTGGGGGGGGGGTGTGGGAGGGGGTTGTGTGAGGGTGGGTGTGGTGTTGTGTGTAGGTGTGTGCACATAAGTTATAACTTCTTTAAAAAATTGTTTTAATCCTCATCCAGTCACTTGGCGCAAATGATATTTTGCATGCAGTCTTCTAAAGATTGTCTGTTATTCAGTCATGCATGCAAAGATTCAAATAAAAGGGTACCAATAAATGCTGGGAGGATAACTCTACCAAGACATATCATGAAACCCATGATTAAATGTTCATATTTCAAACAAGACAACTTCAAAATGATGGGACATTTTTTCTGACTCACTCTGTAAAATTATGACCAGTTGGTTTTACTTTCTCATTGTCTTATGACTTCTCCTTACCTCTCTCTCTCTCTCTCTTTCTCTCTGTAAGAATGTAATCGTGTACGGTGTACGGTAGGTTTTTATAACAGATGGTATGATGGCCGATGATACATTGGTGCCAGGTAAAAATGTCAGAGGTAAAAACGTCAGAGGTGAAAATGTCAGAGGAAAAAATGTCAGAGGTAAAAATGCCAGAGGTAAAAAATGCCAGAGGTAAAAATGTCAGAGGTAAAAATGTCAGAGGTAAAACTGTTAGAGGTAAAAATGTCAGAGGTAAAAATGTCAGAGGTAAAAATGTCAGAGATAAGAAAGTCAGAGGTGAAAATGTCAGAGGTACCGATGTGGGGTCCGACCACTTGGCCGAATGCCCACGAGGCCGACTTTTCTCGTATTGTATTTTCCTTCATTACAATAATGCGCTATCGGTATATAAAATAACTATGTCTCCTTTAGCATGTTTAGTCCTCGTTTCCGGATGTTCTACACCTTCAATGAAAAACAAACGCTGCCCTTTAATACTTATTAAACTTCCTTCTGGCATAGGTATTGGTCAGGGCGGTGTGATAAAATAGATTACAATTCGCTATTTTCGGCCTCGCAGGCCTTCGGTGAAGTGGGTTGTCACCAAAAATGTCCGAGGTAAAAATGTCAGAGGTAAAAGTGTCAGAGGTAAAAATGTCAGAGGTAAAAATGTCAGAGGTAAAAATATCAGAGGTAAAAATGTCAGAGGAAAAAATGTCAGAGGTTGAAAATGTCAGAGGTAAAATGCCAGAGGTAAAAATTCAGAGGTAAAAGAATAATGTCAGAGGTATGCCAGCTTTGGAAATGTTTAAGTGGCATGCTTCAGGTACGAATACTGAATTATAAAAATTATGGGGAGTGGGATATATTCAAATATTTTCTGTAAACATACTGTGTCTATACTTGAATGCCCTTGTCTTGGCTATTTGGAAATAACAGTCATGGTGTTGGCGGGGTGAACGTTCTGATATGCGCGCATTGCCCTCGTTTTCACCGCTGGGAGGGGCATTGTAAAAACGATGGTGGGAAAAACTGGGTTGGTAACACGAGTAGCTGACCACACACATTCCACACGACTGCGCGATTTTAATATGAACATTCCTCTTCATAATCTCCCTCCCCCTACTCCAATCAAGCGTGGTATACGTGAACGAATGCTTCAATATTATTGTCCTTATACGTAAGGAAGAATAGGAAGTAAGCGAAATTGATTCGTTAATTCTATCTGTTTCGCGACATTTTGTATTATTTCATCCGATACGCTGCGGAATTCACAACTTTTAAAAAGATTTATTCAATTAAGCGTGGTATACGTGAACGAATGCTTCAATATTATTGTCCCTATACGTAAGGAAAAATAGGCAGTAAGCGAAATTGAATCGTTAATTCTACCTATTTCTCGACCTTTTGTATTATTCATCCGATACGCTGCGGAATTCACAACTTTTTAAAAGGATTATTCAATTAAGCGTGGTATACGTGAACGAATGCTTTAATATTATTGTCCTTATACGTAAGGAAGAATAGGAAGTAAGCGAAATTGTATCCTTAATTCTATCTATTTCTCGACCTTTTGTATTATTTCATCCGATACGCTGCGGAATTTACAACTTTAAAAAAGAATTACAAAGAAAATAATGAACATCATCCCATGCTACATTTATTACCCAAAACGCGCGATTTACTTATCGCTTGCTGAAATTGTCATAAATATGTTTCACAGTGCAATCGTGTCAAGCGGCCAAATCTTAACACATAGAGGGAACTGGGCATTCGTTTGCTGCTAAATTTGGAGTCAGCTAAACAAGTGCTCGGAAGATCAAAACACTTTGGGCGATGCGCACATACCGGGATGTTCTCCCGGCCAAAACAAGATTGGTCTCATTAGGTGGTTGAAGGGGGCAGCATCATCACTTTCACATCAAATGAGTAAGACAGGAAGGCCAGTCGAATGACTTGAACATACACACTTTTACAGAGAGCAGTATTATTGTGATCTCTCCATTTATACAGTATGATTTTTTTTTAATATCTCGTGCTCTTCCTAATTTCAAATTCAATATTCTTACCTATAACACGTTCACGTCGGCATTTTCAGAGCTGACATTT
Source organism: Echinometra lucunter (assembly GCA_029962745.1). Taxonomy (NCBI): domain Eukaryota; kingdom Metazoa; phylum Echinodermata; class Echinoidea; order Camarodonta; family Echinometridae; genus Echinometra; species Echinometra lucunter. Next base: position 7,812,160 of record CM057164.1, read on the forward strand.
TTATCTCTGACATTTTTACCTCTGACATTTTATCCTCTGACATTTGTACCTCTGACATTTTTACCTCTGACATTTGTACCTGTGACATTTTTACCTCTGACATTTTTTCCTCTCACATTTTTTCCTCTGACATTTTTACCTCTGATATTTTTTACCTCTGACATTTTTACCTCTGACAATTTTTCCCCTGGCATTTTTACCTCTGACATTTTTACAGGGAACCGATACATTAGTAGGCTTTTCACACCTCCAATTTGGTGGTACTAAGGCAGTTTTAGTACCACCTTTTGGGGCCTTTAGTACGGGACTAACTCTCGGATTCACACCTCAAATTTGGGAGGTGGGTTAGCACCACATTTAGTCCGGGTCTATCTGACCCTGGTCAACAGCGGGGTTAGCCCACCAATTGGTGCGCTAACCCCGATGACCCCAAAAGTCAACTTCCACCCATACCAGTCAGTCCGCGGGTCCCCCAAAAGTGGGGTTCCTTCACGTAACTGGTATGCATGAACTGAACAGGCTCTGCATATTTAATGAGTTATAACCTGTCAGAACACCACTTTCATTATGGCCCTTGCTGCTCTAATACTTAATCAAATTCGATGTTTTTGGTATCTATGTAAAGATGAATAATTAATCTCTTATGTCATGTGTTTGAATTTAATGAAAAATTTGGAAGAAGAGGTGAAATTGTTAATCTAAAAAACGATGCAAAAAATATTTTTTCCACTGCCAAAAGTTGTCATTTTGTAAGGCTTTTTATACTTGAGCCCAAATAATTTTTACAAGACCACAAATCTGAATATCTATGTTTTATGAAAATACCAATTTTAACACATGATGCAATTTAATCGGGTCAAGAGCACACTTTACACAGGCCAAGTGCAATTACCAGCCCAAAACCATAAATACTGCTCCGTGATTGGTCCATTCAGACCACACACTCATCCTGGAATCCTAACGGTCACCTGCTGAGTCACTGAAGGTCACACTCTCCATGTGGCAATCTGTTCAAAACAACCGCGCTGGCATGATTCTGACCTTATTCAGCCAATCAGAACACTGGATTTCATGCTGATCTAAAAATCAAGAAATCTTGAGCTGAACTTCGTTGGGAAAAGTGTACTCTTGCCCCGATTAAAAGGTGCCCCCACATTAAGAATGTATTTTGAGAAAATACAGACTCTCAGCTTTATTTTGATGTAAATATTATTTGGGCTCAAAATAAAAAGTTTTGCAAAATCTGCAAGAGAAGTGAGAGGAGGAGATTTGTGTTTTGAAGCATCTTTTTCACCCTAATTTACACATATTTCCCCAAATATGTTATCAAAATGAATGCAAAAATGTTAAAGTGTGATATTTACTCTTTTCAATGGTTGTATCAACCAATAATTTCACTTGATGATAAAGTAGTTAAATTCTTCCAGAAAGAAAGTCTCATAATTCATGAGATTTGATAGGATGGAAGATTTGGCCACGAGAGCATTTACGTGAATCCTGCTCATTTGCTCATTAGCATACAGACCTGCCGACTGGCTGATACTGCACATGTGCTAACGTTACTCCGGGGTTAAAATTTGAGGTGTGAACACCATGTAATTTCTCGGCCCGAGCTAGGCGGCTAGTACGGGACTAAAATTAGAGGTGTGAAACGCAAAAACAGTTCGGGGTTAAGCTTAATCCGGTTCTAAACTCAGTCTAGTCCGGGGCTAAGCTTAGTACGGACTAAAAGTTGAGGTATTAAAAGCTTATATGAAACATTTTGATGCAAGCGCTAAGGGGGAAAAAATACGGTTATCATCATCATTACTGTTTTGATCACGCATGACTTGAACTCAGAGTTTCATAGTGTTTGGTATTTATGTGTAGTTTCTTATGTTTGTGAACCACCGACTAGTAAGGAGAATCTTTCAACATAAACTTGTTTCTTCCTGGATATCCTCAGTCACTCGTCGACAGTTACTACTACTACTACTACTACTACTACTACTACTACCATTACTACTACTGCTACTACTACCACTACAACTACTCCGACAAATGCTGCAACAACTACTACTACTGCTGCTGCTTCTACTCCCTGGACGAAAATCCAATCTCCTATCTCTATCCCCATTGGAGATCCCCATTGAATATCAGTTGGCAATTGGGAGTACATGGAAAGTTAAACAATGGTTCCCCACTGACCAACTGAAATTGACTCATTGAAACCATAAAAAAACCAATCGGTCGATCTCCATTGCAACTAAATGCCAGTTGGTTGCAATGAGGCAATCGGAGAACAATTGCGAACTGGTTTCAATAGGGACTCATTGTTTCACTTTCCATGTACTTCCAATTGGTATTCAATGTCAAGAAATGAATTGGTATTTCCAACTGCATGGTCTTGTAACTGCAACTTAAATTTTCCACTGGTATTAAATGGGTATTCAATAGGTCAGTAAGTACACTGGGGTCAATTGGTCCAATTGAAACCATTCAATCTGATTTCTTATATAGCATGATCAGTGTATTACACCAAAAATTCTGGTTAGTGAACTAATCTTTCTATTGTAATTTGAAATATGTAATGTAAAATCATACATTTTTTGGTGAAATATTTCACAACTAAACATATTTCGGATGGATATTCATAAATAGAAATATGACTGCATTTGTATTCTACTCTAATTGTTGAATTTTCAGTTCGAAGCACTTACTGCGCGCGCTTCCCGTGCTCACTACCGCCCCCCCCCCCCCCCCCCCCCCCTCCCCCCCCCCCCCCCCCCCCCCCCTCAACTGAAATCGTAGTTATGCCATTCTAGATGGGTTACCGGGAATATTTGGCTCTGCTCCCCTCCTCCCTCTGATAACAGGCACCTGTTACGCCGCTGCAACGAGGCGCCTTAAACCACTCGACTGCGGCACCTGATGAAGGAAAATAAGATCTCGCGGGCCTTCGGTCACGCGGGCCCTCGGTCTCGAGGACCTTCAGTGAAGTGGGCTGTCACCTTTTTTTTTTTTCAATTTGCCTCCGTCTGACATCGTCTAACGTATACTGTATACTGTATATATTTAGACGGAGGGAGACGGAATCGTTAAACGGTAGGCATATATACTGCGTTAGTCCGTCCTCGAGTGGAGTACGCTTTGAGGCACGGAACCCGCACACCGAATACAGCTGTTGAATCAGTGGAACAAGTACAAAAATCTGCGGCCCGCCCCGTTCACTGTGACTTCATGAGAACAACATCCTCCTCATGTTCCCTTGTCGACCGGATGCACCATCAACTGGTTCGCGTGCCTTTGCCACAGGTCATTTCTCCAGCAACCTACTTTGGTAGGCCATACCAAAAGCTACAGCAGACACATACAAATGTGCAATGTTCCCTGGGACAGTACGGATATAGAATAGATTACCAGGACATGTCCTTCTATATGGAAACCTAACTACATTCAGAGAGGCTGCGCTCCCTATCATTAGCATGATGCGGCCTCCTGTTGGGTCCCACATGCTATGGGCTAATACATGCACCCCTGCATGCTCATATTTTTATTGTATGATTATGTGAGCCAACCAAAATCCTGCACCTTGACACCTCCACTGAAACTTATGATTGACATCACAGTATAGCTTCCAAGGAGCTGCATCTTGGGATTACTGCAACAAGTAACAAGTAACTGCTGCTATACTGCTGCTACTTCTAATATTACTACCACTACTACTATTACTACTATTACTACTGATACTACTACTGTTACTACTACTACTACTGCTACTACTACTACTACCATCACTACTGATACTACTTCTAATACTACTACTGTTGTTACCATACTTTTGCCACTACTAACACTACTAATGTTTCTACTACTACTTGTACTACTACTACTACTGCTAATACCACCACCACTACTGCAGCGGTCACTAGCACTACTACTAGCACTACTACTACTACTACTACCACCACCACCACCTCTACTACCATCATTACCACCGCCGCCACTACTTCTACTACTGTACTACTTATATTACTGCTGCTACTACTAATACCACTCCTACTAACTACTACTATTACTACTACTACTACTACTACTACTACTACTACTACTACTACCACAACCACAACTTCTAATACTACTTGTGCTGCTGCTGTTAATGCTACTTTTGTTATTTCTACTTCTGTTGCTATTGGTACCATTATACTATACTACTACTACTACTACTACTACTACTACTTCTACTACTATAACTTCTACTACTGAAAATCGTGAACTCACAAATACAAGCTGTGCTTTCCAGTGGATTCACTTTTTCATTTCTGAATTTGTATTTTGCTTTACATTGTAAAGTTCGTTGATACGGAAATGAAAATAAGGTCATATATTAATTAAAATCAACTTTAATATCAATGCAGCAACCTGTACAGTTTGGAAAGAAGAATCTCAGATAAATAATGTAACCTTTGTAACTGTACTGGCACCTTACATCATGTTCTTCATGACGACTGTGACAAGATGCTCGACCGGTATACCTGGAGCTACAACAACATTATCATACTCAAAAAGCATTGACACACTTCAGACAACACCACAAACGTTAACGCAGACATCGAAGGGGAGAACATCAACAGGGGCACCATACCACCAAACATGGTATAGCTTTTCTCGCCCAATTTCATATAGTCACTCAAATTCAGGTGCATATAAATTCACAGGATATCGTTTTGGAAGCGATATCGGACTTTCAAATTTAAAATCCGGGCAATGAAATGCATTTAAGGACATTCGAATTCACTGATAAGCATTCAAACTTATGGGCGAAACTGTTTTATATTCATTATATATTTTGTCAAATGCTTTCGATTTCTTAGTAGGGTAAAGAGGTTCGTTAACCGGCTTACAAATTCATGAGTGCGCGCACTATCTCACATTTCGTGCACTGTATTTCAGGATTCGTGCATTCAAATCATCAAACAATGGCGGTAAGGCTACTTTGGCAACCAATTTCATTTTGGGAATTCAATTTAATGATGTATTTATGTTCATTTGTTTCCATGACTTCTGTATGTCTGTATGTGCATATTTGTGTTTGTATCTCCTTTATTGATAAATTGTATCTATCGTGCCTTTTGCGTGTGTGTTACACACAGTGTGTAAGATTTCCTAGTTCTCATATACATGGTCATCACATATGTATGTAACAACTTTCCCCATTTTATTGATGCTTTATTTTAATTTAAATGCTCTTAACATTAAACTGAATGATCAAAATATAAAATCATGTGGGAAAACCTATACCAAGACGGAAAAAACAGACATCTGTTAGACTGACAACAAAACCAAAGCCATCATTAAAAATGAATTACGGAAGCAGGGTGGAAGAGAATTTTTTTGTACATAGAAATTGGTTCACGCAGGCTCATAACCCCACAAAATAAATATCATCTTAAAGTCTGAAAGAACTACTCAAATTCAGTCATTATTCATCTAGATATCCACGCTGCACAGACTCTGCATGTCCAGGGACAAAATTCTTAGGACCGTTCTGTTCTATGTTCATTCCAAGGAAGATGTGAGCCAGCATGACAAATTGACCATGTTGACAAATATCTTAAAGTGTAATTCATTTGATGAAAACATAGGTTTTCCCGCCCATTTTCGTCACCCGCTTCATTCAATTTCCAAAAATGTGCTTTCAATTTCGTCTATGTTCGATCAATTTTGAAAAATCGTCATTCCATTTCGTGCCTTTTGACCCATTTTGTCAATTGCAATTCAAATTCGTCGGTTACAGTAGCTGGGCCCGAAACAGCAAAATCAAGTTCGTCTTTTGGCATTCGTTTTGGTCATAGATTCATTCATATTCGTCGCCCAGATATACGGTCTACTGACAGACGACGATCCTGTCACGAGACACATAGCGTGTGGCGGTGTATTATACGAAATTATTTTGAATGATATAACATTCCTCATTATCATATTCATTTATATTTTTCAAAGAAAAGTAGCAAAAATCAAATTACTTCACGAGGAAAAATATGACGAGAGACCTGGTTAAACCCTCAATTCAAAGGCAAAATTAACACATGACGGATTCGAATGACAAAACGATGGATTTGCTTGAAAAATGACGAGCATTCCTTACTTGCTTAGCGGCTAAGACGAATTTCAGTGACAATTGACGAATTTCAATGCTGAATTTTTAGATTTGGTTGACCAAAGACGAATATGAATGACATTTTAAAGGTAGGATTTCAACGCAGTAAGCTTCGGTGGACGAAATTGAATGAAGAGATGACAAAAATGAGCGAGAAAGCTTATAAAAAAAGTTTGTAAACTGTTAAAATGTATTATTACAATATATTTTGAAAATATATCATTTTCGTAGAATTAATCAGTTTGAATAATATAATTATATATATATATATATATTAATATCTATTCAATATTTAAATGCATACTACCTACATCCTGACCCCATCTCTCTCTCCCCCCCCCCCCCCCGTCTTTGACTTTCTTCCCAGTGTATAAGTTCCACGAAACGTCAGTTCGGCCAGGAATAATGTGTTTAGATATGGAAATACCAGATCTGCATATCAAACTGAATATCCTGTTTAATGGAAGATAGTATCGTATTGATATTGAATTTAAACACTGATAAATAAGCTTATCTTATAACTGTATAGTCATAATGGTTTATCCTCATACCCTCTCCACATCTCCTTCCCTCTCTCTATTTTTCCCTCTCTCTCTCTCTCTGCCCTCTCTCTCTTCTCCTCCCTCTCCCTCTCTCTCTATCTTCTTTCTCTCTCTCTCTCTCCCTCCTCGCCCTATCTATCTATCTATCTATCTATCTAATATATCTCTTTACTTCCCTCCCCGGCCCTCACTTCTTATTCCTGATTCTCCGCGGTTGGCATGGTAGGGTTGGGTAAAGCAACATTCAGATGTTTTGGGTTCCGTTAGTTCTCTACAAAACTGAAACTATTCTATCCTATCCCTTATGCCATATATTCGACTAAATCTACTGTACAGAGTGAGTCAGAAAAATTTCCCATCATTTGAAGTTGGTCTTGCTTGAAGTATGGACATTTTCTCATGGATTTCATGATATCTCTTAATAGATTTATCCTCCCAGCATTTATTGGTACCCTTTTAATTTTTATCTTTGCATGCATGACTGAATAACAGACAATCTTTAGAAGACTGCAAAATATCACTTGCGCCAAATGGCTGGATGAAGATTAAAACAATTCTTCAAAGAAGTTATAACTTATGTGCACACACCACACACACACACAACCACCCTCACACACCCCCCTCCCACATCCTCCCCCCCCCCCCCCCCCACATACACACAAAGCAAAAACTCGTAATGCAGTGTTAACATTTTCCTTTCAGATTAAGCATTGATTTTTTTTTTTTTTACCAAACAATCGGCTGAATGTTAAAGTGGTGCTTCCCTAACATTTTTTACCACTACCACCAGCACGACCATCATCATCACCGTTGTCATCATCACCATTAGCAGCAGCATCATCATTATCATCATCATCGTCATCATCATAATTATCGCCAAGTAGATATTATCCAATATGCTATCTGCAATGTACCCCCTCGTTGGTTAGGACTTTTGTTTGTTGGTTAACAGTGAAAACATTGGAAATCTGTATCTTTGTTGTACTTGCCTACAAAAGGGCTTGCCTGATTTGGCAGCAGTTATTTATGTTCAGCCCTTTGAAAGTAGCACAAATATTATGCTTCGTCCTCAGTTTATTACTCACCATCCGCTTGGCGCTTGTGATATTTTGCAGTCTTTTAAAGATTGTTATTCAGTCACGCATGCAAAGTTCCAAATGAAAAGGGTGCCAATAAAATGCTGGTAGGATTAACTCTACCAAGACATATCATGAAACCCATCAATGAGTGTTCATACTTCAAACAAGACAACTTCAAAATGATGGGACATTTTTTTTTCTGACTCACACTGTATATGCCATGCAAGTGGAACTGGCCTTTCTTATTCACTATAAACCTTTCCCTCTATCTCCTTATTCTTCTTCAGACACACGCTCTTTCTCTATCTCTCTCTACTCCGCTGCTTCACGTTATCACATGTAATGTCACTGCAACTGTATTATAGTATATTGCTATCATTATACTGTATTATTTTATAATGTCATAATATATTCTTTTGTATTGTATTATTGGTATGTTAATATCATAACCCACCGTCTAACCCAGTGGGTTGTCGGGCCTAGCCTGGTTCGATATGTATGTTATAAGCAAGATCTCTATTTAATAAAGATTTGCTATATCATCTCTACCACGACTCTACACTACAACTAATAATAATGATGATGATGATGATGATGATAATATAATAATGAATAATAATAATATAATAATATATAATATCAATACTGCTATTACGACTACTACTACAACTGCTGCTGCTGCTCTTACTACAATACTATATGCTACTATACAATTTCTATTATTACTACTACTACAACCACCACCACCACCACCACTATTACTACTACTGCTGCTACTACGACAACTTCTTCTATCACTCGTACTTCTACTGGTTCTACCTACCTTTCTCCTAATACCATCATAGTGTTTAATACCATTATCCTTATTATTAATTCATTCTTGCTGGGTTTTTGTTTGTTTGTTTCATTTTTCATAAAAAGACTGATGAGGCCGCATGATAGAAGAGAGCAGCGAGCCGAATCACACCAAACGTCAAATATATCAAGACGCCCTCGGCCACGATTGCACCGAAACCTCTACAGTTGGTCGGACTATAGTCGTGCCAACCACTCCCACACCAACACCGCAATACCACACCTCAGAACACAGCGCAGTTGTCTTCCGATAGCACATACGATCACCACAGTTTCAAGAGATCGCATCAGAGCGAACGCGGGAAATTCAAAACCTACGCCGCGTTCGAAGTCTCCACTTTCAAACTGTGCACAGTCCTCGCACAGTCATCGGAAAGGCAACAGAATGGGACGACAGTAAACACGTTTGCAGTGGCTTTCTGCTGCTCGGACAATAAAAATGGCGTGGAGTTCTATTGCCGCAATGGTGGGCGTCACTTTGGCGGGCGCCCTACAGATGAGACTGCGTCTACCACTTGTAGTTATTTCACACTTGAGCCTAGTCACTATTCACCAAAGCTGGACCGAGGTGCACCGCCTCGAATTGGAGGGAGCAGTGGAAGCACGGAAAGGGAAGGCGGACCCCAAACACGATCGCTTTCCTTCCTAACAAAGTTGCGGAGGATGACAGTTCTGTCTATGCGTATGCAATGGTTATGACCAAGGCCTTGGCCATGTTGATAACCATTCATATTGCAAAGCAACTGCAAGCCATGCATGAGGATGATGAATATGAGACTATACCAGATTTCAAAAGTCAACGTAAAAGTTAAATGCTTATTCATTACAGACACTGACATTTTTAAGGGCAAGTCCACAACGAGATCAAGTTTATTTCAATTTAAAAATATAAAAAACCCTTGACAAAACTGTTAAAAACTTGGGGGAAATCGGATGAAAATATTAGGAAATTATCAAAGTTTTGCAAATTTCTACGTAAAAATTTCTTTTGGAACAGTTTGATAGGAATGTTCAACGAATGAAAGATGATGTCATAACCTCACTGTTCTCCTTTACAAGTAATGCAAATATTCAGTAAACTTCCCCTTTTTTAACTAAACTGTGAAAACTCGTCCATCATAAGTATTAGAGTAAATACTATTTTGTAAGTAAGCAGGTGTACTCGGGACAACTTTGGACATCATCAACTCACCCACCAAATATTCATATCGAATGTCCAAGAACTGCTTTGCGAAATATAGCAAAACTTCCGAAAATTCATATGAATTCCTATTTTTCATCCAATTTTCATTAATTTCACTGTTCCGTTTTATTGAACTCAACTTCATCTAGTTGTGGACTTGCCCTTTAAAAGAGAAACTCCCACAAAATGTATCTGCTTACCAATACTTTCCGCCAACGACACCCCACAAGACATACAAAAAATTTAAATTAGTATATGACCAAGAATCGCTCGGTTTTTATGGTGTCAAACAGAGCAAGAAGCAGGTAAAGTGAGTGTCTTTCCGAGTTTGTTAACCTATATTTTAGATTATCCTTAGTCTCGACTTACACAAATCTCTATGTAAAAGAAAAGAAAGAGACAGAGACCTCGGTTCGGGTGTATTATCTGATCATTTATAGATGTTTGAGGGATAACTTTTTTCGAGAAAAGGCTCGAAGAATATCGAACAGAGTATTATTTGAACCAATGGATAAAGTTCAGGTTTTGGGAAACCTCCAAGGTACCTTGCAAAATATGCTCACTACACAGAGCAAACTTAATGTTTATATCTGTGTCCTGTAAATAGTACAAAAGAAAATTGTTCTGGTTGAATGAAACAAGGCAGCATTAAAATGAATTCCAGCATTAATGACAATACAAAGCCTCTTTCACACACTCGCACTTTATAACAAACAGTGGTGCTTTCACACCGAAGAACATTTAACCTCACTATTCACTTCTGTTGATCACTATGCACCACAAATGGCACACACACACACACACACACCCCCAAAATAACTTCATTTCTCTCTTTTATCCATTAACATCTGTTAAGAAAAAAAAAGCTGTAGATACAAATAATTTGAATTCCAGCGGGACACCCATCGACCGACCAGAGTAGAGTTGGTCCATGGTTAATAGTTCCATAATTTAGTGTATCACACAAGGAAGGTTATCTTCTTTTGTATGGCAATTACATAACCAGTTACATACCAGTTCACAATGCAAATGTATTTAATATTGAACCTTGTCCTCGCGGTCACAATGGCTGTAAGCATCGCTCCACATGTTCGGGACAATGACACAGAGGTCTAGTTGTGCAATCTGTCGCCTCTCTTCCCATGCTTCCTACGTGTGTGCTCGCAATGTATACAAAGTCTATTGGAATAGAATGCTGTCACTAGCACTGACGAAATAAACGGGAAGTGAATGGACCGGTGACAGATTTAACGATAAAGCTGACACTGTAATCTTATCACTTCACAAAAGAACTATGAGCTCTGGCAGAATAAAAAAAAAGGATTTAATTGAGTAATATCTTGAATTAGTCAAGAGATGAATCGTCGTCACAGTAGCATAGTTACATAAGTATAGGCTCCACAACGCTTCAGCAACCAAGACATTATCTCCGGCACTCTTCTTGGAGAGACGTTGAGCAAGCCAGCTGGAGTATTGTCTTCTAGATTCCTCCTGTGCTACTGAACCGCTGGCTTTACCCAGGGACAAGCAACGGCAACGTCGATCAAAGCGGCTGAAGGAGGATGGTTTTGTTTCATCACCAATCTCGAAATGAGGACTGTGTTGATAACTGGAGCAAGCAGAGGTCTGGGGCTGGAATTTGTTCGGCAGCTAGCTCTCCGTCAGCCAAGTCCAGAGTTCATCTTTGCTTCCTGCAGGACCCCGGAGTGTGCTAAGGTGAGGTAGATACTATCAATAATGATGATGATAATAATAATAATATAATAATAATAATAATAATAATAATAATAATAACACACAACAACAAATAATAATGATAATAACAACAATATAATAAAAATAAATAATAATAACATAGTAATAATAATAATGATAATAACAACAATAATAATGACAAAAATGATAATGATAATAATGATAATAAAATCAATAATGATAACAAAACTAATAAGTGGTAGGCATAGCGTGAAAAACTATATTAAAGCGTTGACTAATAATTCTTCAATTCCCATAATAATACAGAGGGGCACTTGCTAATACCCAATGGGTTGAAAAAACGCAAA
>CM057164.1:7824520-7861921 GCA_029962745.1 Echinometra lucunter
AAATCGTGAACTCACAAATACAAGCTGTGCTTTCCAGTTGGTTCACTTTTCATTTCTGAATTCTGTAAAGTTCGTTGATACGGAAATGAAAATAAGGTCATATTAATTAAAATCAACTTTATATCAATGCAGCAACCTGTACCGTTTGGAAAAAGAATCTCAGATAAATAATGTAACCTTTGTAACTGTACTGGCACCTTACATCATGTTCTTCATGACGACTGTGACAAGATGCTCGACCGGTATACCTGGAGCTACAACAACATTATCATGCTCAAAAAACATTGACACACTTCAGACAACACCACAAACGTTTACGCAGACATCGACGAAGGGGAGAACATCAATAGGGGCACCATACCACCAAACATGGTTATAGCTTTTCTCGCCCAATTTCTTATAGTCACTGAAATTCAGGTGCATATAAATTCACAGGATATCGTTTTGGAAGCGATATCGGACTTTCAAATTTAGAATCCGGCGATGAAATGCATTTAAGGACATTCGAATTCCACTGATAAGCATTCATACTTACGGGCGAAACTGCTTTATATTCATTATATATTTTGTCATAATGCTTTTCGATTTTCTTAAGTAGGGTAAAGAGGTTCGTTAACCCGGCTTACAATTCATGAGTGCGCGCACTATCTCATATTTCGTGCACTGTATTTCAGGATTCGTGCATTCAAATCATCAAACAATGAGCGGTAAGGCTACTTTGGCAACCAATTTCATTTTTGGGAATTCAATTTAATGATGTATTTATGTTCATTTGTTTCCATGACTTCTGTATGTCTGTATGTGCATATTTGTGTTTGTATCTCCTTTTAATGATAATTGTATCTATCGTGCCTTTTGCGTGTGTTGTTACACACAGTGTGTAAGATTTCCTAGTTCTTCATATACATGGTCATCACATATGTATGTAACAACTTTCCCCATTTTATGATGCTTTATTAATTTTAAATGCTCTTAACATAAACTGAATGATCAAAATGTAAAATCATGTGGGAAAAGCTATACCAAGACGGAAAAAACAGACATCTGTTAGACTGACACAAACCAAAGCCATCAATAAAAATGAATACGGAAGCAGGGTGGAAGAGAATTTTTTTGTCCAATAGAATTGGTTCACGCAGGCTCATACCCCACAAAATAAATATCTTAAGTCCTGAAAGAACTACTCAAATTCAGTCATTATTCATCTAGATATCCACGCTGCACAGACTCTGCATGTCCAGGGACAAAATTCTTAGGACCGTTCTTTCTATGTTCATTCCAAGGAAGATGTGAGCCAGCATGACCATGTGACAAATATCTTAAAGTGTAATTCATTGATGAAACATAGGTTTTCCGCCCATTTTTCGTCACCGCTTCATTCAATTTCCAAAAATGTGCTTTCAATTTCGTCTATGGTCGATCCATTTTGAAAAATCGTCATTCATTTCGTGCTTTTGACCCATTTTTGTCAATTGCAATTCAAATTCGTCTGGTTTTTACAAGTAGCTGGGCCCGAAACAGCAAAATCAATTTCGTTCGTCCTTTTGGCATTCGTTTTGTCATAGATCATTCATATTCGTCGCCCAGATATACGGTCTACTGACAGACCGACGATCCTGTCACGAGACACATAGCGTGTGGCGGTGTATTATACGGAAATTATTTTGAATGATATAACATTCCTCATTATCATATTCATTTATATTTTTTCAAAGAAAAGTAGCAAAAATCAAATTACTTCACGAGGAAAAAATATGACGAGAGACCTGGTTAAACCCTCAATTCAAAGGCAAAATTACACATGACGGATCCGAATGACAAAACGATGGATTTGCTTGAAAAATGACGAGCTATTCCTTACTTGCTTAGCGGCTAAGAAGCGAGTTTCAGTGACAATTGAGAACGAATTTCAATGCTGAATTTTAGATTTGGTTGACCAAAGACGAATATGAATGACATTTTAAAGGTAGGATTTCAACGCAGTAAGCTTCGGTGGACGAAATTGAATGAAGAGATGACAAAAATGAGCGAGAAAGCTTATAAAAAAAGTTTGTAAACTGTTAAAATGTATTATTACATATAAAAATATATAGAATTTTCAAATAATATAATTATTATATATCATTTAATACAGAATTATTCATTCATAAATGTACATACTACCTACCCCACCCTGACCCCCCCCCCCCCCCCCCCCCCCCCCCCCGTCTTTGACTTTCTTCCCAGTGTATAAGTTCCACGAAACGTCAGTTCGGCCAGGAATAATGTGTTTAGATATGGAAATACCAGATCTGCATATTAAACTGAATATCCTGTTTAATGGAAGATAGTTATCGTATTGATATTGAATTTAAACACTGATAAATAAGCTTATCTTATAACTGTATAGTCATAATGGTTTATATCTCATCCCCTCTCCACTCTCCTTCTCTCTCTCTCTTTCCCTCTCTCTCTCCTCTCTCTCCCTCTCTCTCTCTCTCTCCCCTCCCTCTCCCTCTCTCTCTATCTATCTCTCTCTCTCTCTCTCTCCCTCTCGCCCTATATATCTATCTATCTATCTATCTATCTATATATCTCCTTTACTTCCCTCCCCGGCCCTCACTTCTTATTCCTGATTCTCCGCGGTTGGCATGGTAGGGTTGGGTAAAGCAACATTCAGATGTTTTGGGTTCCGTTAGTTTCTACAAAACTGAAACTATTCTATCCTATCCCTTATGGCCATATATTCGACTAAATCTACTGTACAGAGTGAGTCAGAAAAATTTCCCATCATTTTGAAGTTGTCTTGCTTAAAGTATGGACATTTTTCTCATGGATTTCATGATATCTCTTAATAGATTTATCCTCCCAGCATTTATTGGTACCCTTTTAATTTTATCTTTGCATGCATGACTGAATAACAGACAATCTTTAGAAGACTGCAAAATATCACTTGCGCCAAATGGCTGGATGAAGTTAAAACAATTCTTCAAAGAAGTTATAACTTATGTGCACACACCCACACACAACACAACCCACCCTCACACAACCCCCTCCCACATCCTCCCCCCCCCCCCCACATACACACAAAGCAAAAAACTCGTAATGCAGTGTTAACATTTTCCTTTTTCAGATTAAGCATTGATTTTTTTTTTACCAAGCATCGCTGAATGTTAAAGTGGTGCTTCCCTAACATTTTTTACCACTACCACCAGCAAGACCATCATCATCACCGTTGTCATCATCATCATTAGCAGCAGCATCATCATTATCATCATCATCGTCATCATCATAATTATCGCCAAGTAGATATTAATCCAATATGCTATCTGCAATGTACCTCGTTGGTTAGGACTTTTGTTTGTTGGTTAACAGTGAAAAACATTGGAAATCTGTATCTTTGTTGTACTTGCCTACAAAAGGGCTTGCCTGATTTGGCAGCAGTTATTTATGTTCAGCCCTTTGAAAGTAGCACAAATATTATGCTTCGTCCTCAGTTTTATTACTCACCCATCCGCTTGGCGCTTGTGATATTTTGCAGTCTTTTAAAGATTGTTATTCAGTCACGCATGCAAAGTTCCAAATGAAAAGGGTGCCAATAAAATGCTGGTAGGATAACTCTACCAAGACATATTATGAAACCCATCAATGAGTGTTCATACTTCAAACAAGACAACTTCAAAATGATGGGACATTTTTTTCTGACTCACACTGTATATGCCATGCAAGTGGAACTGTCCTTTCTTATTCACTATAAACCTTCCCTCTATCTCCTTATTCTTCTTTCAGACACACGCTCTTTCTCTATCTCTCTCTACTACTCCGCTGCTTCACGTTATCACATGTAATGTCACTGCACTGTATTATAGTATATTGCTATCATTATACTGTATTATTTTATAATGTCATAATATATTCTTTTGTATTGTATTATTGGTAGTTAATATCATAACCCACCGTCTAACCCAGTGGGTTGTCGGGCCTAGCCTGGTTCGATATGTATGTTATAAGCAAGATCTCTATTTAATAAAGATTTGCTATATCATCTACCACTACTACTACTACTACTACAACTAATAATAATGATGATGATGATGATGATAATAATAATAATAATAATAATGATAATAATAATAATAATAATAATAATAATAATAATAATAATAATAATCAATACTGCTATTACGACTACTACTACAACTGCTGCTTGCTGCTCTTACTACTAATACTTAATGCTACTATACAATTTCTATTATTACTACTACTACAACCACCACCACCACCACCACTATTACTACTACTGCTGCCTACTACTACAACTTCTTCTATTACCTCCTACTTCTACTGGTTCTACCTACCTTTCTCCTAATACCATCATAGTGTTTAATACCATTATCCTTATTATTAATTCATTCTTGCTGGGTGTTTTTGTTTGTTTGTTTCATTTTTTTCATAAAAAGACGGATGAGGCCGCATGATAGAAGAGAGCAGCGAGCCGAATCACACCAAACGTCAAATATATCAAGACGCCCTCGGCCACGATTGCACCGAAAACCTCTACAGTTGGTCGGACTATAGTCGTGCCAACCACTCCCACACCAACACCGACAATACCACACCTCAGAACACAGCGCAGTTGTCTTCCGATAGCACATACGATCACACAGTTTCAAGAGATCGCATCAGAGCGAACGCGGGAAATTCAAAACCTACGCCGCGTTCGAAGTCTCCACTTTCAAACTGTGCACAGTCCTCGCACAGTCATCGAAAGGCAACAGAATGGACGACAGTAAACACGTTTGCAGTGGCTTCTGCTGCTCGGACAATAAAAATGGCGTGGAGTGCTATTGCCGCAAAGGTGGGCGTCACTTTGGCGGGCGCCCTACAGATGAGACTGCGTCTACCACTTCTAGTTATTTCACACTTGAGCCTAGTCACTATTCACCAAAGCTGGACCGAGGTGCACGCCTCGAATTGGAGGGAGCAGTGAAAGCACGGAAAGGGAAGGCGGACCCCAAACACGATCGCTTTCCTAACAAAGTTGCGGAGGATGACGGTTCTGTCTATGCGTATGCAATGTGTTATGACCAAGGCCTTGGCCATGTTGATAACCATTCATATTGCAAAGCAACTGCAGCCATGCATGAGGATGATGAATATGAGACTATAACAGATTTCAAAGTCAACCGTAAAAGTTAAATGCTTATTCATTACAGACACTGACATTTTTAAGGGCAAGTCCACAACGAGATCAGTTTATTTCAATTTAAAAATATAAAAACCTTGACAAAACTGTAAAAACTTGGGGGAAATCGGATGAAAATATTAGGAAATTATCAAAGTTTTGCAATTTCTACGCAAAAATTTCTTTTGGAACAGTTGATATGAATGTTCAACGAATGAGTGAATGATGTCATAACCTCACTGTTCTCCTTACAATTAATGCAAAGATTTCAGTAAACTTTCCCCTTTTTTAACTAAACTGTGAAAACTCGTCCATCATAAGTATTAGAGTAAATACTATTTTGTAAGTAAGCAAGGTGTACTCGGGACAACTTTGACATCATCAAACTCACCCACCAATATTCATATCGAATGTCCAAGAACTGCTTTGCGAAATATAGCAAAACTCCGAAAATTCATATGAATTCCTTATTTTTCATCCAATTTTCATTAATTTCACTGTTCCGTTTTATTGAACTCAACTTCATCTAGTTGTGGACTTGCCCTTTAAAAGAGAAGCTCCCACAAAATGTATCTGCTTACCAATACTTTCCACCAACGACCACCCCACAAGACATACAAAAAATTTAAATTAGTAATGACCAAGAATCACTCGGTTTTATGGTGTCAAAACAGAGCAAGAAGCAGGTAAAGTGATATGTCTTTCCGAGTTTGTTAACCTATATTTAGATTATCCTTAGTCTCGACTTACACAAATCTCCTATGTAAAAGAAAAGAAAGAGACAGAGACCTCGGTTCGGTTGTATTATCTGATCATTTATAGATGTTTGAGGGATAACTTTTTTCGAGAAAAGGCTCGAAGAATATCGAACAGAGTATTATTTGAACCAATGGATAAAGTTCAGGTTTTGGGAAACCTCCAAGGTACCTTGCAAAATATGCTCACTACACAGAGCAAACTTAATGTTTATATCTGTGTCCTGTAAATAGTACAAAAGAAAATTGTTCTGGTTGAATGAAACAAGGCAGCATTAAAATGAATTCCAGCATTAATGACAATACAAAGCCTCTTTCACACTCAGCACTTTATAACAAACAGTGGTGCTTTCACACCGAAGAACATTTTAACCTCACTATTCACTTCTGTTGATCACTATGCACCACAAATGGCACACACACACACACACACACACCCAAAATAACTTTCATTTCTCTCTTTTATCCATTAACATCTGTTAAGAAAAAAAAGGCTGTAGATACAAATAATTTGAATTCCAGCGGGACACCATCGACCGACCAGAGTAGAGTTGGTCCATGGTTGAATAGTTCCATAATTTAGTGTATCACACAAGGAAGGTTATCTTCTTTTGTATGGCAATTACATAACCAGTTACATACCAGTTCACAATGCAAATGTATTTAATATTGAACCTTGTCCTCGCGGTCACAATGGCTGTAAGCATCGCTCCACATGTTCGGGACAATGACACAGAGGCCTAGTTGTGCAATCTGTCGCCTCTCTTCCCATGCTTCCTACGTGTGTGCTCGCAATGTATACAAAGTCTATTGGAATAGAATGCTGTCACTAGCACTGACGAAATAAACGGGAAGTGAATGGACCGGTGACAGATTTAACGATAAAGCTGACACTGTAATCTTATCACTTCACAAAAGAACTATGAGCTCTGGCAGAATAAAAAAAAAAAGGATTTAATTGAGTAATATCTTGAATTAGTCAAGAGATGAAATCGTCGTCACAGTAGCATAGTTACATAAGTAATAGGCTCCACAACGCTTCAGCAACCAAGACATTATCTCCGGCATTCTTCTTGGAGAGACGTTGAGCAAGCCAGCTGGAGTATTGTCATCTAGATTCCTCCTGTGCTATGAACCGCTGGCTTTACCCAGGGACAAGCACCGTCGATCAAAGCGGCTGAAGGAGGATGGTTTTGTTTCATCACCAAATTTCGAAATGAGGACTGTGTTGATAACTGGAGCAAGCAGAGGTCTGGGGCTGGAATTTGTTCGGCAGCTAGCTCTCCGTAAGCCAAGTCCAGAGTTCATCTTTGCTTCCTGCAGGACCCCGGAGTGTGCTAAGGTGAAGTAGATACTATCAATAATGATGATGATGATGATAATAATAATAATAATAATAATAATAATAATAATAATAATAATAATAACAACAACAACAACAACAAAAATAATAATAATGATAATAACAACAACAATAATAATAATAACAATAGTAATAATAATGATAATAACAACAATAATAATGACAAAAATGATAATGATAATAATGATAATAAAATCAATAATGATAACAAAAACTAATAAGTGGTAGGCATAGCGTGAAAAACTATATTAAAGCGTTGACTAATAAATTCTTCAATTCCCATAATAATACAGAGGGGCACTTGCTAATACCCAATGGGTTGAAAAAACGCAAAACAATGAATTCCGATCTAATTCTATGGAATGTAAGTAATGAACTAATTCTTCTTGTATCATCATTTTTTTTTACCAGGAATTGCAGGCCATAGCCGCAACTCATAAAACTGTCAAGATCCTGGAAATAGGTAAGCCCGCTTGCATTTACTTACTCAATCATCTCTATTTTTCCATTTTTTCATTTATTCATTTATTCAAGTCCATTAAAAATTACCTCACAAATACATTGAACATATATCGTCGCTGATTATACGAACCGTCATAAACCTCATTTTTCGGTCAGTTTTTCGAAATTGAGATTTATTAATATTCTGAAAGCCCGTCCTCCACTCTACCGACTCACTAAATTTCGGACCAAAATCTTGATGATTTTAAGAATAAGAGACAATTGAAAATTCGATCGAACCATCTTATCAGCTCAAGGGATTTTACGAAGTGACCTAAAGCATTGTGGCGGCATCATAAAACGCATTCGCGCAGGTTTATGACGCTTCGTTACAAAAAATCACAATTTGTATGCGCGCAACACGAGTGCATGTATTATCCGTTGGGTTTAGGACGCTAATTAATTGCCAAAGTGACTTATAAGTAAATACACCTACTATTACTACTACTACTACTACTACTTCTACTACTAGGCCTACCACTACTACTACTACTACTGCTAATGATATACAAAGGTTATAGTAGTTTAGAACTGCAATAAATAGATACTTGAATACATAAATGAATAAAAGAATAACCAAGTAAATGAATAAAAGAATGAATAAGTAAATAAATGAATAGATGAAAAAATGAATATATAAGTAAATCAATAAATGAACAAATGAATTCAACAAAATAAACAGAATAGATAAATGACTGAGCATTGTATCAAAAATACGATTTATGTTTTTGTTTACTTTATCAAAAGTAGTAGTAAAAGCAGAAGTAGTTTAAGTGTAGTACAATAGTTATAATGATTTAATTCATTTGTGAATTATCAAGTTCTACCGAGGGTATACCTCATCCACTACTCTCAGGAAATAGGATTTCTTAGAAAAAACTTCAAACGGCTGTTGGTTACGTTAAATGAAAAATGTTAATGGAAACGATGTATTACTTACGCTCTATATTGCAGGAGCTGCAATAATTATTCAAAATTAAAGAATTTATAATTGTAAATAAATTGAACATTGATGTCAACTTATACTTTTATGTTTGATCAAAATGCAATGAGTTGATTATGCTGGGATGGGCGCGAATTAAAGATAGTGAGCGAAATTGGAAGGATTTTTCAAGATGTTGAAATGATGTGATTACATCTTTGAATGAGCTAATGAGAAAGCGGGATTGTATTATAGGCTATTCTTGCTATTTTTTTCTATAGCTTTTGTTTGAAAGAAAAATGATGCTCTTCATAGAACCTTTCAAAAATACTTAGAGCGAAAAAAAGACTGTAGACAAACTAAGCAATTAATCAGTGATCATGAAACAACTTACCCATCTACTGATAATAACGGGGCAAAAAATAAATGTAAAGGCAGACGGTTTAGTAAAAAACCAGTACTTAAGGCGTAGACGAGCAGCTGAACGAAACAAAAATTCAGCCAGTGTAAATGGAGATGTGGCCCATACACAGAATGGAAAACCAATAGTTCCTATAGTTAACCTATCGAACTATACACTTTCTGAAGCAGAAACGAGCCTCCTATCGAAGGGACTCAAATTCTGCCCTACACCCCCTCAGGTCGATACCCTTGACCTCAGGAAAGATATTGATGGCCTAAAAAGACGGATGAAATTGAGAATGTATTACACTCGCAAACAAAACAAAGGCAACAGCCCTGATAGCACCCCAAATACGCCAAACCCATCGTGTGACTCTGCTACAGAGGAAAATTGTCAACCACGACTCATTAGGCCTCAAAGCACATGGACACCCCATGTGTATGAACCACATCTTCATCTCTTCCTCAATAATGTCGAGACTGAAATTGCAAATAAAGTTCAAAACTATAATACCTCTAGACATTATGACAACCTGACAAGGGATGAGAGGAATGCCCTCAAAAAAACTAAGATCGAACAAAGACATAATAATAAAACCAGCGGACAAAGGATCCTCTGTTGTCATCATGTCCACACACGACTACATAAATGAGGGCCACAGACAGCTCTCCGACCAAAACACATATACCAAACTTGATGATGACCCGACACCCCAGCACTTATAATTAGTCAAGGAAGCCGTCGAGGACCTGGAGACGGATGTAGCCACTAAAAAATGCTTGGCACCGAAAAAAGCAAATTGCGCGAGCATATATTTCCTCCCCGAAATCCATAAGCCGGGTAACCCCGGGCGCCCAATTGTTTCAGGATGTTCATGCCCAACCGCTCAGATCTCACGATTCCTTGATTTTTACCTGAGACCTTTCGTTGAGAAACTGCCCTCCTACCTTAAGGATACCACCCACTTCCTTAACCACATATCATCAATCCATAGCAAACCAAGCCTCACCCCTAAATCCATTCTGGTAACAGCCGATGTCACTTCTCTATATACCAACATCCCTCATAGAGAAGGAATTGTAGCATGTCGTGAGGCCCTCAACCAAAGAAAGAAGCAAAACCCCCAACCTCCCAACTCATTCGTCTTTTGGAACTGATCCTCAAACTGAATAACTTTACGTTCAACGGAAACCACTATATAGAAACAGAGGGTGCGGCTATGGGCACACCTGTTGCTCCTACATACGCTAATATATTCATGGGACAACTCGAGAAGAAGATCATAACATCAACACACTCACAAATCTTCAAGATATCATGGAAACGCTACATAGACGACATATTCTTCATATGGAATGGCCCACCCAGAACCCTCTCCACCATCCAGAACTCCATGAACGACATGCACCCAACCATCAAATTTACATTTGAGTCATCCAATGACACCGTCCATTTCCTTGATGTCCCACTCCAACTCTCCAATAATCAAATAGAAACTGAACTATACACAAAACCTACAGATACACACACTTACCTCTTACCATCGTCCTGTCACCCTAAGCACTCATTTAGAGGCATCACATACAGTCAGGCTCTACGGGTTAGGAGAATTTGCTCAGACACCTCACGCACAAGCCATCACCTCAAGCAACTAGAACAACACTTCAACTACGACATCAGCATGGTCAGACAACAAATTGAACGTGCAAGTGACAAACCCAGGTCAGACCTTCTAAAATACAAACCTAGTGAGACAACCGACTCAAAGAAAGTGTACTTTCCCATCACATATGCCCCACCCACTGCTACCGTTCCTCGAATCATTCACAAACACCTTCCCCTCTTCCACCAATCAAAAGAAATGGCAAGTATTTTCCCCACTACCTCCTACCGTCGAGGGCGTACACTGAGAGATTTGCTTGTACGAGCAAGAACCCATCCCCCCTAGCTACACAACCAAAAAATGGACCCCCGGGCTTCTCCAAATGTACATCACCCAAGTGCATTCTTCATTAACACATCACAGAAACCAAAACCTTCAAAAGCACAGTCACCGGACAACAATTCACAATCAAATCCACCATCACATGCAATCATCTTGGGTTATATATCTAATAACATGTTCACAGTGCGACAAACAATACGTCGGCAAAACAGAAACTACATTATACACCAGATTCAATAACACACGATCAGAAATCCGAAACCAACACAAAACACTACCCTACACAACCCACTTCAACCTCCCCTCACAACCAGTTGATAATACAAAAATAACAGGCATAGAACTCATCCACAATAAATCTCACCGAACGATCCTACACAGGGAATCATATTGGGTCGACAAACTCAAACACTCCATCCACAAGGCATCAATGTCGACCAATAGTTTCTGGCCCTTCCATTGCCGACCCTCTGTTGATCGCACATGACTACCCCCCCCCCCCCCCCCCTCCCGTTGGGTTTAGCACGACCAGCGACAAGTTGTCGGTCTTCCCATCAAGCACTCTTGTATTGTTTCCATTTTGCAGGTTAACACCTTATTTGAGACTTTATATTATCCATGGGTTTTTCTCATTTACCTACAACTGCTTATTATTGCCACCTGCATTGCTCCTTCCTATGTGTATCTTATGTTGCTTCCCCGCCAACATCACTCTAGGTGGCGTCCGAGCGCATTCACTGGTTCAGTGACTCTTGCTCTTGTGACGTACCACATCACGTGACCAAACACACGAGCAGGAATAACTGAACCACTCCCACAACCCCACCAGGTAATAATTAAAAACGTTTACTTCATTTCATTTTGATTATATTAGTTTTGATATTCTTTTTATTATTTTCCCTAAGTTCTTTACTGTTTAGTTATGCTTGTCAATCCGTTTGTTTCTGTTTTCTGTTGTAGAACCCTTGATAAAGGCCTTTGATTGAAGCCGAAAGTTCGGGACATTAAAGTGGAATTATACAGCTACGTCCTTCGCTGTCTTGCGTGTTTCATTTTATATGCCATTAAAAAAGACAGGGCCAATCATGTTAATGGGTTGTGCACACATTTATATATATATATATATATATATATATATATATATATATATATATACACACACACACATATATATATATATATTGTGATCAGGTAACATATACAACAGCTTTGGCAACTCTCATGGAAATAAATACATGTGAGACAATTGAGAGAATAATAGCGTAGCATGAATCAAAGTTCCCCAGAGCTGTCCTACCATTTTGGAAATTTTTGCAAAGGTTGAAAAAATGTCTCCGCCGGGAATCGAACCCGGGCCTTTGGCTTTGAACGCCAATGCCTTAACCACTAGACCACGGAGACGGGCCAGTGGTTTTGGCGACTCAAAATTCGCTTAACCGACAGAATGACAATTCTTCAACCCTCACTAATTAATTCCTTTGTTGGTGGCAGATGAGTTTCGAACAATGACCTGCCGCACACCTCAGCTGGATCCGAGCAAATGCTTTGGGATACATGTATATGCCTTAACCACTGAAGATTTGTCATTCTGTCGGTTAAGTGAATTTGGAGTCGCCAAAACCACTGGCCCGTCTCCGTGGTCTAGTGGTTTCATGCTACGCTATTATTCTCTCAATTGTCTCACATATATATATATATATATATACATACATACATATATATAAAATGCCTTAAACAATGATTTTGCAAGATTTGTTTTCCCATAGGGCTTTTTCAAGTGCTTTATTAGATGCAAAGAAAATTGAAACATGCGTTTAAATTTTCAAAATTTCTCTTCATCTAGCACGTGCTAAAGCCCTAAGGGCGGAAATTCGTGCAAATCATCGTTTATACGGACATCCTCAGGGCCCAATAATGAAAACAAATTTTGAAGAGCTGATTCTTGATTTAAAAGAAAAGATGGGAATGAAATATATTTGAAAAAAACCATCGAAGTCGAACATAATTGGGAGTACCCTCGTCGGTATCTTTTTTCTAAATTTTGTAAAGAGAAGGTCACCTATTATTAATTTATGATTTAGTTGGGTTTTTTTTCTTCAAAATTCCAACATTCCAGATATCCAGAAGGAATCTACCTATGGCCCTGCTGTTGAAGCTGTGTCCAACCTGGTAGGAGACCAGGGTTTGAACGTCCTCATCAACAATGCTGGAATCTATTCCTCTGAAAGCTATGAAACAGCCAGCAGACAGCTACTGACAACCATCCTGGACATTAATGCTATTGGTCCAATACGACTGACGCAGGTAGGCCACAATCAGGGGGTGAGTCCAGGGTTGTAAGAGGAGGAGCGTAGAGAACTTTGAGTTCTGGTAAAGATGATGGGGGGAAAAAAATTAGTTTTTGGCGGAATATCAAGAAAGAAAACCTTTATTTTTCCTCCTTCCATTTTCCGAAATAGACCGTGCCATTCAAAGAGATTCGCTGGAGAGGTTCATCTGATTGTTGAGGTATTTGCAAAACAGTTCTTCTTTTCACAGTCGGTCTTTTTTTATTTTATTTCATTTCCTTTTTTTTTTTTAATTTCTTGGTGAGCTTTCCCTTGCTGGTCTGCAAGTTCATTCATTGCCTCATCGTAGCTGGCGCTCTTGTTATAGCAGCACCAGAGCCTTGAGCGGCACGAAGATGAGGAGAAAGTGGGATCGTGGTGTAGTCCACATTTCAAAATCTCAACCTCACCAAAACTGCAAAGGTCTTGGTTTTTCTGTAACTCGACAGAAGCTGCCAGGTGAAGATTACATAGTGGCCTCTGAACAGGTTATAAAGGGTCTGAATGCTACACATTCTAATTTACTTGGGAATGATGTAGACTTCCTTAAAATAATGTCAAATTCCCCCAACCATTTACCAGCACCAAGAACACAGAAGGTATCATCAATTTGTCCACGAATTAGGACATCATGTTTGTACTAGCTGACTAAGAGGAAATTTACAGTATAAATGGACACTCAAAATACAAATACATCGGATATGTGTAAAGCGCAATGAAAATCCAGAATAATACATAAGATATCAACCTTAATCGAGTGTTAATTATCGTGCGTAGCAGACCTACTTGTTTATCAATGAAATGAATGGAAATAAATTGAATTTAATTGAAAGGTATTATTCATATTGCACCTTTCCGCCATACAAAGCTGAATTATGTATAGTTTCCAGGTTTGGCAATGATATTTTTCCCCCTAACAGTGTTTTAGCAATGACATTTATGACGTACATCATAAATAAATCATGGATGAAACAATTTTGGTAAAACAATGTTATGTACAGCAAACATAATGAACCATGACTTTTGTTGCGTAAAACAGCAATTTGTCCTCAAGGTCCAATAATATAGTACACTAATTTGAGAGCTCGAACGTGTTTGATGATGCCCGTTAGGGCATCATTTAAAATCTGGTGCTGTTATCACTGCATTCATTACTATTTTTACCACCTTAAGAAGGGAAAACTGTGAATTTCAAAATCAAATAAGATTACTCTTGAAACGGATTCCTTTGAAGCATGGACCAGAAGTAGGAGATAAGATCGGTTGGACCATTGCGGGTCTCATCGTATGTTTACCCACGGTTGTGTAGTACAGTCATGGATAACTACCACATTGCTGGGTTGTTGGTGATTCGTGTTGAATGGTAATCAGTCAGTTTAGACTATTATCACCAACGAGCTTTATTAGTATTTTTATTTTTATTTTCAAATAGCTTTTATATTAAAAAAAAAAAAGAATAAGGTCCATGGTACAATATAAAGCTGGACATGGATCAAAAAGGCATTCACCTATTCATCATTTATTAAAGGGGTTTGTTGTATCTTTCAAAAAACAACTTTTACAGCGTCATGATACTTAAACCCTGCCTCCTGCAATTAAAAATACTCGACATTAAATTTGTTTGTTTTCGTTTGTTTCTCATGAATCAGGCCTTTCTCCCTCTATTACGTCGGGGGGCAAAGAGTAGTAATGTAAACATAGTCAGCGTAGAAAGAGGGGCTGTGATCAATATAACTTCGCCTATGGGGAGCATATCTACAAACACAAGCGGAGGCCATGCTGGGCACAGAGAAAGTAAGGTGAAAAATTGCACTGAATCGAATTCAAAATCATAATTACGATAAATAGAAGAAGAAGAAGAAGAAGAAGAAGAAGAAGAAGAAGAAGAAGAAGAAGAAGAAGAAAAAGAAGAATAATAGTAATGCCAGCCTGACACTTGCACGATTTTGTGTCACGCATTAGCACGACTCAAGTCGTGCCAGTGCGCAAACTAGTCGTGAACTGGCGTGAAGTGTGCGTAAACACGTCGTGACACGTCGTGACTGCGTGCCATGTCGGGACGAGAATTTTGAAATGTTCAAAATTTTGGTCACGACAAAATTTAGCGACCGGGTCGTGAACTATGCGCAAACTGTTCGTGAACTCGTCGTGAACTCGTCGGGACGATGCGGGAGGATGCGTGCCAGTGCGTGGCAGTGCGCGCCATGCCACGACTGTCACGAATAGTTCACGAACAGCTCACGTCGAGTTCACGAGTAGTTCAAGACATGTTCACGAATTGGTGCGCGTCGCAGCGTGGCCTATGATGGCCGGTTAGAGGCAGCAGATCATGTGTGTCCGGATCTTCGCGGTCCACTTCTGAAATTGCGTGTGGGTATCTGATGAGGATGAGGTTGTGCAGGACACAGGCGCACATGGTGATCAAGTTGATGGTGTCGGGGTGCTGATGCATCGTCGTCAAGAAGCAACGGAACCTTTGACACAAAATTCCAAAGGAATTCTCCACGACACGTCGGGCACGAGACAACCTGTAGCTGTAAATGCGTTCTCGTAGGACCTGTGACCGCTGGGAGAATGGTTTCATCATCCAGGTTCGGAGAGCAAAGGCGTCATCCCCTACGAAGTGATAGGGCACTGGCTGGTCATCATTAGGGAGTGGTTCTGGTTGAGGCACTCCAGCTCTGTTCTCTTCTACAGCATCATGCAGGGAACAGTTACTCCATGTTCCTCCATCCGACGCACCACCCTCTGCCCCAACATCCACATAGAGGAACTTGTAGGTAGCATCTGCCACTGCCATCAGTACAATGCTGTGGAAGCCCTTGTAGTTGTAGTAGTAAGAGCCAGCATTGTGTGGCTTCTTCATGGCGATGTGCTTGCCGTCCACAGCCCCCAGACAGTTGTGGTAGTTCCATCTGGTGCTGAACGTGGCAGCAACTTCCTTCCACTCCTCTTCAGTTTTGGGGCAGCGCAGCACTTCGTCCTTGTAGACCGCGATGATGGCTTTACACACCTCGGGTATGAACTTGCAGATGGTACTTTCTTCAACCCTGAAGCTGTACTGCAGACTTGGATAGGAATTTCCAGTGGCTAGGAAGCGGAGGGTGACAGCCAGCTTTAGTCCAACTTGTAGCGGTTCCCTCATGAAGGTGGACTGCTTCTGGAGGCGAGGGGTTAACTTCTCAACCATTTCTTGGAACAGGTCAGGTGTGATTCTGAGGTAATTTTTGTAGCCCCTTTGATCTTCCTTGTGGAGTTCAGTCAGTAAACTGTCATACTGTCCAAACTCGTGCCTTCTGGTCAACCATTCCCTGACCCACACTTTCCTTTGTGTCTTTCTTCGCGGTGGGGTTGCCTTTTCTTGCTCTTCTGCCTCTTCCAGCCTTTTCTGCTGCTCTTCAACAATGGCTAGAGCAGCTGCCAGGTATAGGCATCTTCTCTTCCCTGCAATGATTGTGTCTCTGACATTCAGCATGTTGTCTCTTCCACAGCCAATCCAAAATGACCAGGGGTTGGGGAGGCCCCCTTTTTATATGGCGTGCCCAAGTCGGCACGACACCGTCCGAATTGCGGAAACTCGTCGTGCCAATGCGGGAAGTGCGTAAACTATGCGCAAACTATGCGTGAACTCGTCGTGCCAGTTCGTGTCAATGTGGACACTGACGGGCACGCATTCGTGAACTATTCGTGTACTCGTCGTGAACTTGTCGTGAACTATGCGTGAACAAGTCGTAAACAGTGCGGGAGCCTCCCAGTTCGTGCCCCAAAATGGCACGACTTGCCACGACAAAATCGTGGCCAAAAGTCGTGCAAGTGTCAGCCTGGCTTAATAAAATAAATTAATGATGATTATAATGCCAATATGATAAATGTATTCATGAAATTGATAGTAGTTGTAGTACTAGTAATTATGAGTATTTTATAATGTTCCTACTCCACATTCATGTGGCTAGGGCTTACTTCGAACCATCGGGTCTTCGCGTCGGGCCGTGTCATCGCGTAACGCGACCTTTCGTGAAAAAAGCCCCCTTTATTTACGAAAGGTCGGGTTCACCACTTGAGAAATATACCAGTTAAATCTACGAAAAGTCGGGTACATTAACCCGACACTTCGTAGAAATCAGCCAGCAATTTATGAAGGGTCGCGTCCTTGACGCACATTTCTACAACAAATAATTTGACGAAAAACGGCTTGAATAAAAGCTAGTATTTGATTCGCACAAAGTCACCTTTGCCTCGGAAAGTCCAGAGGTGAGTACAGTTTAAATTTCGCTAATTTGTCAAAAAATAGAATCTATTCATAATGACGTTCTACATTGTGCCAAATCTGCGTCAATTTCTTTATATTTTCAAAGAACTGTCCTGAGCTGTATGTCATGAAATTATGTGCTGTAAACTCACGAACTGTGTAAACTCTTTTCATCGTGGGCAGCTCATGTTACCGCTGCATTGCTCTAAGCACCCTGTCACGACGCAACATCTTGCCCAGACTTTCGAGCGGACTGCCTATGATTGTAAATACAATGCAAAAACGGTTGACAGTGAGATTCAACGTTTATTTTATCCTACCTACATGCATAGTGTGTTGGCGAGTTGACGAATCGGTTATCCTAAATTGTTGCATGATGTATAGCTGTGTAAAGCAAGGGGGGAGGGCGAGGCGGGGGTCTATGACTGTGTGTACAGTTTAGGTTCAGATTTCAAAGACAGCATAAGGAAGCATAATGAGACTAGGTATGATTTAATCCAGCGGTGTAACAGGGCTGCGTTTCACGAAACCGTCATAAGTCTAAGTTCATGGACATCCCATAGAAACGCGTGTTAATTCTACAACACGCGTTTCAATGGGATGTCCAAGAAGTTAGACTTATGACGGTTTTGTGAAACGCAGCCCTGGTTCCTGTTATCGGGGGGGGGGGAGCCCAAAATTTCTAGTAACTCACGTTACTCAGTCAAGAATCAGTGGCGTAGTTATGATTTCATTTCAGGGGGGCGGTAGTGAGTACACACTGAGCCTGCGAAGCGCACTCCATAGGGGGAGGGTGCAGGGAGGGAGAGACTACCACCCCCTTAAGTGAAATCCTAGCTATGCCACTGATTCTAAATTTACTTACCAGGAAATTTTTGGCTCTGCCCCCCCCCCCCCCCTTCCTCTTTTTTTTTTTCCATATCTCTTCATCTTTCTCCCTTTCCTTCTCTCTTTCCCTTTCTCCCTTCCTTTTTCTTCCTTTCCCTTTCATTTTTTTTGTGGTGGTTTGGTGGCTTTTTCCGCTGAAATCCTTCAGGGGGCACTCTGTCCCTCCCTCCCTCCCCTGCCCCTGGTTGTTACACCACTGATTTAATCTTGCTCCTACTTCTTCATGGATTGTTGGTATATCTATAGACTCCAACAGTGTCCGATGAAAAATTTTCTTTTTTGAGAGGTAGATCAGAGCATCCCATTCATTTATTTGTTTTGACTTTGTTCATCAGATGCCTAGGTTGAAACATACTGCTGCATTTATGTCTGCATCCACATCATGTTGGAGATGTAGGTGATGATTGCTTGTTGACTGAGACTGAAGAAAGTTTCTGCAAGAAATGAGTTAGTCTACCACTCCAGTTGTGGAAGGTAAGTGAATTCTGCATGAATTTAATAAGGTTGCTACATGTACAGGTATGTACATATTCAGCCAGGCCTTGGTTGCAAATAAACCCATTCTTGAATTTATTTGTAACATTTTTTTTTTATTATTATTGTCTCCTTTGAAAATTTCATCAGTCTGGCATGATGAATATTTTTCTTGAGTTTCATGGGCACCTGGATCAAAATATCTCAACAACATTTCTTGCTTACATTGCTTAGTTAAAGCTAAATAATTGTTCAGCTTTACTTGTTCATTTTTGCGATACAAGCAGAAACTACATTTTGTTTTCTGATTTCCTCTCCGATTCATTTCATTTGCAAGTTTGTTTTTTATTATTAAATTTCAAGTTGAGATATTTATTGTTCAATGTGTGTATTGTTCTAAATTTCTGTTGTATAAATTTCAATTGTATTTTGAGTTCTGTGAAATAAACTAAAATGATTTATAAACCTTTGTTTGCAAAGGTAAATATTTAGTGCTCCTACTGTCCATAATTTGTACATGTACTTTGCATTTGTCCTAATTCAAGTTAACTTTCAATCTCATCTTGTTTTCTTTAACAGAAAGAATTCAGCTTCTACTCTTCATTGCATTGGACCCCTGCTTTGGAGATCTGTCTCTCAATGAGTGAGGAGTCATGGCCCTGTATGCAGCAGGGGGGGGGGGGGGGGACAGGAGCAGTAGCCCAACCCACACTTCAGAGTCATGGCCCTGTATGCAGCAGGGGGGGGGCAGGAGCAGTAGCCCAACCCACAATTCAATTCAATTCAAATTTATTGATATGCAATCAACAATTTTGGATTATTATCAAACATACAAATTTTTTTGCAATGTCATTAAACAAAGTTACAAAACAAATAATTGCATTATTTTTTTTAATTAAACCCCTCCCCATAGGTGTGTGCGAATTATTTGAAACTCTTACAGCAGATTATTGTTTCATTTGAGGATTTGAAAATTCATAAATTCATTACAGTGTACTAGTAATTTGAATTGAATGATTAGTATGTAAGTTTCAAAATTACTGTTTTCAGTTGCATTTTAATTGATTTTATTAATTTCTTCTAAAGGGATGTGGAATAGCTCATTCTTCCTGAGTTGTGCACAACATCTGACTATGAGCTCTGTTAATGATTTATTTACAAGTATTATTTAAAGTAGAAAAGGATTCTATTGGGCCTTGATACATGTTGGCAATTTGAATTACTAACATTTGAATGGTAGTGATGTAAAACTCTATAGTCTATTCTATTTTGTTGTACGTTGTGAACAGAGTATATGATTTTAAAAAAATTTTTATGAGTAATATGAAATATATTTTACTTTTAAGTGATGAATGAAGGCTGATGTATTTTCCTTTTTATCGGAATGAACCTATTTTAACATGTACAAGACTGTAATCACCATGCAGAAAAATAATCATTACATAGAAAATCCATTTTTTTGTTACTACAAGTGTACTTTGATATTGATTGTGTAATCTCCAGCAATTTTTAAAAGAATGTGATAATTGTAATACATGTATACATGCACAACTAAGAAAATACTGAAGCCCCCTCTTATGAAATGAATATGGGGGTAGGTGAAAAATGAAGCAACCAAGAGGGTGTGTTCAAGAGAGATGGAAATGGGTTGGAAAGAGAGACAGAGATAGACACAGGAAGAAAGAGATGAAAAATCAAGGCGAGATTATTTGATGAAAATTCGAGGGTGTCCCGGAAAGAGAGAAAGAGGGGGGGGGGGGGACAGCAGAGAATGGGAAAGGATGGAGTAGAGGAGAGTTTGTGAAGGAGATAATTGCAATGTATACGTGTTTTGTGTTGATGAATTTATCAGATTTTCAAAGTGCATTATCTTTTGAAGATCAAGGTCGTACATCTACAAGCCATATACTTTTATGGATATTAATTTTAAAAATTCTTTGGTATAGGTCTTCCCACGCATTCACCCAAATTTTATCATCGCACGTGATTAGCCACCCCCCCCCCCCCCTGATCAGTGATTGTAAAGAAAAGATATATATTTGGCATTTCCATGGAAGTCTGTTAATACGTTAAAATTCGACAGATTGGAACCTAATTATAATGAAACTGAAGTACTTGCATTATAGAGGGCATAACAGGTACCTGTTATCGGAAGGGGGGGGGGCAGAGCCAAAAATTTCCCGGTAACTTGTCTATGTCTAGAATCTGTGGGGTAGCTAAGACTGCATTTTAGGAGGACGGTAGTACTCCACCGGCGTAAATCCAATTTGAGGAGTGGGGATGAAAAACATTCTTTAACGATTTTTTTATTCCTGTCACACACATTTTCATAGCTATTTTGCGAGCGAGCGAAGCGAGTGAGCCAAGAAACAACCACTTTTCTCGATTTTAATCGCATTTTCGGATGGAAATCCTAAAATATTGACGAGTGAGCAAGGCGAGCGAGCCATAAATAACCACTTTTTTGTTTTTAATAGCATTTTCAAATAGAAATTCTAAAATATAAGGGTTGTTTATGATAGATATTCAGAATTTTTACTTACTGATTAATTGAAATATATTTTCTTCCTTAAAAAGTGCGTCTGCATGGGGGGATTTGTACACACCATCCCCCCTCTCCCCCAAGTGGGGGTGATAGATCCCCTACCCCCTGGAATTTACGCCAATGTAGTGCTCCCTAGAGGGGAGGGTGCAGGGAGGGAGCGTTTCCCCCCTCCCGCGCGAAGCGCGGAAGCTCCGACGTTTCTTTGAATTATTAGTTGTCGGTAATAAAGTCTATCATCTGCGGCGTAACTGGGATCTCATTTTAGTAGGACGGTAGTGCTCCCTAGGGGGGAGGGTGCAGGGAGGGGGGAGTTTCCCCCTTCCGCGCAAAGTGCGGAAGCTCCGGCGTTTTTGCGCGGTCAGTTCCCTCTATTCTTACGCTCTCTGCCTGTTATGGGTCGGGGGGGGGGGGACATTATGCATAGCCAAAAATTTCCCGGTAATTAATACCACTTTCACACCAAACAAATATAACGGAATAAAAGCGTTTTTTGAAAAAAACGCTTTGGTATGAACACTCGGCAAAGCGTCATATTTGAAAACGGAATCAAATATTCCGCAATCTACGTGTGAGGTCTATCACTAGGTTTTGAGGTGTTTTGAAAACGGAATATTCCAAATATGACGCTTTATTTTTTGGTATGTACAGAAAAAAGGAAATAAAGCGGAATGAAATGTCAAAGGTCAACCAGGTTCCCACCAAAAACCTGGAAAATGCGGGAAACGAGTGAAAGCGCGGGTATCTTCGATCGCAGCGCTAGCGAGCTGCATGGATCGGCATGGCAGTGCAGCGTACGTTCGACGCTACTAGCTGCATGGACGCGAATCATGTATGAAGAAACAAACGCGTTAGCATTCGTAATTGAGTTTAAAAATTAAACTATACATACAAATGAAAAAAAAATAGTTATTCAGTAAATTTAAACAAATTGCAATAAGTTAAGTAATAATTATACATTTTATTCTGAATAACTGATTTGTTTTGTTACATATATCAAATAAAACAAAAAAATTATACAGCTAGAGATAGCAAAATGCATGGTGGGTAATGACGTATTTCCGCACTCTCTCACACCGTAATATTACGATTTCGCTCAAAACGGACTTCATTGGTTCAGTGTGAACAGAAACCAGAAGCGTTTTGGAAGCGTTTTGAAAGTGAAACGTCATGAAATATAACGGCATGGATATTCCGTTTCGGCAGTGTGAAAACAGTATAAGTCTGAGTGGTGTAATTCTCTGCCTGTTTTCGGAGGGGGGGGGGGGGGGGGGGGGGGGGGGGCAGAGCCGAAAATTTCCCGGTAACTAAGTCTAGAAATAGAATATGCGGAGGAGAGCCCGCACCGGCAGTTGTTTGTTGTGAAGCCCTTAGCGGGTGGGTCCCAGGGTTCTGGCTTAGGGCCCCTGATGGGGTCTACAGGGAAAGCCACTGCAGGGAAGCCCCCGGAAACTCCAGGGTTTCGGTACTAAGTTTTCCCTGATTTCTTTTGTTTCACTTTACTTTCTTCTTTTTTTCCCCTCTCTCTTCTTCTTTCTCCTCTTTCTCCTTCTTTCTTTTCTTTTTTCTTCTTTCTTTCCCTTTCTTCTTTTTCCTTTCCCTTTCTCCCTTCCCTTGTTTTCCTTTCCCTTCCTTTAATTTTTTCCCGATGGTTTGGTGGATTTTCCCGCTGAAATCCTTAAGGGGGGCACTCTGCCCCCCTGCCCCCCCCCCCCGGTTGTTACGCCACTGCTTGCATATCATAAATGGATTAATATCAAAATTTATTTTTTTTTACCCGATACTTCGTCATTTGAAGGTAGTTTTCTCACGAATATTCGCGTAAAAGATTAGTCTTATGTCAATGACCACAATTGCTAAAAATCACATTTTTACCACACGATTTACCCGACCTTTCGTAAATACAGGGGGCTGTTTTCACGAAAGGTCGGGTTACGCGATGACACGGCCCGACGCGAACACCCGATGGTTCGAAGTAAGCCTGTGGCTAGTATGTTAAAACCTTAATGTGAATTATATTCTCAGATAATGTTGCTAACTGAACGGGAAAACAAGGGCTCTTCTGACAAGCTGAAAGATTTTGTGTGTGTGTGTGTGTGTGCCTGCCTCGCTCTGTATACATGTCCGATTCTCTTTTTCCCCTTGCTTTGTATGTGTGAGCCTTCCCCCGCTTTACTTTTTCTCTTTCTCAACCCCCGCCCCCCCCCCCTCTGATTCACTCCTTCCTCTCTCTCTCTCTCTCTCTCTCTCTCTCTTCCCCCCCCCCCCCCCCCTCTCGCTCACTCTCGCTCTATTTCTCTCTTTCTCTCTTTCTCTCTTTCTATCTCTCTTTCTGTCACCCTTTTCCTCCCTTCTCCGTTTCTATCCCACTTTGAATAGGCTGCCCTTAACATGTTCACCAAAAGCCTTAGTCTACACCTGAAAGCTGATAAGATCCTCGTCTTTGGTCAGTGTCCAGGTTGGGTGAAGACCGACATGGGCGGGCCAGGCGCCAAGATATCTTCTGAAACATCCGTGGCACTGATGCTGAAGATATTTTCTCTGGTTTCTGAGGAGCACAACGGGGGCTACCTGCCACACCGTCTTCCATTGGAACAAATGAAATATTGAACACCCCGATAGGCCTACGATTCTGTTAGTGGGTAAAATCGTAATTCCCCCCCCCCCCAAGAAGTTTGGGGCCTGCTCATATGATCGGGAACTATTTACACTTTTTTCGTTTATGTTTATTCCGTTGCAGTATTTTCATTTTCATTGTAAGTCAAGATTTTGCACATGATTTGCTAATGAAATGATAATGAAAACAATGACACCTTTTCAATTGCCTCAACAAATGAAAGGTAGGATAAGTCAATGGACAGGTCGAGTTGGTCAGTGTCTGCACAAAGCTGTTTTATTTTTCTCTCTCTCGTGAACAGGTGAAGTTCAAAATGAAATCGGCCCAAGTATTAATGGTAACTTATTATGACGATGATATTGTTTTCCTTATAATATGTTTTAAAGGTTTTTTAGATTTAAGATTTAGATTTCCAATGTTAGATTTAATTTTCAATTCTCAAATTATGAATTTCACTTTCAACCCTGCAAAAATAACATGACAAAGAAACAAAGTGCAGAAATATTGACTGATTTTAACCAGTAGGATGCCTCCAGACATTTTAGTGTCATTTCAGCAGTATGCCATGATCCGAAATGCCCAGTATTACGCATTATAAATGAGAAGGGAGAGAAAGAAAATTCACTGAGTCTATTTTGTAATTCACTGCCGTTTAGTGTACGAATAAGAGCGCTTTGGTCAGAGCTATTCATTAAACTATCTAAAAATGCAATCGTTGACAGTGTACGTGCAAATTAGTAATTTTCCTTTTAAGTCTTGAATATCCTTTCACATCAGCTCATGATCGTTGAATTTTTTTCAGACAATCTGAGAGTGGAAAATGAAATAACCGTTTCCCAATTTGAGTAGGGGAAAGGTGACTTTAAGAAAACTGTACTGGTATGGATTTTCAGAATATACAGTCCCAGAGCATTTAGTCGCTCTATGAGATACAGGCGTGGAGATCTACTCTTTGAGGGTCATCAGGCAAAACTTCATTTGAAGGACCCTCTGGGAGAAAAACACTTAGTACTGAAGAGGCTAACCTCGGTAAACGAGACATATTGTGGGTGCTGATCCTAAAGATTTCATCAGTCACTCATAGCATCAAAGCCAAAGTTCTCTCTCTTTTTCTCTCCCTGACGAGCTCTTTATCTATCTCTTCTTCAGTTAACTTCTGGACCTCTCATACCAGTACACACATGATCCCATACTATAGTCTATACTCCGTAGGCTCTGGATTGATTAGTTTCAACGCTCCTTCTGAGGGTTTAATGTCACTTTTAAAAACATTTACATCCCTCCAAATTAACCATGACGATCAAGTATGAATTATCTAAACCTGCATGAGGTTCCAAGGAGATCTTTAAGAGTATCAAAAGAGTTCGAAGCGTAGCAGGAGTTAGGAGTCCCTAGTTAGGAGTACCTAGTTAGGAGGTTGAAAAAAACTGGTGTTTCTCGTTGCCCAAATTTCCAGAAGTTTTTAGGAATTTCTGCCCCCGCCGCAAGCTGGCGCTATTTTGCTTATTGGCACTAACACATATTATTATTATTATTATTATTATTATTATTATTATTATTATTATTGTTATTATTATTATTATTATTACTGTTATTATTATTATTATTATTGTTGTTGTTGTTATTATTAATTATTTATTCATTCAATTCATTTATTATTATTTATTATTATTATTGTGATTATTATTATTATCATTACTATTATCATTATTTTTATTATTATTATTAGGTGGTCTGTCATCTTTGACAGATCACCTTTTAATTTCATCAGAATTTTCTTTATTTATTATTTATTTTTATTTCTTCCAACCACTTTTTTGTGCACTCGAAATCTCAGAATCGGCTGGTTCAAATTGCATGAAATTTCGGTCAGTTATCAATCTAATAAGATCTCGCTGTTCCAATTGTTTTCATGTTCATCGGGTCATCGTGACGTCATCCAGGCACCATTTTGTGAAAATCACCTTAGGGTCATATCTTCATAACGGATGGTCATTTCTCATTCATGTTTGGCATGGTTTAAGTTAATTTTAATCTAATAAATTTCCGATAGCCAGACGCGCGCGTCAGCGCGCGTGCAAAAATTAAAAATGCTCAGAATCGCTTCAAATTCATTTTGCACATATTTCAGGCCATTTTAAGCAGTTCAAAAATTTGTGCACGTCCGCGTCCGCATGCGCGTCATACGTGGGCGAATGTCCCAAATAACGTTATAAAGCGGTTTTTTTTTTCACTTGACTTGCATTCCTGACACTTTTCTTTAAAATTTCCATCAATATAGAGCTGATTTCGACTAACCATAAGGTCGCACGCGCGCGTCAAACTTCAAAATTCGCGGGCGCGTCTATTGGGCAAGTAATGTAAAATCACGCAAAAACATGCCCTTTTAAAATCCGCCATAGCTCCTTAGAATGCGTGGAAACCCCCATTTTTTTGTACATATTCTGAAAGGTTGTAGATGTGAATCCATGCCAAAATTTTACTCTTTCGATGCTATGACGTCATCCTATTCTTATATGAACTCAAAATTTTGATTTTTAATTTTTGACGTTATATTTTTTGCCTTTAACCAAGACTATCTCGCTTACGATTGATCAATTTTCTGCGAGATTTCGATATGTTGTAGCTGAAACAAATCTACAAACATATTATTCATTGTTACTCATTTTGATGACGTTATCATGTTCGAAATTCACGATTAAAGGTACAATGTAAATTTTTCTCATTTTACGCGTATTTTCTAAGGGACATGACCTTTACGTAATTCTTGATTCTACATTCTCGTCTTCTTTGATCAGCATCTCCCTTATTTCTGTTTGATTTTCGCCCATCTTTAAGTATGTTGCAGCTGAGAAAGTTTTCTATCTTATGCGTTTATATGTTTTTTAAGTAAGTGTCGAAAACGTGTCGAATTTTTGACTGGAAAACCTGATATTAGAATTCCGTTTTGAATCTACGTGTTATCTGTATGAGCTGTTTCCAGGTATACCTTTAAAGCACTTGCTTCACATGCTCAAGGTCCCTGGTTCGAGTCCCGGAGGGAAGGGGGGGGGGCAAATTTTTTCCTTTTGCTTTCTTTTTACATGTTATATTACTATCCTCTTTAACTATATAATTACATATACAGTCACATTCAACGACATATAATGCTGATTTTGGCCCGTTATGACACTTGGAATGCAGTGCACAGTAGTTTATGTACAACTCTATAGAAAATCTGATTAGTTAAGGTAAATTAAAGCTTTGGATCACATTTTCAGTATGCTGCAATATCAAATCATCCAATTTCTATGACAAAACGTTAAAATTTTATCAAAAGTCTTACCAGCGAATTTATCACAACCCATGTAGAA
Source organism: Echinometra lucunter (assembly GCA_029962745.1). Taxonomy (NCBI): domain Eukaryota; kingdom Metazoa; phylum Echinodermata; class Echinoidea; order Camarodonta; family Echinometridae; genus Echinometra; species Echinometra lucunter. The sequence goes on from CM057164.1 coordinate 7,852,024, forward strand.
AGATGCCGACAGACCACCTAATTCGTCATGTGACGAATTCAAATGTCTCATTATTATTATCGTTATTATTATCATTAATATTATTATTATTATTATTATTATTATTATTATTATTATTATTACTATTATTGTTATTATTATCTTTATTATTATTATTATTATTATTATTATTATTATTGTTGTTGTTGTTGTTATTATTATTATATACGTAAAACCGACTAAAGGGCGAATCCAAATAATTGGGTTTATTCCGTCACAATAGAACAGGAGAGCGTTAAGGTGAAAGAAGTGTACGTTATTATTAGTATCATTATTATTATCATTAATTAGGTGGTCTGTCATGTTTGACAGATCACCTTCTAATTTCGTCAAAATTTTCTTTCTTTATTATTTATTTTTCTTCCTTCCAAGCACTTTTTTGTGCACTCGAAATCTCAGAATCGGCTGGTTCAAATTGCACGAAATTTCGGTCAATTATCAATCGTCATAAGATCTCGCTCTTCCATTTATTTTCATGTTCATCGGGTCATCGTGACGTCATCCAGGCGCCATTTTGTGAAAATCACCTTAGGGTCATATCTTCATAACGGATGGTCATTTCTCATTCATGTTTGGCACGATTAAAGTTAATATTAATCCAATCAATTTCAGATAGTCAGACGCGCGCGTCAACGCGCGCGCAAAAATTAAAAATGCTCAGAATCGCTTCAAATTCATTTTGCACACGTTTCAGGCCATTTTAAGCACTTCAAAAATTTGCGCGCGTCCGCGTCCGGATGCGCGTCATAAGCGCGCGCACATCCCAAATAACGTTAAAACGCCGTTTTTTCACTTGATTTGCATTCCTGATACTTTTCTTAACAATTTCCATCAATTTAGAACTGATTTTGACTAACCATAAGGTCGCACGCGAGCGTCAAAGTTGAAAATTCGTGCGGGCGTCAATGTTGAAAATGATGTAAAAACACGCAAAAACATGCCCCTTCAAAATCCGCCATAGCTTCTCAAAATGCATGGATACCCCCATTTTTTTTTACATATTCTGAAAGGTTATGAGTTGTAGATGTGAATCCATGACAAAAATTTATCTTATCGATATCATGAGGGCATCCTATTCTTATGTGAACTCAAAATTTTGATTTTTAATTTTTGCCGTTATATTTTTTGCCTTTAACCGAGACTATCTCGCTTATTTTTCATCAATTTTCGCCGAGATTTCGATATGTTGTAGCTGAGACAATTTTCTACAAATAATTTATCATTGTTACTCATTTTGATGACGTTATCATGGTCTAAATTCACGATTAAAGGTACAATATCAATTTTTCTCATTTTACGTGTATTCTCTATGGGACATGATCTTTATGTTTTTCTTGATTCTACATTCTCGTCTTTTTTGATCAACATCTCCGTAATTTCTGCTTGATTTTCGCCCATCTTTAAGTATGTTGCAGCTGAGAAAATTCTCTATCTTATGCATTCATATGTTGTTTAAACAAATGTCGATAACATGTTGAAATTTTGACTGGAAAACCTAAAATCAGAATTCCGTTTTGAATCTACGTGTTATCTCTATGAGCTGTTATGCAGGTATACCTTCAAAGCACTTGCTTCATATTCTCAAGGTCCCTTGTTCGAGTCCTGCAGGGAAGGGGGCATTTTTTTTTCTTTTGCTTTCTTTTTACATGTTATATTACTATCCTCTTTAACTATATAATTACATATACAGTCACAGTCAATGAAATAAACTGCTGATTTTGGCCCGTTATGACAATTGCATTGCAGTGCACAGTAGTTTATGTACAACCCTATAGAAAATCTGATTAGTTAAGGTGAATTAAAGCTTTGATTCACCTTTTAAGTATTCTGCGATATATCAAATCATCCAATTTCTATGACGTTAGTCTCCTATCGAGACGTTAAAATGTTATCAAAAGTCTTTCCAACGAATTTATCACAATCCACGTCGAAACCTAAAAGATGCCGACAGACCACCTAATTTGTCATGTGACAAATTCAAATGTCTCGTATTATTATTGTTGTTGTTATTATTATCATTATCATTATCATTATTATTATTATAATGCACGTATATATTCGAAATTGAGTCTATACTGGAAAGGTTTTCTCTCTTTGTCTCTCATTTAAGAGTAGATTGCACAATGTATTTAAATGTAGATTTCATCCTCTGTATGTTAAAGAGGCTGTGTCGTGGGTTTTCATGGGGAGTGAATCATAATTTGCTGACACCAGACTTTGTGAAAAGCACTGGCAATACCTGTGTAATAGAGCTACATTTCTGGAGCACAGCAAAATAAGGTGTCCCCCATAAACACTCTTCGGCCTATTTCAGGCATTCTCGGGCCAGGGAAAGTGAGATAATGACTTTGCCATATGGGGCAAAGGGTGAAATATACAGAGCACTACATAAGGTCTGCTGGTCATAAAACTCATAGTGATGGACAACTCCTGTTACTGGGTAAGCACCGATGGTATCAAATTACCCATAAAAGCCCACGGCAGAGCCTCTTTAAAGCACCCTTGTATGGAATTTTGAAATAGCGCCCTCTCAGTCCTAAACTTCTGATTTTGTCCCCTTTTTGCTCCCAGCATGCTCTATTCTGATCAATGAAACCTTAATTTTTGAGTAACATTTGTTAAAATATATTTGTATTCATATTAAGGAAATTCACGAGAAGCCGAGATGGATATAATGCTTCTAAGAATTTCCGGTTTTGAGTAGCCGTAAGTTGGTGCTGTTGTAAATACATCATAATAAGAGTCAGTTGACTGCTGCTTTAAGAGAGATTAAAGTTTCTTCTTTCGTTCGCACGCAACACATAGCAGATATTGAAGTAAATGATAAGGAAAGTAATATTGATTATGTGACATTTATTACTCTTGACTGTTATAAATATATGATTGAGCAGCGACGAATCTCTGTTTTGTTTTGCTTTGTTCGTTGCTTTTTTTTTGGGGGGGGGGGGTGCACATATAGTAAAATGAATCAAAGTTCCCCAGAGCTGGTCTACCATTTTTGGAATTTTTCCAAAGGTTGAAAAAATGTCTCCGTCGGGAATCGAACCCGAGCCTTTGGCTATGAACGCCATAATGCCTTAACCACCAGACCACGGAGACGGCCCAGTGGTTTCGGCCCGGGTTTTCGGCGACTCCAAATTCGCTTAACTGACAGAATGACAAATTTTCAACCTTCACTTATTAATTCCTTTGTTGGTGGCCGATGAGTTTTGAACAATGGCCTGCCGCACACCTCAGCTGGATTCCGAGCGAACGCTATGGGACTGTATATGTTAGAATAAATAACATTTTGTGATCAAACAACATATACAACAGATTTGGCAACTCTCGTGGAAATAATTGTGAGATCAATTGAGAGAATAATAGCGTAGCATGAATCAAAATTTTCCAGAGCTGGCCTATCATTTATTTAATTTTTGCAAAGGTTTAAAAATGTCTCCGCAGGGAATCGAACCCGGGCCTTTGGCTATGAACGCGAGTGCCTTAACCACTAGACCAAGGAGACGGGCCGGTGGTTTCGGCGACTCCAAATTCGCTTATTAAAATGACATTTGGCAAATCCTTTGACCACTTGAGAAAGGAAGAAGAAGCTGAAAATTTGTTGGTATTATAATAAACTTAAGTTGGAGCAAAGCATGACATTCGTCTATATATATATATATATGTGTGTGTGTGTGTGTGTGTGTGTGTGTGTGTATGTGGGTGAAGAGATCGGTTCTAAAAATGTACTACATCCATTTTTGTTATCAAAACTGAGTTTTTTGCATCAATTTACTAATTTTCAAAAGCTTTATACATTCATAGAAACAAAAAGCTGAATTTCCAGTTGGAAAGTTTTTTTAAATGGCATTCAAAATCAGTTCGTTTCCAAAAGGTACTATATCAATTTTAATTTGATTCTAAAAAGTACTACATCCACCCATCCAAAAGAGTGATCACGTGATTATAAATAAAGCTGTGGACTTAGATTTTGTAAAGGGTTGTTTTACTTTTGTATCATAGAATAATACAATCAGTAGAAGATGCTGTACTTACTAAAGTAAGAAGATTATCTACTTTCTGAAGGTAAAGTACTGAAAATCCACCGTTCCGCTTTTTCTTGGACACCCGGTACATACATATATATATAAATATATTATATATATACGTGAAAGAAGGGTAAGGTACAAGATTACGCAGGTTTGGACCAAAAGATTGATAAGCTTTTGGCTCTAGGCCTTCATCAGATTTATTTGCTATGTAAATCAAAACAAAATGAAACAAAATAAATAAAACAAATTATAACAAATTATGATAATGAGCAACTTGACAGGCAACAAGACGGAATCAAGATGATTATAAATAAAGCAACATGATCATGATTAACGTAAGGAAAATAAATATTTTGAATCAATCGGAATAACAAAGTGGCATGATTCAACGAAATAAGGAAAATGAAACTTAACATGTACGCAATTACCTGACTCAACGGTCGTAACAAATGTAGAGTGGGTGTATATATATGTGTATATATATGTATATATATATATATATATATATATATATATATATATATATATATATATTGTGGGGGTCCGTGTGGGTGTGTGTGTGGATGTGTATAAGTTTAAGCTTTACATGGAGCCATATACACAAAAGAACATTAGATGAGGTTTGGGTTTGTGAGGGACAATCACTGCTCATTCTGTTATAAAGAGAGTTATAAAGTTAGTCTTACTTTCATATATTTTTGAACTGCATGAAAGTGATACCGTTATGGCGATTCTGTATTGAATATTTCTGCTTGATGGGGGATGTAGTCATGGGATTACCTGATAATTGGAATAGAAATTGTGTGAATTCTCTTGTTATGTTTATTAAATATGCAATAATCTACCTTCGTGTATGAAAATACAAAAATATATATAGCGGACTTTATGGAGGAAGAAAAAAAAACCTAGCAACGAAGGCAGGCAAGATGAATTTACACCTACAGAAATGGGAAGAACTGAAAGTGTATAAGGAAGTGAATGTGAACGGGGGGGGGGGGGGTTCACAAAGACTAAGATTGATTAAAATCCAACTTAACTGTGGCTGGGCCATTCATGCAACTATTTTTCTTTCACCATGGATCTCTCAAAGGATTTGCAATTCCTGGTCACAAATCTACAGAATGGACCATTTTTTTTTTTATAGTTCATTGAGGAAGAAAAAAATTGTAAATTTTGCAAATTTGTCACCATGACTTGCACATCCCTTGGGAGACCGATGGTGAAAGCAAACACTGGCATGAATTGCCTGCCATAGTTAAGAGCCATTTGAGTCAATCTTAGTCCATGAGAAACACTCCAAGGTATAATGTGTTGCGCGTGTGAAAGTCTTGGTATGTTTGTGGGATGCAAATGGGCGAGTGTAAATGTGAATCCGGGGGGGGGGGGGGATTAAGTCGTTGAAGGGGTACGGGGGTGTACCTATGGAGGACTGTATATAAATGTGTATTATGTTTTTTGTTTTTTTTTTCATGATTGATCTTTTTTTTTAATTGTTCCCTTCTCTTTCATGAGAAATGCATATCGTGTCAGTTCTGATATGAAAATGACACGAAGAGTTGTATTTTCATTCACTATTATACCTTAGTTATATATTTTTTGTTTATCCCTTTGTTCATTTAGATGAAGTCTTAGCGCGTGTAACAACTAATTCATCTTGAAAAGGACAATTCAGGACATCGTATTGAAGAAATTCCGTCGACGTCGCACATTGCTTAATAAATGGATAATAGTAAGACCTTTCCTATTAATTGGAAAGCGAAGCAAAGTCTTATTCACTAGAGCTGACTTTGAATTTACGCTCATCTGCGTTTCAACCACATTCGTAAGTGTTGGTTGTTTTATTCTCATTCGAGCACTTCGAGCGCCTAGGCCGCTCCTCTTTTGCTCTCCTCATTGTGTTATGTGATTTACTTGTTGTCGTCGTATCTGTACTATATCCATGTACCAGCCTTCAAAGAATATTATATGGATTGTAGGGGATAATTTTTGAGGTATTTATCTACCCACACAAAGGATATTCTACATTCTATGTTTTCCTCTGCTCTTGACTGATTAGCTAGTAGCGATTATAAGGTGTACATGAACATAAATGAGAAAGTATTATGCTTCGTCCTCAGTTTTATTACTCACCCATCCACTTGGCACTTGTGATATTTTGCAGTCTTTTAAAGATTGTTATTCAGTCATGCATGCAAAATTCCAAATGAAAAGGGTGCCAATAAAATGCTGGTAGGATAACTCTACCAAGACATATTATGAAACCCATCATTGAGTGTTCATACTTCAAACAAGACAACTTCAAAATGATGGGAGGTGTTTTTTTTTTTTCTGACTCACACTGTATATGCCATGCATGTGGAAATGTCCATTCTATTTACTATAAACCTTTCCCTCTATCTCCTTATTCTTCTTTCAGACACACGCTCTTTCTCTATCTCTCTCTCTACTCCGCTGCTTCACGTTATCACATGTAATGTCACTGCATTGTATTATATAGTATATTGCTATCATTATACTGTATTATTTTATAATGTGATAATAGTATTCTTTTGTATTGTATTATTGGTATGATAATTTCATAACCTGCCGTCTAACCCAGTGGGCTGTCGGGCCTAGCCTGGTTCGATATGTATGCTATAAGCAAATTCTCTATTTAATAAAGATTTGCTATATCATCTACCACAACTACTACTTCTACTACTACAACTAATAATAATGATGATGATGATAATGATAATAATAATAATAATGATGATGATATTAATGTTGTTATTACCATGATTACGACTACTACTACAACTGCTGCTGCTGCTCTTACTACTACTGCTACCATAACAATTTCTACTACTACTACTACTACTACTACTACTACTACTACTACAACTACTACTACTACTACTACCACCACCACGACCACCACTATTACTACTACTGCTGCTACTACTCCTACAGCTTCTTCTTTTACTCCTACTTCTACTGGTACTACCTATCTTTCTCCTGCTATCATCATAGTGTTTAATACCATTATCCTTATTATTGATTCATTCTTGCTGGGTTTTTTGTTTGTTTGTTTCATTTTTCATAAACAGACGGATGAGGCCACGTGATAGAAGAGAGCAGCGAGCCGAATCACACCAAACGTCAAATATATCAAGACGCCCTCGGCCACAATTGCACCGAAACCTCTACAGTTGGTCGGACTATAGTCGTGCCAACCACTCCCACACCAACACCGACAATACCACACCTCAGAACACAGCGCAGGAAATTCAAAACCTACGCCGCGTTCGAAGTCTCCACTTTCAAACTGTGCACAGTCCTCGCACAGTCATCGGAAAGGCAACAGAGTGGACGACAGTAAATACGTTTGCAGTGGCTTCTGCTGCTCGGACAATAAAAATGGCGTGGAGTGCTGTTGCCGCAATGGTGGGCGTCAGTTTGGCGGGCGCCCTACAGATGAGCCTGCGTCTACCACTTCTAGTTATTTCACACTTTTGAGCCTAGTCACTATTCACGAAAGCTGGACCGAGGTGACCGAGGTGCACGCTTCAAAAGGGAGGAAACAGTGAAAGCACGGAAAGGGAAGGCGGACCCCAGACACGATTGCTTTCCTAACAAAGTTGCGGAGGATGACAGTTCTGTCTATGCGTATGCAATGTGTTATGACCAAGGCCTTGGCCATGTTGATAACCATTCATATTGCAAAACAACGGCAGTCATGAAAGAGGATGATAAATATGAGATTTTAACAGATTTCAAAAGTCAACGTAAAAATTAAATGCTTATTCATTACAGACACTGACATTTTTAAGAGCAAGTCCACAACGAGATAAAGTTTATTTCAATAAAAAAAGATATAAAAAAACCTTAACAAAACTGTAAAAACTTGGGGGAAATCAGATGAAAAAAATTTGGAAATTATCAAAGTTTTGCAATTTCTACGCAAAAATTTCTCTTGGAACAGTTAATATGAATATTCAACGAATGAAAGAATGATGTCATACCCTCACTGTTCTCCGTACAATTAATGCAAATATTTCACTAAATTTTCCCTTTTTCGCTAAAACTGTGAAAACTCGTCCATCGTACGTATTAGACTTAATACTACTTTGTAAGTAAGGAAGGAGTACTCGGGACAACTTTGACATCATCAACTCACCCACCAAATATCGAATGTCCAAGAACTGCTTTTCGAAATATAGCAAAACTCGGAAAATTCATATGAATTCATTATTTTTCATCCAATTTTCATCAATTTCACTGTTCCGTTTAGAAATATTTACCCCAGTTTTATTGAACTCAACTTCATCTAGTTGTGGACTTGCCCTCTAAAGGAGAAGCTCCCCACAAAATGTATCTTCTCACCTTTCACCAACGACACCCCACAAGACATAACAAAATTTTAAATTAGTAATGATCAAGAATCACTCGGTTTTACGGTGTCAAACAGAGCAAGAATCAGGTAAAGGGATATGTGTTTTCGAGTTTGTTAACCTATATTTTAGATTATCCTTCACTTAATCCTTAGTCTCGACTTTTTGCAACCTCGAATTACACAAATCTCATATGCAAACGAAAAGAAAGAGACAGAGACCTTAGTTCGGGTGTATTATCTGATCATTTATAGATGTTTGAGGGGTAACTTTTTTCGAGAAAAGGCTCGAAAAATATCAGACTATTATTTGAACCAATGGATAAAGTTTAGGTTTGGGGAAACCTCCAAGGTACCTTGCAAAATATGCTCACTACACAGAGCAAACATAATGTTTATATCTGTGTCCTGTTAATAGTACAAAAGAAAAATTGTTCTGATTGAATGAAACAAGGCATGCATTTAAATGAACTCCAGCATTAATGGCAATACAAAGCCTCTTTCACACTCAGCACTTTATAACAAACAGTGGGCTTTCACACCGAAGAAAACTTTAACCTCACTATTCACTTCTGTTGATCACTATTTTTTTTTACTGATATTTTTTTATTTTCTCTCAAATCAAATACATATTATGTAAATCATAACAAAAAAATTACATATTCTTCATATAACAGGATTGTGCATTGATACATTGGTTTAACATAAATTACAATAATATATACTATGCATCACAAATGGCACACACACGCACACACACACACACACACACACACACACGCAAACACCCTCAAAAAACTTTATTTCTCTCTTTTATCCATTAACATCTGTTAAAAAAAAAAGGCTGTACATACAAATAATTTGAATTCCAGTGGGACACCATCGGCCTACCATAGTAGAGTTGGTCCATAATTTAGTGTAGTGTATCACAGAAGGAAGGTTATCTTCTTTTGTATGGCAATTACACAACCAGTTACTTACCAGTTCACAATGCAAATGTATTTAAAGGAGAATGCAACCCAGGCATCAGTGTGCTCTTAGTGAATAAAGATGATCAAGAAGAGAAAACAGTGAAAGTTTGAGCAAAATCGGACAATCTGTTCAACAAGAGTTATGAATTTTGAAGGTTTCACTAAATCCCTGTTATGGGGATCCTTGAGTTGGCAACTTTGCCAGCATCTGTGATGTCATCGTGGACAACTCTCCATTCATTCTGTACATAATTTTTCAAAAAAAATTATTTATATGAAATTTCAAGTCAGGAATCAACATCATTCTTCCCAAAATGCTTGCAGAATTGACATAGCCATGTCATACTCAAACAATAAATCAAAAGAATTTTCATTTTTCTTGAAAATAAAGAAAATGTTCTGTGTACAAAATGAATGGAGAGTTGTCCACGATGACATCACAGATCCTGGCAAAGTTGCCAATTCAAGGATCCCATAATAAGGAT
>CM057164.1:7862421-7889402 GCA_029962745.1 Echinometra lucunter
CACCCTTTCCCACCCTTCTCCGTTTCTGTCCCACTTTGAATAGGCTGCCCTTAACATGTTCACCAAAGGCCTTAGTCTACACCTGAAAGCTGATAAGATCCTCGTCTTTGGTCAGTGTCCAGGTTGGGTGAAGACCGACATGGGCGGGCCAGGCGCCAAGATATCTCCTGAAACATCAGTGGCACTGATGCTGAAGATATTTTCTCTGGTTTCTGAGGAGCACACCGGGGGCTACCTGCTACACCGTCTTCCATTGGAACAAATGAAATATTGAACACCCCGATACGATTCTTTTAGTGGGTAAAATCGTAATCCCTAACCCCCCCCCCCCCCTTCCAAGAAGTTTGGGGCCTGCTCATATGATCGTGAACTATTTGCACTTTTTTCTTTTATGTTTATTCCGTTGTCATTTTCATTGTAAGTCAAGATTTTGCACTGATTTGCTAATGAAATGATAATGAAAACAAGGAAACCTTTTCAATTGCCTCAATAAAATAATGAAAGGTAGGATAAGTCAGTGGACAGGTCGAGTTGGTCAGTGTCTGCAAAACAAAGCTGTTTTATTTTTCTCTCTCTCTCTCTCGTGAATAGGTGAAGTTCAAAATGAAATCGGCGCAAGTATTAATGGTAACTTGTTATGACAATAATATTGTTTTCCTTATAATATTTTTTAAAGGTTTTTAGATTTTAGATTTAGATTTCAAATGTTAGATTTCATTTTCAATTTTCAAATTATGAATTTCACTTTCAACACTGCAAAAATAACATGACAAAGAAACAAAGTGCAGAAATATTTACTGATTTTAACCAGTAGGATGCCTCCAGACATTTTAGTGTCATTTCCGCAGTAGTACGCCATGATCCGAATGCTCAGTATTACGCATTATAAATGAGAAGGGAGAGAAAGAAAATTCACTGAGTCTATTTTGTAATTCACTGCCGTTTAGTTTACGAATAAGAGCGATTTGGTCAGAGCTACTCATTAAACTAAATATGTAATCACTGAATGTGTATGTGCAAATTAGCAATTTTCCTGTTAAGTCTTTAATATACTTTCACATCAGTTCATGATCGATGGATTTTTTTTTCAGACTATCTGAGAGTGGAAAATGAAATAACCGTTCCCCAGTTTGAGGAGGGGAAAGATGACTTTAACCGTTAAGAAAACTGTACTGGTATGGATTTTCAGAATATACAATCCCAGAGCATTCAGTCTCTCTCTATGAGATACAGGCGTGGAGATCTACTCTTTGAGGGTCATTATCAGGCAAAACTTCATTTGAAGGAGCCTCTGGGAGAAAAGCACGTAGTACTGAAGAGGCTAACCTGGGTAAACGAGACATATTATTATTATTATAATTATTATTATTATTATTATTATTATTATTATTATTATTATTATTATTATTATTATTATTATCATCATCATCGTCGTCACTAAAATATACGAAAAACCGACCAAAGGGCGAATCCATAAAATTGGGTTTATTCCGTCACAATAGAGCAGGAGAGCGTTAAGGTGAAAGAAGTGTACGTTATTATTATCAGTATTATTATCAGTATTATAATCATTATTATCATTATTATTATTATTATTATCATCATCATCATCATTATAGTGCGCGTATACATTCGAAATGGATTCTACACTGGAAAGGTTTTCTCTCCCTGTCTCTCATTTAAGACTAGATTGCACAATGTATTTACATGTAGATTTCATCCTCTGTATGTTAAAGAGGCTGTGTCGTGGGTTTTCATGGGGAGTCTATCATAATTTGCTGACACCAGACTTTGTGAAAAGCACTGGCAGTACCTGTGTAATAGAGCTACATTTCTGGAGCACAGCAAAACAAGGTGTCCCACCATAAACATTCTTCGGCCTACTTCGGGCATTCTCGGGCCAGGGAAAGTGAGATAATGACTTTGCCATATGGGGCAAAGGATGGAAAATACAGAGCATTACATAAGGTTGTTGGTCATAAAACTCATAGTGATGGACAACTCCTGTTACTGGGTAAGCACCGATGGTATCAAATTCCCCATGAAAGCCCACGACAGAGCCTCTTTAAAGCAAGAGCGAACTGGAACCCTTGTAGGGATTTTGAAATAGCGCCCTCTCAGTCCTAAACTACTGATTTTGCCCCCATTTTGCTCCCAGCATGCTCTATTCTGATCAATGAGACCTTTATTTTTTAGTAACATTTGTTAAAAGGTATTTATATTCATACTAGGGAAATTCACGCGAAGCCAAAATGGATATAATGTTTCTAAGAGTCTCTGGTTTTGAACTTTTGAGTAGCCGTAAGTTGGTGCTGTTGTAAATACATCATAATAAGGGTCAGTTCACTGCTGCTTTAAGAGAGATTAAAGTTTCTTCTTTCGTTCACACCCAACACATAGCTCATATTGAAGTAAATGATAAGGAAAATAACATTGATTATGTGACATTTATTACTCTTGATTTTTATGACTATATGATTGAGCAGCGACGAATCTCTGTTTAGTTTTGCTTTGTTCGTTGTTTTTTTTTTTTTTTGGGGGGGGGGATGTTCATATAGTAGCATGAATCAAAGTTCCCCAGGGCTGGTCTACCATTTTTAGAATTTTTGCAAAGGAAGAAAAAATGTCTCCGCCGGGAATCGAACCCGGGCCTTTGGCTATGAACGCCATAATGCCTTAACCACCATACCACGGAGACGGCCCAGTGGTTTTGGCCAGGGTTTCGGCGACTCCGAATTCGCTTAACTGACAGAATGACAAATTTTCTACCTTCACTTATTAATTCCTTTGTTGGTGGCAGATGACTTTTGAACAATGACCTGCCGCACACCTCAGCTGGATTCCGAGCGAACGCTATGGGATTGTTAGAATAATTAACATTTTGTGATCAAATAACATATACAACAGCTTTGGCAACTCTCGTGGAAATAATTGTGAGATCAATTAAGAGAATAATAGCGTAGCATGAATCAAAGTTTTCCAGAGCTGGCCTATCATTCATTTAATTTTTGCAAAGGTTTAAAAAATGTCTCCGCAGGGAATCGAATCCGGGCCTTTGGCTATGAACGCCAATGCCTTAACCACTAGACCGAGGAGACGGGCCGGTGGTTTCGGCGACTCCAAATTCGCTTAACTGACATTTGGCAAATCCTTTGTCCACTTCAGAAAGGAAGAAACTTCTGAAAATTTGTTGGTATTATAATAAACTTAAGTTAGAGCAAAGCATGACATTCGTCTTGATTTTCTTATATATATATATATATATATGTGGGTGTGGGTGTGTGTGTCTGTGTGTGTCAGTGTGAAGAGCTCGGTTCTAAAATGTACTAAATCCATTTTTGTTATCAAAACTGACTTTCTGGCATCAATTTACTCATTTTCAAAAGCTTTATACAGTAATACTAACAAAAAGCTGAATGTCCAGTTGGAAACTTTTAAAAAATGGCATTCAAAAATCAGTTCGTTTCCAAAAGGTATTATATCAATTTTAATTTGATTCCAAAAATTACTACATCCACCGAAATAAATGAATGATCACTTGATTATAAATAAATCTGCGGACTAAGATTTTGTAAGAGTTGTTTTACTATTGTATCATACAGTAGTACAATCAGTTAGAAGATGCTTTACTTACTAAAGTAAGAAGATTATCTACTTTCTGAAGGTAAAGTACTAAAAATCCACCGTTCCGCTTTTTCTGGGACATATATATATATATATATATATATATATATATATATATATATATACATATATGTATACATATATATATAAGATGGGTTACTTTTTACAAGGTTTCTGATTGGTCAGATGCCATTGCGTAATTCGTTACGGCCACGACCGTGCTATATAACTAGTTATATTGCACGATAATTTGTGTACAAAATCCAATATCGATAATATGTAGTTCGTTGCACTTTATCAACGGATGATGCAATGTTTATAGTTTGGTGAGATCCGATTCCCATCTTATATAACGCATAGTACATGCTCATTGTCGTCAAATATACCATAAAATGGGCATCCATAGATAAAGAATTTCTCTCGTGCACTATATATCACCTCGGCATACGGCCTCGGTGACATATAATGCATTTGAGAAATTCTAAAACTATGGATGCATATATATACGCGTGTGTGTGTGTGTATGGGTGTGGTGTGTGTCGATGTGTATATGTTTAAGCTTTACATGGAGCCATATACACAAAAGAACATTGATGAGGTTTGGGTTTGTGAGGGACAATTACTGCTCATTCTGTTATAAAGAGACTTAGTCTTACTTTCATATATTTTCGAACTGCATGAAAGTGAAACCGTTATGGCAGTTCTGTATTGAATATTTCGGCTTGATGGGGGATATATTCATGGGATTACCTGATAATTCGAATAGAAATAAATGTGTGAATTCTCTCGTTATGTTTATTTAATATGCAATAATCCATTCTAAGGCTCAAGGCCATATACCTTCATGTATGAAAATACAAAAATATATAGCGGACTTTATGGAGGAGAAAAAAAACTAGCAACGAAGGCAGGCAAGATGAATTTACACCTACAGAAATGGGAAGAACTGAAAGTGTATAAGGATGTGAATGTGAACGGGGGGGGGGGGGGGGGGATTCACAAAGACTAAGATTGCCTAAAATCGCACTTACCTATGGCTGGCCATTCATGCCACTATTTTTCTTTCACCATGGATCTCTCAAAGGATTCGCCATTCATGGTCACAAATCTACAGAATGGACCATTTTTTTATAGTTCATTGAGGAAGAAAACAAAAAATGTAAATTTTGCAAATTTTTTACTATGACTTGCACATCCCTTGAGAGACCGATGGTGAAAGCAAACACTGGCATGAATGGCCTGCCATAGATAAGAGCCATTTGAGTCAATCTTAGTCCTTGAGAATCACCCCAAGGTATGATGTGTCTACTGTTGTGCGTGTGAAAATCTTGGTATGTTTGTGGGATGCGATTGGGTGAGTGTAAATGTGAATCCTGGGGGAGGGGGGGGGGGTGGGGGGTTAAGTCGTTGAAGGGATGACGGGGGTGTACCTATGAAGGATGTATATACAAATATGTATTATGGGTTTTTTTTTCATGGTTGATCTTTTTTTTAATTGTTCCCTTCTCTTTCATGAGAAATGCATATCGTGTCAGTTCTGATATGAAAATGACATGAAGAGTTGTATTTTCATTCAATTATACCGTAATTATATATTTTTGTTTATCCCTTTGTTCATTTAGAAGAAGTCTTTATGTGAGTGGGAAGAATAAGAGGGGGAGGGAGGAGCTTGCCACGTTTGAAAGATCATTTATATTTAATATCATACATTGTGGGGAATAGGGAGGGGCGTATGTTAGGTTTTGTCATTATTATATTATTTCCTCAGTGATTTCATTCCATCATCTTCTTTGCCTCGCAAATAATTTAACATTATGTTATGAAAACGAAATGAAAATTTGTTGGAGATATTTACATTGATTTTATGTAACAATTTATTCTGAATGAAATCTCTAATTCTCTAAATATTTGGAAAAACAAAATGTGTGTGAGTTATATAAAAACATTAATCATGTTAAATGAGAACATAGCTCTTTAACGAAACAATACATTTAACATGCTTGAAGAGCTCCGTATCAAGTGACAAGTTGGATATGGCCTGTGTATGGTTAGATGTTGTATTCATATGTCGACGCAGGCGAAATCTTAAGTAAAATGTGTTCCGATTACACGGAATCATCGCAGTGACGGATATAATGATTACTTCATATTAGAAGCTAAATGTGATTTTGTTGATTTTCACAGTATTCAAACATTTCGTCTTTTTTCTTTTTTTTTTTGATAATTATGAACCAGCCTTTATAACATTATATGAATGATATCTCTATGAATATTAAGCTGATTGATTTTATTTTGACATATCACTTCCTCCTGGGAGGAGCTAACAATCACAAATGAATCAGAAGTGGTTTCATATCAGCTTCATCAAAGATCTTTAATTAATTTGCACTCATTATCTGCGACAGGAGCATAGATTAAGAGATATTTCCTTTTGCACATTTTGACAACAAGCATCGTACCCCGCAACACTGGAACTAGCTATGCCTGTGGCGATTGGCAACCTATGGATTAAGGGGGTCCTTCTGCTTCTAGTGTTGCCTATCAATATTGTTGTAGCTTCAAGTCAATCGGAAACAGCAGAAGATCCTATTTGTAAAGAAGAACCCATCTACAGAACGTCAAAATGTAAGGAAAACCAGATCATACGGAATAGAATTGTAATGTTACTAAGATTCGATTTAGAATTTTCATATTGCATTTGAAGAGTTTATATGCAAAAACAGATAAACGCCATTTTTTAAAAAATAAATAATGCATTTATATAGCGCATATTCCATAGTGCATGTTAAAATGCGCTTTACATTAAACTTATTAATGAAAAAGTGAGTTTTTAGGTGTTTTTTGAAAACATTGAGAGATTGTTGGTTCCTGAGTGTATGGGGTAGTTGATTCCACAGCTTGGGAGTAGCAGATGAAATGCCTTGTCACCAAATGTGGCCAGCATCTTGGAAGTAGGATAGTTCAGTGTGATACCTTGTGAGGAGCGGAGGGTGTACCGGGACGGTTGACGGATAGTTGTGAGTTCAGATAAGTAAGGAGGAGCGAGACCATGGATGCATTTGAAAGTGAGTAGAAGTATCTTGTAGTGGATCCTGGACCTGATGGGAACCTGTAACATCGATTTTTTTTTTTAATTCTGAAGTAATGTCACCACCATGTAGTACAGAATACTACCTTTCAAATGAAATTAGTTATGAGATAATAAAAAATAATGATAATAAAAATAATAATGATAATGATAATGATAATAATAATAGTAATAATAATTGATTAATTATAATAATGATAATAATAATAATATATCAAAACTGTATAGCGCATTATGTACATACTTCAATGCGCTTAACAATGTTACTATAATACATATACCACTTATACTCAATTTACTCTATTTATACATGTATTACTTCCAATTTAACAAAAGACATGAGGCACCTACTTATATATATATAACTAAAGAAAATGTTACAAGGAAAATTAACTTAACAGAGCATGTAAGACATAATTAGGCATATGATAATAAAACCTTGTTGAAAGAGGTATGTTTTTAGTTTTTTTCTTAAATGAATCAGTGGTGGGTGAGTCTTGAATATGAGCAGGGAGAGAACCCAAAGGCATATTGTTGAAGTTATGGTCAAAAGTAGCATATATTTTTTTTATTATTTTATTTAGTTTTCTTGATCTTTAAATGCAAATATCTCAATTTGACAGAAATGGATATATCAGTTTCTGCATTCAAATTCTTCATTTCCGACTATGTTTGCATGTGATAATCATAATCATAAAAACAGTTACGATCACAAATTATGAAAATCTTTTGAGTTTCGTTAGCGTCTGTAACAACTAATTTATCTTGAAAAGGAGAGGACCGTTTTCTCTGTCAATTCAGGACATCGTATCGAAGAAATTCAGTCGACGTCGCACATTGCTTAATAAATGGATAATAGTAAGACCTTTCCTATTAATTGGAAAGCGAAGGAAAGTCTTATTCATTAGAGCTGACTTTGAATTTACGCTCATCTACGTATTAACCACATCGGTAAGTGTTGGTTGTTTTATTCTCATTCGAGCACTTCGAGCGCCTAGGCCGCTCCTCTTTTGCTCTCCTCATTGTGTTATGTGATTTGCTTGTTGTCGTCGTAACTGTACTATATCCATGTACCAGCCTTCAAAGAATATTATATGGATTGTAGGGGACAATTTTTGAGGTATGCATCTGCCCACACAAAGGATATTCTACATTTTATGTTTTCATCTGCTCTTGACTGATTAGCTAGTAGCGATTATAAGGTGTACATGAACATAAATGAGAAAGTATGATCATTCATCAACATCAGTGGTCACTCTTCTGTTGTCTGGGACAATACTATATACCTGGTGTACAATGGATCTGGTGAGAGCTCTCTTTTATCCTATTCAATTTCCTTTTCATGGGCACTTGGAATGCTGACTGCACTCAGTGTGTAGAACTACATATCTAGCATCGTGATCTTATACACAAGATAAACTGTAATCAAGGTTGAACACTTGTATATTACTACCATAACTCAATATCTACTTTTCAGATATTACTTTGATATTAACCCAAACCCTGGACCGACAACAAATTTCGAACTATGTAACACTTTAACACCAAATGTGAAAAGAATTTTCTACGACGAGGCACTTATACATTCCCTCAGCCCTTGCCATAGTAGCTCCATACATTTCTATCAGCATGTATCTCGTGATCTGAGAAATGTAACAGTTGAACTAGGTATAAAAGCGCCATGCGATGCGAGGTAAAGCTGGATCGTACCTCGGGGACTCCACCCTCAGTGCCACAAGGTGAGCAGAACCAACAATGGAAACCAAACCCTCCAAACATGCCAAAGCCGACGAGAGATAAACCTACATGCCCTAAATGTCAGAAACTTATTGACTCTAAACATTATGGAAGTAACGTGTCGAAAATGTTTTAAGTACATGTACTGACTTACCGCTTTTAGAATTCGAGTAACAAGAAAACTATCGAGTTCAGTGGCCTGGTGTAAAACCCGGGGGGGGGGGGGGGGTGGGCGTATTTTATAAAAATGTCATAAATGACGATCACACCGTGTAATTTTTATTTGAAATACTCTTAAAAACCATAAAAGTGGTTATTTTTCGCTCGCTCGCAAAATAATAATATTATACATGTATGGGGGTCTGCGCTGGTGAATGAGGGTGTGTGTGCGTATACTTAAAGTGTGAGTTCACGGGAAAAAAATCGGCAAAAAGTGATCATCACCCCCCCCCCCCCGGCCCCCACACTCCCCAAAACAAATTTACGCGGGTGTTCAGTGGACATGGTGGAAATGTACTTGTTGTGAAGATATCGATAGATCTGATATTCCGCAGATGACATGATGCAGATATAGATTGCTCGAAATTTGCATCGCCATTTGTCAGTATGCATTTTTCCCATTTCTTTAATGTGTCTCTGCGATCAGGACAAATCCAAACGAATGGAGACATGCAAAAGTTACGCCATTACACAAAGGTGGAGGCAGAGATGAGGCAAATAATTATCGGTCACTCTCGGTCATACCAGGTTGAAGATTTTTGAGAGGGCTGTGTAGAGGTGTCGTGGTCTAGTGGATATGTCACCGGACTGTAGATCTCGTGGTCCGAGTTCAAATCCCGGCGCGGCACTAATGTCCTTTGGCAAGATATGAATCTACATTTGCCACTCTCCACCCAGGTGTTAAGTGGGTACCCGGTAGGATGCGAAAGTCATTGTGATTTGTTTAGCATTGTGCGCGCCTGCAAAAGGCGCCTGGCTGGAATGCTCCCTAGGGAGTGGAGAAGGTGCATACATTGTATGCGGGCAAGCCTGAATCCGATGACCGGGGTAATAATATTTCTGTAAAGCGCTTAGAGACTCTCTTGGAGATGTATTAGGCGCTATATAAATCCAGAATATTATTATTATTAACCAGCTCCACGACTACTTTGTGCAGCATCAGCTTTTTTCACCACAACAATCAGAGTTTCGGAAGGAGCGCACTACCAGCACTGTCAGAACATATGTCACAAATTACATGTCCGAGAATGGATCGTAGTCGACTGACGGGCGATGTCTTTCTGGAAATTAAAACGGCTTTGAATGCTGAATTACAAATAGTGCAAACCTGGCTCAAATAAAATAAATTAACCCTCAATGTTTCTAAGACTCAATTTATGTTGTTCGGATCTCCTCAGAAGCATGCCAATGCTAAACAATCAATTCACTTGTCTGTAGTTAGTCAACGTCTAAGCCAGGTACAGGTCTGTACCTTTGAGTGTGACTGGATCAATCTCTAGACTGGAAGGGACATATCAGATATACGAGTAAAACAGTCAGTTGTAGGCTAGCCCTACTAAGCTGTCTGCGATATCTACTAACCATGCTGACGTTAAATAAAAGCAGCTAATTATAAGATGTTAGCGATTTTTTTGGTATTGTCGTACTTCGACTTCTGCAGCACAGCCTGGTCACAATGCCATCAAACTACTAAGGATGTTCTTGTTAAACAACACAAAAATGGGTATGTTGGTACTGAAAGCTGACTATTGAACTCCCACATCTACAATTACGGGCAAGCTAAATTGGAGACCCATAATATGACAGATGGACCTTCCAAAAGTGTAAAATGCTTTTCAATAATATACATGGACAGGCTCCAATATATCTGATTGATCTGTTTCAGATATCCAGCTCACTCTATACCCATAGAAACTACATTCACTAGAAAAGGGACAAATTTAGGACTGGTTATCCCTAATGTACGTAATCAGAATGGGAAGATGTCTTTTTCTCACGAGGGTTCGTTGTTGTGGAATAGTCTACATGAAAACGTTAAACAAGTTTAAGCCACAACAACAACAAACCAGCTTCCTGCACAAGTTTCTGGAGGTACAAAAGATATTACTGTATAGCAATGAAAGTATAATTCTATACAAGCTCTTTTATGAAATCGTGTGATTGTATTCCAAATAGCCCTTTGTATCCTAACTCTTCAAAAGTTTCAATTCCTGTTCTCCGTGATAAGAAATGAAAGTACATTTATGTAAAACAGTGTAGGAGTCCTACATTACTTCATGTAATTATTGCATGTATGGATTGCACTATAATGCTAATGTATTATTTTGTGATAAAATGTTTCTTTAACTCTACAGAAAATTAAGTTATATCATGTGAAGTAAGACTATAAAAAATGCTTGCGTAACTCTGCGTACGGTAGATGTGTTTTTCAAGCAGAATTGTAAAAAAAAAAATCATGAAATTATGACTAAATGCATCCTAAACCTGCGAAAGAGTTTTACATTCATGGCGTAAAAAAAGAAATAATCTTACGATGATACGTTTTATAAGTATCCGATATACTATTATCTTGTAAGATTTTTTTTTTTTATTTCATCATTGTTTTCTTCATTATTACGTTTATATGAAAATGATCTCTGCATAGAGACATAACCATGAAGAAATACCTCATTCCGTATCTAGGCGTTATGATATCATGTGCTCTTTAATATGATTGGTTTGTTTTTTTTTATATAAAATTTGATTGTATATTCCATGTTTACCGAGGGTCCAATCCTCTTAGAATAAAACGTAATCAAATCAAATCAAATCATGATTTTGTCCCTTTTTACATGTTACTCAGTCAAGTGATTTCTACTGAGATCTTTTCAATATTCTACAAAAAAATAGTGACCAGCATTATTTTCTCCAACACCAAATTTACAATAGTTCCGTTTACTAATTTCATGAATATATTTGTTGAATTAAAACGCTTCGACAATTTAAAAGCTTGTCAGAGGCTTGCCCAACATAGTAACAATGTATCCAAACTGGATTCCATCCATTCAAACGTCATTGGGCATGGCAAGTGAACTGAATACTGGTTCTGGAGAGAAACGTGCATGAATTTGACTACATTTATAAGCGGGGGTGGTATTCTGAGACTGTTTAACTCTGTTTTAAGTCTGTTTTAGCAAAGCGGTATTCTGAACACCGTTTTATCTCTGTTTTAACTTCTGTTTTAACTTTTGTTTTAACTTTTGTTTTATCTTAATTTGCAGGCCGGCGCAAATCGTGCGCAAGCGCGTAAAAATGCCATAATATGTAATAGCACGGTATTCTGAAGACCGTTTTATCTTCTGTTTTAATTTTTCCACCGGACAGTTCTTGCCATGACATAAAACAGGTTGGGAGGTGTTTTAACTTTGTATGTGGTATGTCATGGCGGCAATTTTTCTCCCTCATTGTTTTTTTGGTTGCAATGAGGGGGATAACGAGATCCAGTAAACCTTTCTGATATAATTCCAAAACAACATTTTGAGAGAATTTTTGCCTCGCGTGGAGAAATTTGGCAATTGTCTGCGATAATATCAGAGATGATTTGCACGACTAATTCTGTCGCATCATCGCATCAGTTAATTCAAGCAAGAAACTAAGCGCAAATTAATGCGCTCATTTACAATGCGAATATAAGTTCACGCATTTCACGCACCCCTTCCCCAAGGGGCGATCTGAATTATCTTAGAACCATCTCTTACGACTTTCCCTACTGAATGATATTTTTGTGGTGGGTGTGGCTTTGATGACTTGCAACACCGTTAAAACAGTTCCCAGAATACCGTTTAAAGACTGTTATAGCGGTGTTGTAAGTCGGTGACTTAAAACAGAAGTTACAACAGAACTTAAAACAGTGACGGTGTTCAGAATACTACCCAAGGTCTATTTCTTCTCCAGATTGGACATACCTCGGATGTTATGACCAAGCTTGCTTCAGGAATGTTACCAATCTAACCGTTCGAGACATTGACGAATGTGCAAATGGCTGCCAGAATGAAAGCTACTATTTTGCAGCATTATCTGGTGGAGATACATGTTACTGTGGGGGCCTTACCTGCAACAGAAATAATACTGCATGCGACAGTAAATGCGGAGTGCCATGCAAGGGTGCCGGGACCAGCACCCATGCGCTTACGACATGCGGAGGAATAGGATTCATTCAAGTGTACGATCACGGTAAGATGACCACTCCCCCCCCCCCCCCTCCCCCGGCCTCCCCTCCCCCATCGGAGTGTCCTTGTATGCACTGGAAATGCCCGTCATTTGCAATGGAAATTCGACAAAATTGTCCACGTCTTAAGAAATTATAGAGGGAAATCAAACTTTGTAATGGTCTTGGAGCTAGTAATTGTCATCATATTTTGCAGCAGAAAGTAACTGGGGAAAGAACGTAGAAATTACACTCTAATAAAAGACTGACAGATTTAACGTCACCTTTATTTCTCTTCTGACATTGTTCTTCCTTTTCTTCTTTGTTCTTCTTTCCTTCTTTCTTTCTTTTGAGAGATTTATCTTCAGTCATTTTCACATGTAGGTTAGTCCAAAAGTAATCGATAACATTTTTTTTTTCTGCTATTCATCTATATTTCAGATTT
This sequence comes from Echinometra lucunter, assembly GCA_029962745.1. Taxonomy (NCBI): domain Eukaryota; kingdom Metazoa; phylum Echinodermata; class Echinoidea; order Camarodonta; family Echinometridae; genus Echinometra; species Echinometra lucunter. The sequence goes on from CM057164.1 coordinate 7,875,502, forward strand.
GTCCGTCAAGAAACGTTCAGGTATGTATTATATTTAAAACTGTTTAACGGCCGAAATTTGAAAATATTAACATACCTTTCCACTTGCCCAGAATATAGGCCTAGTAAATGTCGATCAGTCAGGACAAGTCATTATAATGTAAAGGACTTTATAGGACTCTGTAGCTACATTTACAGCGTTCATGCATTAATTTTCAAAACCATCCATTAAAGAGACCACCCGGTTCACTAATGCATAGTTAAGGAATCTATTCCGGCCAGGTGCCCATTTACCTCACCTTGGTTGAACCTGTTGAATGTGCCAAATGTAGGTAAATAAATGTCTTGTCAAAGGATATCGGGGCTGCGCGCAAATCCCGTACCTTGTGGCTCACAGTCCGTAGCCTTATCTAATGTCGTTCTTCATTTTCAATTGCAGAAGTAAATGTCCATCACTTAGCCGTCCCCATCACAGTAGCAGTTCTTGTCTTTTCCGTCGTCATTGTTGCTGGCTTCCTCATGATTTATTGCTTAACACGTCAGGTAAGGGCTCCAACTACGGCTAGACATACATCTCCACCTCGCAGCTATTCGAACCATCGATACTCAACGTACGTCATTTATGCTCCGAGCAGGGAAGCTGATGACTACGTAGCACTGAATGTGGAATCCACAGCACAAGGGTGTCAAAATGGTGCTTCCTCTAAGGTAACTGATTCACAGCGGATCACTGATGCTGTTACGTCAGAGCTTGGACCTGGCGCATGCGCTGATCCCAAAGCGACTGGTACAAAACATAAGCTTGACGCATCGAAAGGCTGCTGCAGTCCAGATGGATATCCAGAGTCTGACGTAGATGATCCATCCATCCATGACTACGCGTATCCTACTACTACTCCAACTGAATACGCATCTTACACGTATCAGACGTCGGAGTTCGACAGTTGCAGTTTACAGGTCGGAGAACATGGAGAAGATGGATATATTTTCATGAAATCACTCCAATGAAATATTAAATCTGCAGCCTGTTTTCAATAACTAATGAACTTCTTGAAGAACCCCCTTAAGTACAGTTACAATGATAATGATAATAATAATATATAAGATTGTAAGGGCGCCGAGTCCACTGAAAAATCAAATGCTCAAGGCGCAACTTGTGCGAAAGGTGAAATCACATATCACATGACAAGTATAAAAAGGTGTAATACATAGGGTAAAAACATAAAAGGTAATGGTAAGCAATATTAGGCCAAACTAAGCAAATACTTTTTAAGATTTTTTTTTCGACTGAACTGCTATTAATATCGAAGGCCCAACATAATTATGAGCGAAGGCTCGCTTTGGAATTACAAGTAAACCAGAGTTTTGAGAACGGAGCAATATATAGACCAATTTCACCTCCGGTTTACTATTTGGCAATCTATCGGCGACGCCATTGCTGCGGTGGCCAAGCGCGCTGACCGAGATTGGCTCTGTGTACAAAATGAATGTAAGATATGAGATATGCCCTGATATTGTTCCATTTACTTTATTCTAGATCAATGAAATAAAGCGTGGATACATGGGGTAGATGAGGTAAGACAATGGCCATATCTGACAGATGAAGGAATGCTGCATTTTTGTACTTTCGATGGTTTTTTTTTTCAACTTAGTTTTGTCAGCAAAAGTTCGATTGCAGCATGGAAGCCGTAGAAAAAGGGAACCCTCGATCTTACCCTGTTTTCAAAGTCATGTTTTCACTTATTAAATTTTACGCCAAAGAACATAATGATAATGTTTCTTGACTTCAAAATCCTTTCTGTTGATGTTTTTACCCACTGGTGACAAATTCCTGCACATTGCTTACGGAAACATGTGAACATGGTTTAGGGATTACGGCTTCTCACATAAACAGGTTTCATGAGTCAAAAGCGAGTGAATTTCGAACTCAGCTTCCAATTTTTTAAACTTTCTCCAATTCTTGTGGCATTTGAGCACCGCACAGCTGAGACCTGAACTTCCCCGATAATTTCTCATTGTAAATAATAAAAGAAATCTGCATATATTGGTCAAAATAGACAAAAAATCGAACGAATGTACATAACATGCTATTGACTTGTGTACTATAAAAGTTGGAGCGCCCACCGCAGTATTTCGAACTGTGTCGAACAGTCTGCTGCCCTCTTGCGTTGTGGGATTGATCTATAGGGAATGTAATGATTCATCAAGCCAATTTGTATACGTACGGAGCAGAGCCATGCATACAGTGAAATGATAGAAAAATATAAAATACGTTCCTCAAAGGGCAACCAATAAAGTGATTTGAGAACTGGCATGGCTGGTGTGATGTGACTGTGATTATATTGGTGAGGGTCACGAGCAGGTTGTATGGTAAACTGAATAGGAGAGTATTTCCAAAATCCAAACGAGATGAAATTAAAGCGTGGGTAATCTTCTCTGTGGCACATGCTGTTAAGATATTTACGAATAAAACCTAAATTGCACAACTGATAACGAACTGATTTTCAGACTACTGAATTTGTACAGACATGGGTCTTACTGTAGTCGAGAAACACACCTAGGTTACGGCATATAATCTGATAAGGTCATTTCATGTTCAGCAAGTGTAATTGAAGTGATGGAAACCTCATCTAAATGAGTCTTAGAACAAACTCACATTAATAGTAAGATTTGATTTCACTGAATGTAAGTTCAACCGATTATGGACATCGTGTACACATGTCTCAAGATTGTGGATAGCGCTGACTGCTCTGATTGGTTTGAAAAAAGTAAATATCTGATTATCATAAGCATAAAGATGATAACAAAGAAAGTGGCGATGAAAATTATTCCTCTACTTTACCTGGATACCAATGGGAACCAGTTATAACCAGGTGAAACCAGTTGAGACTTACAGTTGTCATTCTTAATGAAAACATGGCGGGCCCCGCCCATAGAGCGTTACGGGAATCCGCATTTAAGAGGTAACAAATCTGAAAGGCAACCATTTATCAAGACAGCTTGTGAATGATATAACAAGTATTCAATTCGTATTCATATGATTTCCAACAGAAAGAAAAACAATGCATGGCATCACAGTATTATTACAGAAATTATATGTACGCATTTATTTATTAATTTTTGCTTGATAGAATATACAAGTACAATGTATAAAGGAATCATTGTAATGAATTATAAAAAATGATTTTTTTTTTTTTTTTAGTTCTGAGGTATGATTTCAACCATTTAAGAGCTTGACTTTTAACGCCGAGAGACATGAGGGTGTTCACCAGAACAGTATGATTGACAGTATCAAAGGCGGAAGACAAATCACTGGAGTAGCATAGCAGTTACTTTTCCACCATTCATCTCCTGGAGAATAAAGTTGGATACATTGACGAGGAGGGTCTCTACGTACACTGTGGTGACGGTATGCAAATTGAGAATGGGTCAAGTCTCGAGACAGTAATCATTTAATCTAGTGAACACCACCCTCTCGAGTATCTTGAACAAAAACGGAGATTGGAAGCCGGACGGTAATTATTGAGTAATTCAGAATGAAAATCAAAAGCTATTTGGAGGACAGAAGGTACAATGCCTGATTTATGCTTAAGCAAACAATCTGCGAAATAACAGAAGCTATTGTTGAGGAACGTTCTTGATAAGGCTCCCCAGTCCGGTACCAGGCTCTCCAGTCTGGCAGAATAGGCTCCCCAGAACACTTTCATATCATGATTGATTGGTCCTTGGGAGAAATTATTTTATCCAAATAAATTTTCCATTTTATTCATACTTCATTTTCAATTCTATCTCAATGTTTTGTTTATCAAAGGTGATGATCTTATCCGTTATGAGGCATTAGCATTGATTTATCCTCTGCCGTATGAAAAACGTGGCATCGGAGCATTCGGGACTTTTTTATTTGCGGTGGCGCACTCTGTTTAAGACGTCTCACAAGCAAACTACAGGCGCATATAATTAAGACAGATAAGCGAAGAGAAACTTCTCGCAATCATCCCACAATCGATTATTGGTCATTCCTAACAAGACCCCCCCCCCTCCCCCCTCCCCCCAAAAAACAAAGAAAAACAGAAAACAAACAAAAACAAAACAAAAACAAAACAAAAAACAAACAAAACGAAACAAAAACAAAAAAGCATAAACTAAAACTAAAACAAAAACAGAAAACACACACCACAACCACCAACCCGGTCCTTGACAATAAAAGGCTGATGATCGACCTGGACATCCTCAAAGTTTTCCGGTAACTATGAAAGCTAGAACCTATATTTCTGCTGATGGCAGTCTGAGATATCGCGCTTTGAAAGTCTCATAATGTGATCTCAAAATCTATTTATAAGTGCTTGAACAGTGCGGGTCATGGTGTGAAATTGGAATTGCGCATATATGTTGTAATGCAGGTTGTGGCATGAACGCACAGCTAGTTCTGAAACATTCCACTTGATCTACATGCATGTAAGTTGTGAGTGAGAGCTGAGACACTAATATATTTCTGCTAAATCTTGTTTGCCTTTTGACCCTTCTTCTGAGAGCACGAAGAAGGCAACTTTACAGAGGAGTAACCTTTTGTGGCAATGATGATGATAATGACGAGAGTTATTTCAACATCGGCGTGGATTACCTGCCTCATTACTTGTGTCTCGGGCATAACATTGGTCAGGAACAAACGGCAATATGGTAAGATTATTTTTAAACATATGTATATTCTAGGCACAAATGCATGTAGGCTATATAGTGTGCAGCAGCAGCAGTACGTAGTAGTAGTAGTAGTAGTAGTAGTAGTAGTAGTAGTAGTAGTAGTAGTTGTTGTTGTAATAGTAGTAGTAGTAGTAGTAGTAGTAGTAGTAGTAGTAGTAGTAGTAGTAAAAGTAGTAGTAGTAGTAGTAGTAGTAGTAATAGAAGTAGTAGTAGTAGTAGTAGTAGTAGTAGTAGTAATAGAAGTAGTAGTAGTAGTAGTAGTAGTAGTAGTGGCAGTAGTAGTAGTAGTAGTACTGGCAGTAGTAGCAGCAGCAACAGCAGCAGTAGTAGTATAGCAGTAGTGGTAGTGGCAGTAGTAGTAGCAGTATAGTAGTAGTAGTAGTAGTAGTAGTAGTAGTAGTAGTAGTAGAAGTAGTAGTGGCAGTAGTAGTGGCAGCAGTAGTGGTAGTGGTAGTAGTAGCAGCAGTAGTAGAAGTGGTAGTTTTGGTAGTAGTGATAGTAGTAGTAGTAGTAGTAGTAGTAGCAGTAGTAGTAGTAGTAGTGGTGGTAGTAGTAGTAGTAGTAGTAGTAGTAGTAGTAATAGTAGTGGCAGTAGTAGTGGCAGCAGTAGTGGTAGTGGTAGTAGTAGCAGCAGTAGTAGAAGTGGTAGTTTTGGTAGTAGTGATAGTAGTAGTAGTAGTAGTAGTAGTAGTAGCAGTAGTAGTAGTAGTAGTGGTAGTAGTAGTAGTAGTAGTAGTAGTAATAGTAGTGGCAGTAGTAGTGGCAGCAGTAATGGTAGTAGCAGTAGTAGTAGTAGTAGTAATAGTAGTGGCAGTAGTAGTAGTGGCAGCAGTAGTGGTAGTGGCAGTAGTAGTAGCAGTATAGTAGTAGTAGTAGTAGTAGTAGTAGTAGTAATAGTAGTGGCAGCAGTAGTGGTAGTGGTAGTAGTAGCAGCAGTAGTAGAAGTGGTAGTTTTGGTAGTAGTGATAGTAGTAGTAGTAGTAGTAGTAGTGGTAGTGGCAGTAGTAGTAGCAGTATAGTAGTAGTAGTAGTAGTAGTAGTAGTAGTAGTAGTAATAGTAGTGGCAGTAGTAGTGGCAGCAGTAGTGGTAGTGTTAGTAGTAGCAGCAGTAGTAGAAGTGGTAGTTTTGGTAGTAGTGATAGTAGTAGTAGTAGTAATAGTAGTAGTAGCAGTAGTAGTAGTAGTAGTAGTAGTGGTAGCAGTGGCAATAGTAGTAGTGGTAGTAGTAGTAGTAGTAGTAGTAGTAGTAGTAGTAGTGGTGGTGGTGGTAGTAGCGGTAGTAGTGGTAGTAGTAGTAGTGGTAGTAGTGGTAGTAGTGGTAGTAGTGGTAGTAGTAGTGGTGTTGATAGTGGCAGTAGTGGTGGTAGTGGTAGTAGTAGTAGTAGTAGTAGTAGTAGTAGTAGTTGTTCGGTTTGTAGCGCTTTAAGCATGTACACATGTCTTCAGCTTGATCTCCAAAAGAGCTCTTGTTTGCCTGATTTTGCATTGCTATTTAGATTTATATTGTTGATGGTCATCTATTTATGCTGTTTACTGGTCAAATTTCGAGTAATAATTGTTGATTCCAACATGTATTTTTAAGTTTGTCGTGTTGAACATGCTGAATGTCAGAGGCCATACTTGCGGTACGCTTGTACATATACATGTATGTTAGCTATTAGTACAGGTATAGTGCATGATATATGTAATGTGCACCTGGATGAACTACAACAAGAGGATTTACATCCAAGCACAATGGGACCATTTCAACTTGCACAGTAATGATATTTTAAACAACTGTTTAAAAATCTTAAGCAACGCTGTTTAAGCCAGTCACTCTAATTATATACTTTACCATTGTAAAATCCCAGCCAAAACCATGGTTAAACCACAGTAAAATCCCGGCCAAAACCATGGTGAAACCATGGTTAAGCCACAGTAAAATCATGGCCCAAACCATCGTATTTGTTTTACCATGGTTTTAATTACAGTGGTCCTTTTCCAATTTGAATTCAAGTTGTAAGTCTGAGCTGCGTGTTTATGTTTCTTACAATTATTAGATTATTACATAACACTGTTCATTTGAAACTTAAACTGCTAATCATACAATCACAAGTCATAATCATTACAACGTCATCATAATTCACGTGACAATGTTAGTAGCATGGCTGCGACTTAGCCACTGGTTACCTATGGTTTTCAGTCTTCTATACCACCCTGAGAATTAGGTGCTTGTGGCAACGGTTGGTAAATTAATGTTATTTGTAACACTCTGTTATTAATACAAAATATGGAATGTGACATAATAAAATTCACTCATGAAAATATCTCACTTTTAAACATTCGAATTTTGTTAGAAATTTCAGAAATATGCACATGAAAATATGCAAATTGAGTCAATGGATATTTTAAAAACCATGGTAAAACCATGGTTGAAATCATGGTTGTATTACCATGGTTATTCATCCATTGTAATACACTAGTTTCACTATAGCTTTATTACCATGGTTTAGTGACAATGGGTTCACCAGGTTTTATTACTAGTAGCGAACCCCACTTGACATGATTTGCATTTAGCGGCATTTTACAGGACAGTGACATTTCTTTCAATGGGGCCACTTCATGCATTGGTAAAGTTGACAAATCTTTTTTCCTTGGTAGTACAGTCAATTTGAATGCAGTTGATGAGAGGAGACGCATATCCATATATAGCAGCCTGGTCCTTTGGCAGATTAAGGGGCCCCATATGGTCAGATCATGACATATATCACTGAAGGTTCGTATCTACAGAGTTTTCACCCGCCCAATTGCAACATACGGATCATATGGACTTTTAGGAAACCAGAGAGTGACAAACTTGACTCATTTGAGAGATGAGATGCCTCAGAACAATTGCAGGAGTACACCTACTCGACAAAATTAGAAGTGAAGATATTAGACAACGTTTCAAAATCCCAGAAGCAATTTGACAAGAAATCTCAAGATGTCGAGTGAAATGGTTTGGCCATAATAATACGTATGCCACCGTCAAGACTACCTCACCAAATGTATAACAATGACTCTAATATACGAGAAGGTCACCTGGGTGCCTCCCTTCGAGATGCAAGGGCCAAGTCAAGAATGATATGCCTACTGGTCTGTGCCTAATAGATGCCTAACACCAAGCCCTTGAATGACCAACATGACAGAGTATCACTCAGAGGGACAAAGGGACACCCCGTCATATGCAAATAAGTCAAGTCATATTAACCATTGTAAAACCATTGTATTTTGATACTTCTTTCTATGTTTCATGATTTCGAGTTTTCCTGAAAGAAAATATAATTGTAGTTTTTCTAACTTTTTTCCTTGTTTTTTTTTAAGACCTGGCAAATAAGAGCTAAATAAATGAATGCATCAACAACTAATACACTCTAGGAGAAATATGAAAAAGACTATGAAATAAAAGGGGCAAAACATTCACAAACATTTAAAGAAAGAATTTACAGGAACGATGCAAAATTAAATTGATTTATTGCTTTGTTTTTAATTATCTGTCCTTCAATATGTTTGTATACTTCGCTTTGTTTTTGTTTTTGTTTTTTTTTTACATTTTTTAATAATATGTAAGTATTCTAAGATCAGTTAAATGTATAACGTTAAATTCTCTGTACAAAAATGAATGGAGAATCGTCCACGATGACATCACAGGTGCTGGTTGAGTTGCCAGCTTAAAGGATCCTCATAATAATGTTTTACTTAAACTTTCAAAATTCACAATTCTTGAACAGGTCCGATTTTGCTCAAACTTTCACTGTTTAATCTTCTTGTTCTTCTTCATTCTCTGAAAGCACACTGATGCCTGGGTTTCGTTCTCCTTTAAACATAAATATTATTTTACTATGGCAGATTGACTGTTTTCCAATGGTTTAATAAGCATCGTTTTCCAACCATTTCAAAACCACGGTTACAAAAATTGTGTATTAACCACGTTGTTTTAGGCCAGGGTATTACGATCGTTTATTTACGGTTCAAAAACAAACGTTTTCTTTACATAGTAAAAAGGTGGTGTAACCATGGTTTGATATTTGCTATGATATTTTCACCATGGTCAAACAATGGTATTGATCATAGTTCTATAACCATAGTTTTTAAATCATGGTTAATCGATGGCTAAACAGTGGATTAAAAACATTTTACTATGGTAAATCGATTGTTTTTTAATGGTTTAATATCCATGGTTTTTTAACCAATTTAAAACCATGTTTTAAAAATATTGTGCATTGACCATGGTTTTAAACCACGCTGTTACGATGGTTTAACTATGTTTCAAACACCAAAGTTTTCTTACCATGGTTAAAAGGTGGTGTAATCATGGTGAAACAATAAGTTTGACCTATCGATTGTTAAATCATAAAAACAAATTTTATTTTGCTATGGTATATCAATTGTTTTTCAATGGTTTGATAACCTTTATTTTTCAACCATTTTAAAACTATTGTTAAAAAAATCGTGCGCAACCATGGTTTTTACACCACGGTATTACGATGGTTCAGGAACAAAAGTTTTGTTACCATGGTTAAAAGATGGTGTAACCATGGTTTGTCTACTATGATATTTTAACCATGGTAAAGCAATTGGTTTTACCATAGTTCTAAAACCATGGTTTTTATACCATGGTAAAACAATCGTTTCACTATGCTTCCTAAACCCATGGTTTTCAAACCATTGTAAAATTACAGTTTTACCATGATTTCATTACCATGGTGTTTAAACCATGGTGAAACGATCGTTTATCCCCGATTTAGCCATGTTTCGATTGTAAAACCGTGGACGACGATCGATCCATTGTATAACCATGGTTAATTCATGGTTTTACCATGGTTACTACAATGGTAAACCCATGGTACTTTTATACAAGGGACTGATGTGTCAAACTTTCAACTCATGGACACTTTATCAGGAAACAGTATCTTAAAAGTAGAATCCCTTATATACGATCCTAATGGAACAGCTTCTTTCCAGCTGGAACTGTTATATAGTGGTGATATACATCCCAACCGTGGACCAAAGGAAAATGATAGAACTATTCCACCTTCTTTCACCGACCATAACTCTAATTTTCAGCGCAGTATTAGGTACACTCCTGTAGAACTCTCACAGTGGAGATATACAAATCTCCAGTTGCCTGTAGACGTCTGTGATATGATCCAGTCTTGTGGAATTCAGCGAAGAAAGACACGGAGAGGAAAGCGCGGAGGCCGGAGAAAAAGGACATATCTGGGACAGTTGTAACGGCCAAAATCAGCATCAAACTTTATACTTTGTTCAGTGAACGTTCGTTCAGTGCGCAGTATGTCAGTACTGATACATGATTTCATATGTGACACTGACCGAAACCTGGCTAACAGAAAATGATCAGCTGTTTTACAGGAACTTCTCCCTCCTGGTTTACAAGTTCGTGCATCAGTCCCGGAGCAACAGCCCTGGAGGAGGAACTGGACTTGTATATAAAGAAACAGTCAATGTCATTCAAAACACCGTACCGTTGGTTAGATGAATTCCTTTGAGTATGCTGAGTATCACATTTCTTGTACATCTTATAATTTGTGCTTAATTAACATCTATAGGCCTCCGTACTCGGAATTACACCCTGTATCTGTCTCCAGCTTTAATATCAGAGTGTAACAATTGTATACAAAATCGTCTGTTGTGCAATCTTTCTGTATTCATTACAGGAGATTTCAACATACCTGTTGATAATGTAAGAGACTCACAGTCTTTCCTAGATCTCCTCGAGTCTATGTATTGTACTCAGTTGTTTGACTTCCCTACCCATACACATGGTCACACTCTTGATCAGACGGCAGTCTGATGACACCATTGTAATTGGAAAACCTTGGGCTCATTCATCTTTAATATCTGATCACTTCCCAGTAATGTCCTACCTAATTTAAGTAAAGCTCATTTTCCGATCATGAAATTTCATTTCGCAGTCTAAGTGCAGTCAATACTGATCTGTTGGGGATGATATTGTTAAAAGTCATCTCTGTAAAGGAAACTTCACTGATATCTCTGAACTAGCGACATTATATATGACACCAACACTCAAAGACGTGTTAGATAAGCATGCACTAAAAGTAGCGAAGACGGTCGTCTTGCCCCTCCAAACGCAAAAAAAAAGATTTAAAAAAAAGAAAGAAAAGAAAGAAGGAAAAAAGATTGAGCGAGAGAGAAAAAAGTAAGAGAACGTAGGAAGAGCGGGAGCAGACAAGGAACAATTCAAAGAAACGTCGTAGCTACCGCGGGAGGGGGAAATTTCCCCCTCCCTGCACCCCCCCCCCCCCCTAGGGAGCGCGCTTCGCGCTCTGAGAAGTTGATTCGCACGCTTCGCGTGCTCACTACCGCCCCTCCTAAAATGAAATCCTGGCTACGCCACTGCAAAGTTAGTAATGCAATGTCTGGATGGATTAATACCTGTCATTACCTCTATGATCAACTTATCTCTGTCATCAGGGCAGTTCCCTCCTCTGTGGAAGGCTGCACTCGTTAGTAGTAGTAGTAGTAGTAGTAGTAGTAGTAGTAGTAGTAGTAGTGGTAGTAGTAATAGTAGTAATCGTAGTGGTGGCGGTGGTAGTGGTAGTAGTGATAGTAGCAGTAGTAATCATGTCAGTTGTAATAATATTAATGGTAAATTGGTAATAATAAAAGTTACAGTAATATTGTGATGATCTAATGATCATAAAACTTATTGATAATGGTAATAATAAAAGTAAAATTATTGTCACTTTTATTTCTTCTTCATCATAATCATTAATAGACAATGAAAAAAAAAGATGTTCTCATTTTCACCAGTCGTTTTTAAAACCTAACGTGAAAGAATGTAACAGCCTCAATTATGGAAACAGCGTTTAGAACTTGAAATACAGCATGGTGTTCATAATGTCTATTCCTCTGTTGATATAATAATTATAAGGTGGTTCCAGTTAAGATATTTAAGAAAGACTACTTTACATGAAAGATTCATACTGACATTGAAATGAGTTGCTGATAAACATCCATTTTCAATAACAGCAGTGAAAAGACACTGTTTTTTTTTTCTTATTCAACTTTAATGGCCAAAAGAAATCTATTCAGCTTAATTTTAAAAAATCAGATACCATTGTTTGAAAAAGTTATGCCAGCTATGAATAAAGCAAGTCCTAAAGAAAATAATTTAGGAAAAAAGTTTTTCGATGAATGGGGGGTTACGCTCACTTGCGTTCTCTGGCAAATTGCTCTCGGCTCTGCACCATCAACCATGTCCTTGTCTTTTTTTTAAATTACTTTGCTGTGATTTTATTGTACATAATTTTGTTGTTCGTATGCTTTTATGTATGTTGCCTTGTATAGTTTAAAATTGTATATCGTACTTTTTTGAAGAGGTGAATAAACAAAATGAAATGAAATTACTAATCTTTTCATATCTATATGTTTTAAGCTTCAAATTACAAACATAATCATATACGGCTCAAAAACAGAATAAAAAGAAGAATAAACTCACCAGTAAAACAGAAAAAAACAAACAGTTAAAAAAAGGGGATACTTGGGCAGCATAAACCTTACAAAGGCAGCGAGAAAAGGGTAGACCGAAAATGACGCACCATGCCAGCTCCCCAATGACACTCACAAGCCGAACAGCCAGACCACAAAACCTCCGTCCCGCCAAGTACCGGCAAGCCAGCGCAAACTCCATTGACTTGTAAATCACTCCAAACCTCCAGCTCACAAACACACTGCAGAATACAGACACCAAACTTCAACTATGTACACGTACTGTACAACTAAACATCATGCAACCACTTGTATTTACTAGAATCTGCCTTGACCCGCCGACCCCGGACACGACAAAAAGTCAGTCGCCCAAGCAACTAACCTCAGAGAGCCCACGAGAAGACAAGTACAGCCTAGGCCTTGATCTGAACAAGCCGGAACAATCAAAGGAGACCGACAAAAGGCAACCGGGGTGCATCAAAAACAAAATACATTGCATCAGGCAAACACCCAATTTCAAAACAAAATTAAACATCAATTTCAATTTCTTAAAATGGGCAGGGAGTTTGTTTCTCTTTTTTTCGTAAGATAATACTATGTTCTTTCTGCTTCTGACAAATGATGTAACCCTAAAATATCCGGGTCTTTTTTGTCAATATAGTTATCCGGGGGGGGGGGCATTATGACCCCCCTCCCCTATAATCTCGGCCATGATCGCCGGATCGGCACGAAAATGGCCATGAGGGTAATCTACAAGGCTATATGGTTAGATTTATGAAAGTGTTTTCTTTTATTTTGATGTGAATTTATTTATGCGAGAATCATAGTTTTGGCTATATCTCATTGAACTAAAGCCTTAGGAACAATGAATTTTGGTATAAAGTTTTTTCATAACATTCACATCGACTACTTTGCTCAAAAATGGGTCATCAATTTTTTGTTATATGTTTTACAAATTCCTTATGTATTTCTTTTTGTTTTTTAAAAGTCTTTGTGTGGGTGTGGGTGTGCGGTGTGTATGTGTGTATAGGAGATGCCGTGTCGAGTGGTCTAAAGCGCTTGACAGGAGACGCGAAGGTCGGGGGTTCGACCCCCCCCCCCCCCCCCCCGTACAGCACTTATATGCATTGTTCTTTTATCGTACTCAAATAATGAAAATGCTATGGGCATGTATTGATAGCACGTTTTTTTGTTGTTGTTTTTCTTTTTTGTTTTTTGTTTTTTAATAAGTATGTGAGAGGTTTGTTTGATGTTTCTCACTATTTTCGATAGGGTAATATTTTTTCCTGACAGTATTCACAAAATTTTGGAAAGTTTTCTGATTTTGCCCATAGGTTTGTACACAGTCATAATTATACAGAATAGTGACATTTTAACGACTCTGGTGTTCGTAATTGTAATCTGACACCGGCACGTAGGTCCGATCGACATAAATTTGATAACAAAACGTGCGGGAGGATCCGAGAGAAAAACGTCATTGAATCTCAGATCGATAAATCTAGTCGTTGCGGAGTACCGTCATAAAAATCAACAGATACATTAGAGTTAAAAGCCCAAAATGTTGGTATGGTATCCTTTAATTTACACACATAAATGAATATTTACGACCAACATAATATGACAGGAATGAATCTGAAACGACACCAAGCATTCTTCTAAATACGACAAATCGAAAGTTACATCCTGTTATGACGAATTAAATCAACAGATCCTGCCAAATGGGAGTAACCCCTC
>CM057164.1:7889902-7912774 GCA_029962745.1 Echinometra lucunter
TTCAGGAATGCTACCAATCTAACCGTTCGAGACATTGACGAATGTGCAAATGGCTGCCAGAATGAAAGCTACTATTTTGCAGCATTATCTGGTGGAGATACATGTTACTGTGGGGGCCTTACCTGCAACAGAAATATACCGCATGCGACAGTAAATGCGGAGTGCCATGCAAGGGTGCCGGGACCAGCACCCATGCGCTTACGACATGCGGAGGAATAGGATTCATTCAAGTGTACGATCACGGTAAGATGACCACTCCCCCCCCCCCCCCCCCCTCCCTCGGCCTCCCCTCCCCCATCGGAGTGTCCTTGTATGCACTGGAAATGCCCGTCATATGCAATGGAAATTCGACAAAATTGTCCACGTCTTAAGAAATTATAGAGGGAAATCAAACTTTGAAATGGTCTTGGAGCTAGTAATTGTCATCATAGTTTTGCAGCAGAAAGTAACCGGGGAAAGAACGTAGAAATTACACTCTTATAAAAGACTGACAGATTTAACGTCACCTTTATTTCTCTTCTGATATTGTTCTTCCTTTTCTTCTTTGTTCTTCTTTCCTTCTTTCTTTCTTTTGAGAGATTTATCTTCAGTCATTTTCACATGTAGGTTAGTCCAAAAGTAATCGATAACATTTTTTTTTTCTGCGATTCATCTATATTTCAGATTTGTCCGTCAAGAAACGTTCAGGTATGTATTATATTTAAAACTGTTTAAACGGCCGAAATTTGAAAATATTAACATACCTTTCCACTTGCCCAGAATATAGGCCTAGTAAATGTCAGTCAGGACAAGTCATTATAATGTATAGGACTTTATAGGACTCTGTAGCACCATTAACAGCGTTCATGCATTAATTTTCAACCCATCCATTAAAGAGACCACCCGGTTCACTAATGCATAGTTAAGGAATCTATTCCTGCCAGGTGCCCATTTACCTCACATTGGTTGAACCTGTTGAATGCGCCAAATGTAGGTAAATAAATGTCTTGTCAAAGGATATAAGGGCTGCGCGCAAATCCCGTACCTTGTGGCTCACAGTCCGTAGCCTTATCTAATGTCGTTCTTCATTTTCAATTGCAGAAGTAAATGTCCATCACTTAGCCGTCCCCATCACAGTAGCAGTTCTTGTCTTTTCCGTCGTCATTGTTGCTGGCTTCCTCATGATTTATTGCTTAACACGTCATGTAAGGGCTCCAACTACGGCTAGACATACATCTCCACCTCGCAGCTATTCGAATCATCGATACTCAACGTACGTCATTTATGCTCCGAGCAGGGAAGCTGATGACTACGTAGCACTGAATGTGGAATCCACAGCACAAGGATGTCAAAATGGTGCTTCCTCTAAGGTAACTGATTCACAGCGGATCACTGATGCTGTTACGTCAGAGCTTGGACCTGGCGCATGCGCTGATCCCAAAGCGACTGGTACAAAACATAAGCTTGACGCATCGAAAGGCTGCTGCAGTCCAGATGGATATCCAGAGTCTGACGTAGATGATCCATCCATCCATGACTACGCGTATCCTACTACTACTCCAACTGAATACGCATCTTACACGTATCAGACGTCGGAGTTCGACAGTTGCAGTTTACAGGTCGGAGAACATGGAGAAGATGGATATATTTTCATGAAATCACTCCAATGAAATATTAAATCTGCAGCCTGTTTTCAATAACTAATGAACTTCTTGAAGAACCCCCTTAAGTACAGTAACAATGATAATGATAATAATAATATATAAGATTGTAAGGGCGCCGAGTCCACTGAAAAATCAAATGCTCAAGGCGCAACTTGTGCGAAAAGTAAAATCACATATCACATGACAAGTATAAAAAGGTGTAATACATAGGGTAAAAACATAAAAGGTAATGGTAAGCAATAATAGGCCAAACTAAGCAAATACTTTTAAGATTTTTTTTTCGACTGAACTGCTATCAATATTGAAGGCCCAACATAATTAAGAGCGAAGGCTCGCTTTGAATTACAAGTAAACCAGAGTTTTGAGAACGGAGCAATATATAGACCAATTTCACCTCCGGTTTACGTATTTGGCCCTCTATCGGCGACGCCGTTGCTGCGGTGGCCAAGCGCGCTGACCGAGATTGGCTCTGTGTACAAAATGAATGTAAGATATGAGATATGCCCTGATATTGTTCCATTTACTTTATTCTAGATCAATAAAATAAAGCGTGGATACATGGTTAGATGAGGTAAGACAATGGCCATATCTGACAGATGAAGGAATGCTGCATTTTTGTACTTTCGATGGTTTTTCAACTTAGTTTTGTCAGCAAAAGTTCGATTGCAGCATGGAAGCCGTAGAAAAAGGGAACCATCAATCTTACCCTGTTTACAAAGTCATGTTTTCACTTATTAAATTTTACGCCAAAGAACATAATGATAATGTTTCTTGACTTCAAAATTCTTTCTGTTGATGTTTTTACCCACTGGTGACAAATTCCTGCAGATTGCTTACGGAAACATGTGAACATGGTTTAGGGATTACGGCTTCTCACATAAACAGGTTTCATGAGTCAAAAGCGAGTGAATTTCGAACTCAGCTTCCAATTTTTTAACTTTGTCCAATTCTTGTGGCATTTGAGCACCGCACAGCTGCGACCTGAACTTCCCCGATAATTTCTCATTGCAAATAATAAAAAAAATCTGCATATATTGGTCAAAATAGACAAAAAAATCGAACGAATGTACATAACATGCTATTGACTTGTGTACTATAAAAGTTGGAGCACCCACCGCAGTATGTCGAACTGTGTTGAACAGTCTGCTGCCCTCTTGCGTTGTGGGATTGATCTATAGGGAATGTAATGATTCATCAAGCCAATTTGTACTACGTACGGAACAGAGCCATTCATACAGTGAAATGATAGAAAAATATAAAATACGTTCCTCAAAGGGCAACCAAAACAGTAATTGGAGAACTGGCTTGGCTGGTGTGATGTGACTGTGATTATATTGGTGAGGGTCACGAGCAGGTTGTATGGTAAACTGAATAGGAGAGTATTTCCAAAATACAAACGAGATGAAATTAAAGCGTGGGTAATCTTCTCTGTGGCACATGCGGTTAAGATATTTACGAATAAAACCTAAATTGCACAACTGATAACGAACTGATTTTCAGACTATTGAATTTGTACAGGCATGGGTCTTACTGTAGTCGAGAAACACACCTAGGTTACGGCATATAATCTGATAAGGTCATTTCATGTTCAGCAAGTGTAATTGAAGTGATGGAAACCTTATCAAAATGATTCTTAGAACAAACTCACATTAATAGTAAGATTTGATTTCACTGAATGTAAGTTCAACCGATTATGGACATCGTGTACACATGTCTCAAGATTGTGGATAGCGCTGACTGCTCTGATTGGTTTGAAAAAAGTAAATATCTGATTATCATAAGCATAAAGATGATAACAAAGAAAGTGGCGATGAAAATTATTCCTCTACTTTACCTGGATACCAATGGGAACCAGTTATAACCAGATGAAACCAGTTGAGACTTACAGTTGTCATTCTTAATGAAAACATGGCGGGCCCCGCCCATAGAGCGTTACGGGAATCCGCATTTAAGAGGTAACAAATCTGAAAGGCAACCATTTATCAAGACAGCTTGTGAATGATATAACAAGTATTCAATTCGTATTCATATGATTTCCAACAGAAAGAAAGACAATGCATGGCATCACAGTATTATTACAGAAATTATATGTACGCATTTATTTATTTATTTTTGCTTGATAGAATATATAAGTACAATGTATAAAGGAATCATTGTAATGAATTATAAAAAATGATTTAATTTTTTTTTTTTTTTTTTAGTTCTGAGGTATGATTTAAACCATTTAAGAGCTTGACTTTTAACGCCGAGAGACATGAGGGTGTTCACCAGAACAGCATGATTGACAGTATCAAAGGCGGAAGACAAATCACTGGAGTAGCATAGCAGTTACTTTTCCACCATTCATCTCCTGGAGAATAAAGTTGGATACATTGACAAGGAGGGTCTCTACGTACACTGTGGTGAGGACGGTATGCAAATTGAGAATGGGTCAAGTCTCGAGACAGTAATCATTTAATCTAGTGAACACCACCCTCTCGAGTATCTTGAACAAAAACGGAGATTGGAAGCCGGGCGGTAATTATTGAGTAATTCAGAATGAAAATCAAAAGCTATTTGGAGGACAGAAGGTACAATGCCTGATTTATGCTTAAGCAAACAATCTGCGAAATTACAGAAGCTATTGTTGAGGAACAGTTCTTGATAAGGCTCCCCAGTCCGGTACCAGGCTCTCCAGTCTGGCAGAATAGGCTCCCCAGAACACTTTCATATCATGATTCAGTGGTCCTTGGGAGAAATTATTTTATCCAAATAAATTTTCCATTTTATTCATACTTCATTTTCAATTCTATCTCAATGTTTTGTTTATCAAAGGTGATGATCTTAAAATCGTTGTGAGGCATTAGCATTGATTTATCCTCTGCCGTATGAAAAACATGGCATCGGAGCATTCGGGACTTTTTTATTTGCGGTGGCGCACTCTGTTTAAGACGTCTTACAAGCAAACTACAGGCGCATATAATTAAGACAGATAAGCCAAGAGAAACTTCTCGCAATCATCCCACAATCGATTATTGGTCATTCCTAACAAGACCCCCCCCCCCCTCCCCCAAAAAACAAACAAACAAAGAAAACAGAAAACAAACGAAAACAAAACAAAAAAAAACAAACAAAACGAAACAAAAACAAAAAAGCATAAACTAAAACTAAAACAAAAACATAAAACACACACCACAACCACCAACCCGGTCCTTGACAATAAAAGGCTGATGATCGACCCGGACATCCTCAAAGTTTTCCGGTAGCTATGAAAGCAAGAACCTATATTTCTGCTGATGGCAGTCTGAGATATCGCGCTTTGAAAGTCTCATAATAATGTGATCTCAAAATCTATTTATAAGTGGGTCATGGTGTGAAATTGGAATTGCGCATATATGTTGTAATGCAGGTTGTGGCATGAACGCACAGCTAGTTCTGAAACATTCCACTTGATCTACATGCATGTAAGTTGTGAGTGAGAGCTGAGACACTAATATATTTCTGCTAAATCTTGTTTGCCTTTTGACCCTTCTTCTGAGAGCACGAAGAAGGCAACTTTACAGAGGAGTAACCTTTTGTGGCAATGATGATGATAATGACGAGAGTTATTTCAACATCGGCGTGGATTACCTGCCTCATTACTTGTGTCTCGGGCATAACATTGGTCAGGAACAAACGGCAATATGGTAAGATTATTTTTAAACATATGTATATTCTAGGCACACATGCATGTAGGCTATATAGTGTGCAGCAGCAGCAGTACGTAGTAGTAGTAGTAGTAGTAGTAGTAGTAGTAGTAGTAGTAGTAGTAGTTGTTGTAATAGTAGTAGTAGTAGTAGTAGTAGTAGTAGTAGTAGTAGTAAAAGTAGTAGTAGTAGTAGTAGTAGTAGTAGTAATAGAAGTAGTAGTAGTAGTAGTAGTAGTAGTAGTAATAGAAGTAGTAGTAGTAGTAGTAGTAGTAGTGGCAGTAGTAGTAGTAGTAGTACTGGCAGTAGTAGCAGCAGCAACAGCAGCAGTAGTAGTATAGCAGTAGTGGTAGTGGCAGTAGTAGTAGCAGTATAGTAGTAGTAGTAGTAGTAGTAGTAGTAGTAGTAGTAGTAGTAGTAGAAGTAGTAGTGGCAGTAGTAGTGGCAGCAGTAGTGGTAGTGGTAGTAGTAGCAGCAGTAGTAGAAGTGGTAGTTTTGGTAGTAGTGATAGTAGTAGTAGTAGTAGTAGTAGTAGCAGTAGTAGTAGTAGTAGTGGTGGTAGTAGTAGTAGTAGTAGTAGTAGTAGTAATAGTAGTGGCAGTAGTAGTGGCAGCAGTAGTGGTAGTGGTAGTAGTAGCAGCAGTAGTAGAAGTGGTAGTTTTGGTATTAGTGATAGTAGTAGTAGTAGTATAGTAGTAGTAGCAGTAGTAGTAGTAGTAGTGGTAGTAGTAGTAGTAGTAGTAGTAGTAATAGTAGTGGCAGTAGTAGTGGCAGCAGTAATGGTAGTAGCAGTAGTAGTAGTAGTAGTAATAGTAGTGGCAGTAGTAGTGGCAGCAGTAGTGGTAGTGGCAGTAGTAGTAGCAGTATAGTAGTAGTAGTAGTAGTAGTAGTAGTAGTAATAGTAGTGGCAGCAGTAGTGGTAGTGGTAGTAGTAGCAGCAGTAGTAGAAGTGGTAGTTTTGGTAGTAGTGATAGTAGTAGTAGTAGTAGTGGTAGTGGCAGTAGTAGTGGCAGCAGTAGTGGTAGTGTTAGTAGTAGCAGCAGTAGTAGAAGTGGTAGTTTTGGTAGTAGTGATAGTAGTAGTAGTAGTAATAGTAGTAGTAGCAGTAGTAGTAGTAGTAGTAGTGGTAGCAGTGGCAATAGTAGTAGCGGTAGTAGTAGTAGTAGTAGTAGTAGTAGTAGTAGTGGTGGTGGTGGTAGTAGCGGTAGTAGTGGTAGTAGTAGTAGTGGTAGTAGTGGTAGTAGTGGTAGTAGTAGTGGTGTTGATAGTGGCAGTAGTGGTGGTAGTGGTAGTAGTAGTAGTAGTAGTAGTAGTAGTAGTAGTAGTAGTAGTAGTAGTTGTTCGGTTTGTAGCGCTTTAAGCATGTACACATGTCTTCAGCTTGATCTCCAAAAGAGCTCTTGTTTGCCTGATTTTGCATTGCTATTTAGATTTATATTGTTGATGGTCATCTATTTATGCTGTTTACTGGTCAAATTTCGAGTAATAATTGTTTGATTCCAACATGTATTTTTAAGTTTGTCGTGTTGAACATGCTGAATGTCAGAGGCCATACTTGCGGTACGCTTGTACATATACATGTATGTTAGCTATTAGTACAGGTATAGTGCATGATATATGTAATGTGCACCTGGATGAACTACAACAAGAGGATTTACATCCAAGCACAATGGGACCATTTCAACTTGCACAGTAATGATATTTTAAACAACTGTTTAAAAATCTTAAGCAACGCTGTTTAAGCCAGTCACTCTAATTATATACTTTACCATTGTAAAATCCCAGCCAAAACCATGGTTAAACCACAGTAAAATCCCGGCCAAAACCATGGTGAAACCATGGTTAAGCCACAGTAAAATCATGGCCCAAACCATCGTATTTGTTTTACCATGGTTTTAATTACAGTGGTCCTTTTCCAATTTGAATTCAAGTTGTAAGTCTGAGCTGCGTGTTTATGTTTCTTACAATTATTAGATTATTACATAACACTGTTCATTTGAAACTTAAACTGCTAATCATACAATCACAAGTCATAATCATTACAACGTCATCATAATTCACGTGACAATGTTAGTAGCATGGCTGCGACTTAGCCACTGGTTACCTATGGTTTTCAGTCTTCTATACCACCCTGAGAATTAGGTGCTTGTGGCAACGGTTGGTAAATTAATGTTATTTGTAACACTCTGTTATTAATACAAAATATGGAATGTGACATAATAAAATTCACTCATGAAAATATCTCACTTTTAAACATTCGAATTTTGTTAGAAATTTCAGAAATATGCACATGAAAATATGCAAATTGAGTCAATGGATATTTTAAAAACCATGGTAAAACCATGGTTGAAATCATGGTTGTATTACCATGGTTATTCATCCATTGTAATACACTAGTTTCACTATAGCTTTATTACCATGGTTTAGTGACAATGGGTTCACCAGGTTTTATTACTAGTAGCGAACCCCACTTGACATGATTTGCATTTAGCGGCATTTTACAGGACAGTGACATTTCTTTCAATGGGGCCACTTCATGCATTGGTAAAGTTGACAAATCTTTTTTCCTTGGTAGTACAGTCAATTTGAATGCAGTTGATGAGAGGAGACGCATATCCATATATAGCAGCCTGGTCCTTTGGCAGATTAAGGGGCCCCATATGGTCAGATCATGACATATATCACTGAAGGTTCGTATCTACAGAGTTTTCACCCGCCCAATTGCAACATACGGATCATATGGACTTTTAGGAAACCAGAGAGTGACAAACTTGACTCATTTGAGAGATGAGATGCCTCAGAACAATTGCAGGAGTACACCTACTCGACAAAATTAGAAGTGAAGATATTAGACAACGTTTCAAAATCCCAGAAGCAATTTGACAAGAAATCTCAAGATGTCGAGTGAAATGGTTTGGCCATAATAATACGTATGCCACCGTCAAGACTACCTCACCAAATGTATAACAATGACTCTAATATACGAGAAGGTCACCTGGGTGCCTCCCTTCGAGATGCAAGGGCCAAGTCAAGAATGATATGCCTACTGGTCTGTGCCTAATAGATGCCTAACACCAAGCCCTTGAATGACCAACATGACAGAGTATCACTCAGAGGGACAAAGGGACACCCCGTCATATGCAAATAAGTCAAGTCATATTAACCATTGTAAAACCATTGTATTTTGATACTTCTTTCTATGTTTCATGATTTCGAGTTTTCCTGAAAGAAAATATAATTGTAGTTTTTCTAACTTTTTTCCTTGTTTTTTTTTAAGACCTGGCAAATAAGAGCTAAATAAATGAATGCATCAGCAACTAATACACTCTAGGAGAAATATGAAAAAGACTATGAAATAAAAGGGGCAAAACATTCACAAACATTTAAAGAAAGAATTTACAGGAACGATGCAAAATTAAATTGATTTATTGCTTTGTTTTTAATTATCTGTCCTTCAATATGTTTGTATACTTCGCTTTGTTTTTTTTTTTTTGTTTGTTTTTTTTTTTTACATTTTTTAATAATATGTAAGTATTCTAAGATCAGTTAAATGAATAACGTTAAATTCTCTGTACAAAAATGAATGGAGAATCGTCCACGATGACATCACAGGTGCTGGTTGAGTTGCCAGCTTAAAGGATCCTCATAATAATGTTTTACTTAAACTTTCAAAATTCACAATTCTTGAACAGGTCCGATTTTGCTCAAACTTTCACTGTTTAATCTTCTTGTTCTTCTTCATTCTCTGAAAGCACACTGATGCCTGGGTTTCGTTCTCCTTTAAACATAAATATT
This sequence comes from Echinometra lucunter, assembly GCA_029962745.1. NCBI lineage: Eukaryota > Metazoa > Echinodermata > Echinoidea > Camarodonta > Echinometridae > Echinometra > Echinometra lucunter. The sequence goes on from CM057164.1 coordinate 7,899,006, forward strand.
ATTTTACTATGGCAAATTGACTGTTTTCCAATGGTTTAATAAGCATCGTTTTCCAACCATTTCAAAACCACGGTTACAAAAATTGTGTATTAACCACGTTGTTTTAAGCCAGGGTATTACGATCGTTTATTTACGGTTCAAAAACAAACGTTTTCTTTACATAGTAAAAAGGTGGTGTAACCATGGTTTGATATTTGCTATGATATTTTCACCATGGTCAAACAATGGTATTGATCATAGTTCTATAACCATAGTTTTTAAATCATGGTTAATCGATGGCTAAACAGTGGATTAAAAACATTTTACTATGGTAAATCGATTGTTTTTTAATGGTTTAATATCCATGGTTTTTTAACCAATTTAAAACCATGTTTAAAAATATTGTGCATTGACCATGGTTTTAAACCACGCTGTTACGATGGTTTAACTATCTTTCAAACACCAAAGTTTTCTTACCATGGTTAAAAGGTGGTGTAATCATGGTGAAACAATAAGTTTGACCTATCGATTGTTAAATCATAAAAACAAATTTTACTTTGCTATGGTATATCAATTGTTTTTCAATGGTTTGATAACCTTTATTTTTCAACCATTTTAAAACTATTGTTAAAAAAAATCGTGCGCAACCATGGTTTTTACACCACGGTATTACGATGGTTCAGGAACAAAAGTTTTGTTACCATGGTTAAAAGATGGTGTAACCATGGTTTGTCTACTATGATATTTTAACCATGGTAAAGCAATTGGTTTTACCATAGTTCTAAAACCATGGTTTTTATACCATGGTAAAACAATCGTTTCACTATGCTTCCTAAACCCATGGTTTTCAAACCATTGTAAAATTACAGTTTTACCATGATTTCATTACCATGGTGTTTAAACCATGGTGAAACGATCGTTTATCCCCGATTTAGCCATGTTTTCGATTGTAAAACCGTGGACGACGATCGATCCATTGTATAACCATGGTTAATTCATGGTTTTACCATGGTTACTACAATGGTAAACCCATGGTACTTTTATACAAGGGACTGATGTGTCAAACTTTCAACTCATGGACACTTTATCAGGAAACAGTATCTTAAAAGTAGAATCCCTTATATACGATCCTAATGGAACAGCTTCTTTCCAGCTGGAACTGTTATATAGTGGTGATATACATCCCAACCCTGGACCAAAGGAAAATGATAGAACTATTCCACCTTCTTTCACCGACCATAACTCTAATTTTCAGCGCAGTATTAGGTACACTCCTGTAGAACTCTCACAGTGGAGATATACAAATCTCCAGTTGCCTGTAGACGTCTGTGATATGATCCAGTCTTGTGGAATTCAGCGAAGAAAGACACGGAGAGGAAAGCGCGGAGGCCGGAGAAAAAGGACATATCTGGGACAGTTGTAACGGCCAAAATCAGCATCAAACTTTATACTTTGTTCAGTGAACGTTCGTTCAGTGCGCAGTATGTCAGTACTGATACATGATTTCATATGTGACACTGACCGAAACCTGGCTAACAGAAAATGATTCAGCTGTTTTACAGGAACTTCTCCCTCCTGCTTACAAGTTCGTGCATCAGTCCCGGAGCAACCGCCCTGGAGGAGGAACTGGACTTGTATATAAAGAAACAGTCAATGTCATTCAAACACCGTACCGTTGGTTAGATGAATTCCTTTGAGTATGCTGAGTATCACATTTCTTGTACATCTTATAATTTGTGCTTAATTAACATCTATAGGCCTCCGTGCTCGGAATTACACCCTGTATCTGTCTCCAGCTTTAATATCAGAGTGTAACAATTGTATACAAAATCGTCTGTTGTGCAATCTTTCTGTATTCATTACAGGAGATTTCAACATACCTGTTGATAATGTAAGAGACTCACAGTCTTTCCTAGATCTCCTCGAGTCTATGTATTGTACTCAGTTGTTTGATTTCCCTACCCATACACATGGTCACACTCTTGATCAGACGGCAGTCTGATGACACCATTGTAATTGGAAAACCTTGGGCTCATTCATCTTTAATATCTGATCACTTCCCAGTAATGTCCTACCTAATTTAAGTAAAGCTCATTTTCCGATCATGAAAATTTCATTTCGCAGTCTAAGTGCAGTCAATACTGATCTGTTGAGGGATGATATTGTTGAAAGTCATCTCTGTAAAGGAAACTTCACTGATATCTCTGAACTAGCGACATTATATGACACCACACTCAAAGACGTGTTAGATAAGCATGCACTAAAAGTAGCGAAGACGGTCGTCTTGCCCCTCCAAAACGCAAAAAAAAAAAAAATTTAAAAAAAGAAAGAAAAAAAAAGAAGGAAAAAAGATTGAGCGAGAGAGAAAAAGTAAGAGAACGTAGGAAGAGCGGGAGCAGACAAGGAACAATTCAAAGAAACGTCGAAGCTACCGCGGGAGGGGGAAACTTCCCCCTCCCTGCACCCCCCCCCCCCCTAGGGAGCGCGCTTCGCGCTCTGAGAAGTTGATTCGCACGCTTCGCGTGCTCACTACCGCCCCTCCTAAAATGAAATCCTGGCTACGCCACTGCAAAGTTAGTAATGCAATGTCTGGATGGATTAATACCTGTCATTACCTCTATGATCAACTTATCTCTGTCATCAGGGCAGTTCCCTCCTCTGTGGAAGGCTGCACTCGTTAGTAGTAGTAGTAGTAGTAGTAGTAGTAGTAGTAGTAGTAGTAGTAGTGGTAGTAGTAATAGTAGTAATCGTAGTGGTGGCGGTGGTAGTGGTAGTAGTGATAGTAGCAGTAGTAATCATGTCAGTTGTAATAATATTAATGGTAAATTGGTAATAATAAAAAGTTACAGTAATATTGTGATGATATAATGATCATAAAACTAATTGATAATGGTAATAATAAAAGTAAAATTATTGTCACTTTTATTTTCTTCTTCATCATAATCATTAATAGACAATGAAAAAAAAAGATGTTCTCATTTTCACCAGTCGTTTTTAAAACCTAACGTGAAAGAATGTAACAGCCTCAATTATGGAAACAGCGTTTAGAACTTGAAAATACAGCATGGTGTTCATAATGTCTCATTCCTCTGTTGATATAAATAATTATAAGGTGGTTCCAGTTTAAGATATTTAAGAAAGACTACTTTACATGAAAGATTCATTACTGACATTGAAATGAGTTGCTGATAAACATCCATTTTCAATAACAGCAGTGAAAAGACACTGTTTTTTTTTCCTTATTCAACTTTACTGGTCAAAAGAAATCTATTCAGCTCAATTTTAAAAAATCAGATACCATTGTTTGAAAAAGTTATGCCAGCTATGAATAAAGCAAGTCCTAAAGAAAATAATTTAGGAAAAAAGTTTTCGATGAATGGGGGGTTACGCTCACTTGCGTTCTCTGGCAAATTGCTCTCGGCTCTGCACCATCAACCATGTCCTTGTCTTTTTTTTAAATTACTTTGCTGTGATTTTATTGTACATAATTTTGTTGTTCGTATGCTTTTATGTATGTTGCCTTGTATAGTTTAAAATTGTATATCGTACTTCTTTGAAGAGGTGAATAAAACCAAAATGAAATGAAATTACTAATCTTTTCATATCTATATGTTTTAAGCTTCAAAATTACAAACATAATCATATACGGCTCAAAAACAGAATAAAAAGAAGAATAAACTCAACAGTAAAACAGAAAAAAACAAACAGTTAAAAAAGGGGATACTAGGGCAGCATAAACCTTTACAAAGGCAGCGAGAAAAGGGAGACCGAAAATGACGCACCATGCCAGCCTCCCCAATGACACTCACAAGCCGAACAGCCAGACCACAAAACCTCCCGTCCCGCCCAAGTACCGGCAAGCCAGCGCAAACTCCATTGACTTTGTAACTCACTCCAAACCTCCAGCTCACAAACATACTGCAGAATACAGACACCAAACTTCAACTATGTACACGTACTGTACAACTAAACATCATACAACCACTTGTATTTACTAGAATCTGCCTTGACCCGCCGACCCCGGACACGACAAAAAGTCAGTCGCCCAAGCAACTAACCTCAGAGAGCCACCGAGAAGACAAGTACAGCCTAGGCCTTGATCTGAACAGCCGAACAATCAAAGGAGACCGAAAAAAGGCAACCGGGGTGCATCAAAAACAAAATACATTGCATCAGGCAAACACCCAATTTCAAAACAAAATTAAACATCAAATTTCAATTTCTTAAAATGGGCAGGGAGTTTGTTTCTATTTTTTCGTAAGATAATACTATGTTTCTTTCTGCTTTCTGACAAATGATGTAACCCTAAAATATCCGGGCTATTTTTGGTCAATATAGTTATCCGGGGGGGGGGGCATTATGACCCCCTCCCCCTATAATCTCGGCCATGGATCGCCGGATCGGCACGAAAATTGGCATGAGGGTAATCTACAAGGCTATATGGTTAGATTTTATGAAAGTGTTTTGTTTTATTTTGATGTGAATTTATTTATGCGAGAAATCATAGTTTTGGCTATATCTCATTGAATAAAGCCTTAGGAACAATGAATTTTGGTATAAATGTTTTTCATAACATTCACATCGACTACTTTGCTCAAAAAATGGGTCATCAATTTTTTGTTATATTGTTTTACAAATTCCTTATGTATTTCTTTGTTTTTTAAAAGTCTTTGTGTGGGTGTGGGTGTGCGGTGTGTATGTGTGTATAGGAGATGCCGTGGTCGAGTGGTCTAAAGCGCTTGACAGGAGACGCGAAGGTCGGGGGGTTCGAACCCCCCCCCCCCCCCCCCCCGGTACAGCACTCTATCTGCATTGTTCTTTTATCGTACATCAAATAAATGAAAATGCTATGGGCATTATTGATAGCAACGTTTTTTTGTTGTTGTTTTTCTTTTTTGTTTTTGTTTTTTAATAAGTATGTGAGAGTGTTTGTTTGATGTTTCTCACTATTTTAGATAGGGTAATTATTTTTTCCTGACAGTATTCACAAAATTTTGGAAAGTTTTCTGATTTTGCCCATAGGTTTGTACACAGTCATAATTATACAGAAATAGTGAAATTTTAACGACTTGTGTTCGTAATTGTAATCTGACACCGGCACGTAGGTCCGATCGACATAAATTTGATAACAAAACGTGCGGGAAGGATCCGAGAAAAAACGTCATTGAATCTCAGATCGATAAATCTAGTCGTTGCGGAGTACCGTCAAAAAATCAACAGATACATTAGAGTTAAAAGCCCAAAATGTTGGTATGGTATCCTTTAATTCACACACATAAATGAAATATTTTACGACCAACAATAAATATGACAGGAATGAATCTGAAACGACACCAAGCATCTTCTTAAAATACGACAAATCGAAAGTTACATCCTGTTTATGACGAATTAAATCAACAAGATCCTGCCAAATGGGAGTAACCCTCTCACATCCACAAAATAGGTGAATTCTTGATTCTTCCTCTTTATCACAAAAAGCACAGTTTTTTATTTTACTAAAATTTGATGTTTGTTTGTTTGTTTGTTTGAAATTTATTTCTGCGTTCAACATATTCAACACAATACAACATAATCAATTATTACATAGTTGTTATACATATACATTTAGACACATGAATCATTTACAATCTTTTTCTGAATATAAAAAAAAAAGTATATGAAAAATATTATTTAACTGAATTTCAGAACGCAGGAGACCGTCGTCATGAGCGACCTGCTTGATGTTGACGACGGCCTCAAGGTAAAAAAGCGACATGTAAAACTTACACATTTTTAAACAAGAGGTCATGAGGGTGCAGTGCAAGTGCAAGTGCAGTGCAAGTGCAATAGAGAAGGGGTCAAAATTCATTTAAGAGTAAAATAGATAAATAATATAAAAAATAAGTACAAGTATCGTCAATGTGGCGGATTTGAATACAATGATATTAGGTTGCGCTTCATAGTGGCTTTAAAGGAATAAAGTGAGGAACACGTTTATACAGTTGCGGGTAAATTGTTCCATAAGTCAGGGCCATGGTGTCTAATTGATTTATGAGTTATTAATAACTTTGGGTTTGTTAGGTGAAAATTTCCAGAAATACGGGTAGGGTATGTGTGAATTGTACTGTTTAAATCAAATAAATTTTGAAATGAGGGGGGAAGTTGGTTGTTTTTGTATTTGAACATAAACACTGCAACTTGCATGACATTCAAATCAGAAACCTTCAATGTTTTAAGCTTAAAGAATAGTGGATCAGAATGAGAAAAATAAGACGATCCTGTACAGATACGAAGAGCCCGCTTTTGTAAGGTGAGGATAGGATAGAGTTTGGTAATTCCACAGTTGGCCCAAACAATATTACAATATGTTATGTAAGGAAGTATTAGTGTATTGTAGAGTAAAAACAAAGTTGCTCGTGGTAACATAAACTTTAACTTATGAATAATTCCCACGCCTCGAGAAATACATAGTGTAACATGATTTATGTGATCATTCCAAGTTAAATTTTCATCAATAATGACACCCAGGAATTTCGAACTCTTCTTTTCTTCAATAGTATTGTTGTCAATGTTAATATTAACTGGATTATTATTCACATGGATGTTGTTGTGGTTGAAATGTATAAAATGGGTTTTCTGGATATTGAGAGAAAGTTTATTGCATTTAAACCATTTCGAGACTTTTATTAATTCGGCATTCAAGGTACTTTCTAGAGACTTAAGGTTCTTATGAAAATAAAATATGTTAGTGTCATCTGCAAATAGGACAAAAGACAACAATGATGATGTATTGATTATATCATTGACGTATAATAAAAATAGAAGTGGACCCAGGATAGATCCCTGGGGAACACCACATTTGATTGGAAGAGACCGTGAATTAATACCATTGAAAGTAACATACTGTTTTCGGTTGCTTAAATAACTTCTAAACCATAAGAGCGCTGAGCCCCGAACACCACAGGAATACAATTTGGAAAACAATATATCATGATTTAGAGTGTCGAACGCTTTACTAAGGTCTAAAAAAATACCAATAATGTGTTCTTTTTTGGCCATGGCTTCTGTAATTTTATCATATATCTCGACCAGAGCTAGATCCGTGGAATGATTTTTTTCTAAAACCATACTGATTTGGATTTAGTATTTCATGGAAGTTTAGAAAATTATGTAATCTATTATAAACAATTTTCTCTAAGATTTTTGATATACTAGGGAGGATGGAAATAGGACGGTAATTAGTGATTTCGTAATGGTCATCTTTTTTGAAAATTGGGGTTACATTGGCTATTTTTAACAAGTCTGGAAAAGTACCGGATTGTAAAGACTGGTTAAATAAATGTGTTAGTGGATCAGCAATGAAATGGATTATTTCCTTTAAAAGTGAAGTACTAATTTTATCATGACCTTTGGATTTCGAAGAATTTAATGATTTAGCAATATTAATGATTTCATTCGGGTTTTGTCGGCTTTAAAAATAAAGAGTCTTGAATCGATTCTGAAAAGAATTCAGTAAAATGAGCATTTTTTGGAGTAGTAATTTGGGTGGCAAGTTGAGGGCCAATATTAGTAAAGAAGGAATTAAAGCAATCAGCATAGTCGTTAGAATCTGTGATTTTGTTACCATTGAAAGTAAGGTTATCTTTAGGTATAGTCTCATTTTTTGTTCCCATAATTTCTTTTATAACTTTCCATGTGGCTCCTGAGTTGGATTTCATCTTTTGTAATTTGTTTGAGAAGTGTAACTTGCGAGAAAAACGAATTAACTTTGTCAATTTGTTACGATACGTTTTGTAACCAAGTAGACTTGTATCCGTGGGGTTCCTCAAATGTTGTTTATAAAGTCGGTTTCTTGTTTTTATAGATTTAAGTATACCTTTCGTTATCCATGGGTTAATAGGTGTATTACGTCTACGTTTATTTCTTACAAGTGGAATGTTTTTATTGTAATAAAATTGTAGCTTTGAATTAAAATTTGCATACGCAGTATTCACATCATTTGTATTCAGGATATCATTCCATTCTTCGAATAATAAATCTTGTTTTAACATTTCAATATTACGAGGGGTTTCTTTCCGATACATAATATGTTGTGGTGATTTAAAACAAGTCAATGATTTTCCACATATAGTAAATATAGGTAAGTGGTCAGATACTTCGGAATACAGCAATCCTCCGGTTATCTTTTTGTCGTGTATATTAGAAAATATGTTGTCAATTAAGGTTGAGGAGTGTATGTTAATTCTAGTTGGACTGTTAATGAAAGAATAAAATCCATATGAATTCATCAGTTGAAGAAACCTATTAGAGAGATTGTTGTGATGCAATGGAAGAAAGTTAACATTAAAATCACCGAGAAAATATATCTGCTTATTTTCGTCTGCTAATTTACTAACGCATTGCTCGAAATTATCATAAAATAGATCAAAGTGAGTATCAGGAGCTCTATATATTACACCTAAAATTAAGTTTTTGCTTTGAAGATTGTCAATTTCAATAAAGAGAACTTCTGTTTGATCAAATTTAATATCATTTCGAATTTTGAAATTTAAATGATTAGCTACATAAAATGCGACGCCACCGCCTCTCTTACCTACACGATCAGCTCTGACCAAATTATAGTTTGGTAAATTAAACAGTGGTGGGGAAGATTGGTGTAACCAAGTTTCACTTATTCCAACTGCAGTGAATCTAAAATGATTTAATGAACTGAGAAGATTTTGAAGATCATCAAAATTCCTGTTTAAACTTCTAGCATTGATATGTAACAATTTAACATCTTCTATATCATCTTGAAATGTATCATTGAATTCAGTAGGAGTATAATATTTGCTCTCAAAGGGATATTCATTTATAGCGTTGTCAAAAATAAAAGGATTGTTATTCATCGCCATGATAAATTATTGAAACTCCAGAAAGGGAAATATAGATAAGAAAATATGCGTAGGTGCTTGTGCAGTTGCGTGCAGGTGCATGTGCGAGTGTAAAAAGCAATATACGGAGTTATCTGTAAATGGATAACAACCGTCATGACCCACTAAGGACGAGCTTAACTGAGCGGAGCCCAACCATTATCAACTTAGAAATAAAGTAAAAGGGGAATGGCTGTACATTCCCATACGAGATTTTAAAAGGAAAAAAAAAGGGGGAGAGTGAAATTGCTTTATGTACATCATAACTAGTTTATACTTAAAGATGGAATTTAGTGCGCGACCTTTCGAGCATATTATGAAAGGGAAAGAGAAGAGATAAAGAGATTATCAAGAAAATAGATGTACGGAGTAAGATCAGAAAAAGAAATAACAATGTAGGAAAACATGGTTTGTCGATACTGGCGTGTGAACAAACGATCCCCGCTGTGTATTTAGGAAAAATAAAAGAAAACTAAGTCAGATCAGGACAAACGGAGCAATCGCCTTAATGCAGCGTGTGTCAGAACACACACAACATACTATACATAGCCTATACTTTAGGAAACATGAGGAAAGAACTGCTTTCATCTAGTGGGTGGATAGATGGAATGAGTGCAACAGGTTACGGTACATGAGTGCTTATGTATGAGTGTATTATTCTGTGAGTGTTACGTAATAGGTATTTCTACCTGCTTGGATATTGCTAAGTTTTGCTAACAATAACATTCAAGATTGTAATAGCGAAGTGAATGGTGAACTTGAATACGTAAGGAAAGGTATTTCATGAAATATACAAGATCGAGACAATTCAATTTATAATGGGTTCACGAATTCAGCACCGAGGAAGTAAACGTTATTTCGATAAGATTTGATTAACAAAGAGAAGTTAAAAGAAAGAGCATCCTGTGCACGTTTGGGTGTAAACTAGCTTGCTTAGCAGTGGATAGCTATAACAAGCAAACAAGAGTTTGAATACATGATCATCATGAAACGTATTTGTTAAGGTAGCCTATAGCCCTATGGTTGAAAAAAAAGAAGAAAATAGGACTGCAGTTATACATGATCAGTTGAGGGAAATGTTACCAGTATCAGAAAAAAAAATGAAGAAAAAAAGAAAAAAGAAAAAAAAAGTGAACATGGCTGCTTCATTGTAATATCCTAAATAGTGGAATAAGAAGTCAGAATTCAGTTTAGTAAATGCTCCTCTTTAAAAATGATACATGTGTGTACATGCTGCTGAGTTCTCGAAAGAGGAGATCAACTTTTTATAATCTAAAAAATGGAGATTGACCGTCTTACAATATTCGGATGAGATATGGAATACAAATAGTCAATTTCCATATATGTATATAAAAGTATGAAGTAGCATACATAAGCAGTCCATATCCCCTTTCAGTAGATGTGTGATATGAAATACAAATACTCAATATTCAGTTTCTGTAAATGTAAATAAATATGAAGTGGAATACATAAACAGTTCAATATCCCTTTTCAGTATTCATTACTGTCATGTAAATATGTGATATGGAATGTGAACCATGTAAACAGTCAATGTTCATTTCCACATAGAAATATATGGTGTAGAATACATACATAGCCAATAACCCATATTCAGCATTCATATCACTGTTATGAAATTTATGAATACAAACACTCTACTTCAATTTCCATATGTGTATGTCAAAGTATGAAATAGCATACATAAGTAGTCCATAACCCTTTTCAGTCAATGTGTAATATGGAATACAAACTGTCAAATATTCAGTTTCCATATATGTAAACATATGTTGCGGAATGCATAAACAGTCAATATCCTTTTTCAGCATTCATAATCATGTAAATATGTGATATTGAATATAGACCATGTAAACAGTCAATATTCATTTTATGTTTTATGTAAATATATGAAGTAAAATACATATACAGTCAAGATCCTTTTCAAGCATTCATAATGTTATGTAGATATATGGTATGGAATACAAAACAGTCGACATTCAATTTCCATATATGGATGTAAAAGTATGAAGTACATGTAGCATACATAAGCAGTCCATGTCCCTTTTAAGCAGCAGTGTGATATGAAATACAAATACTCAATATTCAGTTTCCATTATGTAAATATATGGAGTGGAATGCATAAGCAGTTCAGTATCCCTTTTGAGTATTCATAATTATGTAAATATGTGATATGGAATGTGAACCATGTAAACAGTCAATGTTCATTTCCACATAGAAATATATGGTGTAGAATACATACATAGCCAATAACCCATATTCAGCATTCATATCACTGTTATGAAATTTATGAATACAAACACTCTACTTCAATTTCCATATGTGTATGTCAAAGTATGAAATAGCATACATAAGTAGTCCATAACCCTTTTCAGTCAATGTGTAATATGGAATACAAACTGTCAAATATTCAGTTTCCATATATGTAAACATATGTTGCGGAATGCATAAACAGTCAATATCCTTTTTCAGCATTCATAATCATGTAAATATGTGATATTGAATATAGACCATGTAAACAGTCAATATTCATTTTATGTTTTATGTAAATATATGAAGTAAAATACATATACAGTCAAGATCCTTTTCAAGCATTCATAATGTTATGTAGATATATGGTATGGAATACAAAACAGTCGACATTCAATTTCCATATATGGATGTAAAAGTATGAAGTACATGTAGCATACATAAGCAGTCCATGTCCCTTTTAAGCAGCAGTGTGATATGAAATACAAATACTCAATATTCAGTTTCCATTATGTAAATATATGGAGTGGAATGCATAAGCAGTTCAGTATCCCTTTTGAGTATTCATAATTATGTAAATATGTGATATGGAATATAAACCATGTAAAAAGTCAATATTCAATATCCATATATAAGCATACGAAGTAGAATACATTCACAGCCAATACCCTTTTTCAGCATTCATATCACTGTTATGTAAATGTATAAATATAAACAGCATTCCATTTCCATGTATGTATATAAAGGTATGAAGTAGCATACATAAGCAGTCCACATCCCTTTTCAGTAGATGTGTGATATGAAATACAAATATTCAGTTCCTGTAAATATAAATAAATATGAAGTGGAATGCATAAACAGTCAATATCCCTTTTCAGTATTTATTTTATGTAAATATGTGATATGGAATATAAACCATGGAAAGAGTTGATATTCAATTTCCATATATATATAAATAAAAATTTACATGTATATGAAGTACAATACATACACAGCCAATACCCCTTTACAGCATTCATATCACTGCTATGAAAATGTATGAATACAAGCAGTCAACATTCACTTTCGCATCTATATATGTATAAGTATGAAGTAGCATGCATAAGCAGTCCATATCCCTTTTCAGTAAATGTGTAATATGGAATACAATCTGTCATTATGTAAACATATGTAGTGGAATGCCTAAACAGTCAATATCCCTTTCCAGCATTCATAATTATGTAAATATGTTATATGGAGTATAAACCATGTAATTTCCATATGTATAAATATATGAAGTAGAATATATACGCTGCCAATACCCCTTTACAGCATTCATAATGCTATGTAAATATATGATATAGAATATAAACAGTCAACATTCAATTTCCATGTATGCATGTATAAGTATGAAGTAGCATACATAAACAGTCCATGTTCCCTTTCAGTAGATTATGAAATACAAATACTCAATGTTCAGTTTCTGTATATGTAAATGTATGAAATGGAATGCATAAACAGACAATATCCCTTTTCAGTATTCCATAAATATGTGATATAAAATATCAACTATGTAAACGGTCAATATTCAATTTCATATATGGAATATAAACAGTCAATATTCAATGTGTATAAACATGTGAAGCAGAATACATACATAGTCAATTATAAGTATGAAGTAGCATGCCCTTTTCAGTAAATGTGTAATATGGAATACAATCTGTCATGTTATGGAAATATGTTACATGTTATATGTAAATATATGTAGTGGAATGCATAAGCAGTCAATATCCCTTTTCAGCATTTATGATTGTGTAAATATGTGATATGAATATAAACCATGTAAACAGTCAATATTCAATTTTCATATATATAAATACATGTATATGAAGTAGAATACATACACAGCCAATACCCTTTTCAGCATTCATATCACTGTTATGTAAATGTGTAGAATATAAACCATATAAACAGTCAATATTCAATTTCCTTATATAGAAATATATGGGGAAAAAAATGGAATACAAGCAGTCAATATTCCGTCTCCACGTGTATAAATATATGAGGCAGAATACATACACAGTCAATAATTTTTTTTTCTTTTCTTCTTTTTTTTTTTCTTCATAATCTTGACATGACCAACTGGGAAGAGTATTGTCAAATATCAAAGTGACGCCTAATGGCTATATAGCTTACATATGTTTTTTTTTTTTTTTTTAACTGTATGGTAACCTAGGACGATGGAAAATTGAACTTCATGCATATCGAAGTTACTTCTGTACATGATAGTGGAAATAAGTTTGTACTGATTTTACATGAACAGTTTATGAATTAATTGCGAGTGATTTCTGCATCAAAAGATAAAAAGGATATGACTTCAGGAAATCTATTGATCCATTACTTCCTCTTGATTATGATGATTTCAGTCGATGAAAAAACAAAACAACAAAAAACAAACTAACACTGCGATGAGTTCACTTTCACTCCTTGTATATAGTTTGTATTCCAGTTACATCCAAGCTTCGGATTAATGTTGCTCATATCTCATGTTTTTGAGTGTATTTGCTTGCTTACTTATGATATAGGATCTATGTATAAGTTTGTCGTTTTTTTTTAATCTTATGCATACGCTGTACAACCTAGATTTTTCTTCTT
>CM057164.1:7913274-7929024 GCA_029962745.1 Echinometra lucunter
CCATCACGTACGGTGTGACTAATCATCTTGACATAAGTTGGCAACCAGAACGAAAGAACCAATCAGCCAACACTAGGAAGAGTGCTTACAAAATATCTTATTTTATGCAAGTCACAGAGTGGCTGTAGTGCGGTCATCCAAATTAATACATTTGAAAAAAAAAATACTTGCCTGCATGCCCAAGTACGACCATAACTATTAACGAGATTCGGAGAATGATGCCGGGAAAACTCATCAAAATTAGAAAGGGGGAGGGGGAGGGGAGGGTGAGGGGGAGTGGGAATGGGAGGGGGACGGGGACGCTTAAACGGCGATTTATACAGCTGCACTGCAGTGTTGAAAACTCATCCAGATTTGTCGATGTGAAGGCAAACATTCTAATTTTAGGGTCATTTTAGGACCGAGTCAGTGCTAACGACTGAGACAGGTCATTGATGTACGGAATCGTAAATTCTTAAGTTATAGTTTTATCTTACGTAATACCCCATCGCACTGACCATTGGAACCTCATCTGAAGCTCATCCGATCCCAAAAATGTGAGTTCCGATGAGTTCCGATGAAATCTTAGCCAAAAAGTATGGTGGCCCTGAAGTACGCTCAACAACAGGTCATGTGCGACGTGAATTTCGCATCCCAGGTCCTGAGCTTCGCATCCGAGGTCATGAAATTCATGACCCGTGGCGCAAACTTTGCACCCCAAGTCGTGAAATTCACGACCCGCGGTGCGAAATTCAGGACTTGGATGTAAAGTTCGCGCCGCGAGTCCTGCATTTCGCATCGCGGGTCGTGAATTTCACGACTTGGGATGCAAAGTTTGCGCCACGGGTCATGAATTTCATGACCTCGGATGCGAAGCTCAGGACCTGGGATGCGAAATTAACGTCGCACATGACCTATTGTCGAGCGTACTCCAGGGCCACCATAAACAAGCGTATTTATTGGACTTTGGGACCCTGGTTTCTGGAAAATCCGATAGAGATCCGACAATGATCGGAGTAATCGGATGAAAGACATTTAGCAAGCTCCCGGGTCTGAAGGCTTGAAAGAAATCGCTGACACATTAAACTGGAGTCAACCTCCATCACGTACAGTGTGACTGATCTTGACAGAAGGTGGCAACAGAACGAAAGAGCCAATCAGCCTACAGGAAGCGTGCTTACAAAATATCTTATTTTATGCAAGTCACAGAGTGGCTGTAGTACGGTCATCCAAATTGATACATTTAAAAAAAATACTTGCCTGCATGCCCCAAGTACGACAAGAACCATTAACGTGATTGGTAAAATGATGCCGGGAAGAACTGTATAAGGAAAAAAAATTATAAAATGAATCAAGGAGGGAGAGAGAGAGAGAGAGAGAGAGAGAGAGAAAGAGGACAGTGCAATAATGCAACACAAAAATGCAAAAATGAAAATCCTTGTAGTCGTGATTAAATGAACTAACAACACATTTGTGTCATTAGTGTCAAGTGATATGTCTAAGCATGATCTTGATAACTTCATTATGATATATTCAATGAGCAAAAGCCTAGTTAATGTCTTTCACAAAATATATGAAACGTATATTACATCACAGTAAATCATCACGGAAGTTCCTTGGAAACTTTGAAGTGATAGCTCAGCATTATTTTGATGATCACGATTCATCAGTTTCCAAAAGACAGCAGTTCTTGTTGCAAATTTCCTGAGGCCAAATCAGGTGAAAGGAAGAAACAGAACAAAATGAGAGGGAGACAAATCCCCAAATGGAAATACACAGTGATTCCATACTTTTTAGCGAGATGTTCGAAAAGGTGTTCGAGTCCTCGCAGGTTGGAATAGTTCCTTCCCAACTGTATGTGGGAGAGTTGGTACGTGCACTCGTATTCCGAACGCAATCCAAGTGAAAGGTACCCTTCGCCATGTACCCGTCGTCGCAGTAGAACATGGCCTCACACGTTGGACAGAAGGGGTAGCAGGAGTAGCAGGTATTGTCCTTGGAGGTTGCAACGCTGCCACGGTCTGTGGGGAATAGCTTGATGCCCCCATGGAGTATGGTCATAGTAGGTTTACCGCATTTGCCATAGTAGAAGTCCTCGTAGTCTGGAAAAAAACCCAAAACAAACAAACGATGAGAGAAAAAAAAAGAAAACCCATGAAGAGACGATCCCGAAATTTGAGTACCATGATATATGATGACGATGTTGATGCTGCTGCTGATGATAATGATGATAATGATGATGATGATGATGATGATGATGATAATAATAATAACAACAATAATAATAATAATAATAATAATAACAATAATAAAAATGATGATGATAATAATAATAATAATAATGATAATAATAATAATAATGATAATAATAATAATAATAATAATAATAATAATAATAATAATAATAATAATAGATATTAATAATAATGATAATAATGTAGTTTTGTTCTATTTACCTTTCCACGGGTTAATTGAAAATCAACACAATCATTTTCACAAAAGATCGATACAAACGCTAATGCATGAATTGTCATATAAATATTCAAACAAAAAGATAATGACATATTAAAAAAAAAGAAGAAAAATCTAGGTTGTACAGCGTATGCATAAGATTTTAAAAAAACGACAAACTTATACATAGATCCTATATCATAAGTAAGCAAGCAAATACACTCAAAAACATCAAATTTTAGTGAAATAAAAAACTGTGCTTTTTGTGATAAAGAGGAAGAATCAAGAATTCACCTATTTTGTGGATGTGAGAGGGTTACTCCCATTTGGCAGGATCTTGTTGATTTAATTCGTCATAAACAGGATGTAACTTTCGATTTGTCGTATTTTAAGAAGATGCTTGGTGTCGTTTCAGATTCATTCCTGTCATATTTATTGTTGGTCGTAAAATATTTCATTTATGTGTGTAAATTAAAGGATACCATACCAACATTTTGGGCTTTTAACTCTAATGTATCTGTTGATTTTTTGACGGTACTCCGCAACGACTAGATTTATCGATCTGAGATTCAATGACGTTTTTTCTCGGATCCTTCCCGCACGTTTGTTATCAAATTTATGTCGATCGGACCTACGTGCCGGTGTCAGATTACAATTACGAACACAAGTCGTTAAAATTTCACTATTTCTGTATAATTATGACTGTGTACAAACCTATGGGCAAAATCAGAAAACTTTCCAAAATTTTGTGAATACTGTCAGGAAAAATAATTACCCTATCTAAATAGTGAGAAACATCAAACAAACACTCTCACATACTTATTAAAAAACAAAACAAAAAAGAAAAACAACAACAAAAAAACGTTGCTATCAATAATGCCCATAGCATTTTCATTTATTTGATGTACGATAAAAGAACAATGCAGATAAAGTGCTGTACCGGGGGGGGGGGGGGGGTCGAACCCCGACCTTCGCGTCTCCTGTCAAGCGCTTTAGACCACTCGACCACGGCATCTCCTATACACACATACACACCGCACACCCACACCCACACAAAGACTTTTAAAAAACAAAGAAATACATAAGGAATTGTAAAACAATATAACAAAAAATTGATGACCCATTTTTTGAGCAAAGTAGTCGATGTGAATGTTATGAAAAACATTTATACCAAAATTCATTGTTCCTAAGGCTTTATTCAATGAGATATAGCCAAAACTATGATTTCTCGCATAAATAAATTCACATCAAAATAAAAGAAAACACTTTCATAAAATCTAACCATATAGCCTTGTAGATTACCCTCATGCCAATTTTCGTGCCGATCCGGCGATCCATGGCCGAGATTATAGGGGGAGGGGGTCATAATGCCCCCCCCCCCGGATAACTATATTGACAAAAAATAGCCCGGATATTTTAGGGTTACATCATTTGTCAGAAAGCAGAAAGAAACATAGTATTATCTTACGAAAAAAAGAGAAACAAACTCCCTGCCCATTTTAAGAAATTGAAATTTGATGTTTAATTTTGTTTTGAAATTGGGTGTTTGCCTGATGCAATGTATTTTGTTTTTGATGCACCCCGGTTGCCTTTTTTCGGTCTCCTTTGATTGTTCGGCTGTTCAGATCAAGGCCTAGGCTGTACTTGTCTTCTCGGTGGCTCTCTGAGGTTAGTTGCTTGGGCGACTGACTTTTTGTCGTGTCCGGGGTCGGCGGGTCAAGGCAGATTCTAGTAAATACAAGTGGTTGCATGATGTTTAGTTGTACAGTACGTGTACATAGTTGAAGTTTGGTGTCTGTATTCTGCAGTGTGTTTGTGAGCTGGAGGTTTGGAGTGAGTTACAAAGTCAATGGAGTTTGCGCTGGCTTGCCGGTACTTGGGCGGGACGGGAGGTTTTGTGGTCTGGCTGTTCGGCTTGTGAGTGTCATTGGGGAGGCTGGCATGGTGCGTCATTTTCGGTCTCCCTTTTCTCGCTGCCTTTGTAAAGGTTTATGCTGCCCAAGTATCCCCTTTTTTAACTGTTTGTTTTTTCTGTTTTACTGTTGAGTTTATTCTTCTTTTATTCTGTTTTTGAGCCGTATATGATTATGTTTGTAATTTTGAAGCTTAAAACATATAGATATGAAAGATTAGTAATTTCATTTCATTTTGGTTTTATTCACCTCTTCAAAAAAGTACGATATACAATTTTAAACTATACAAGGCAACATACATAAAAGCATACGAACAACAAAATTATGTACAATAAAATCACAGCAAAGTAATTTAAAAAAAAGACAAGGACATGGTTGATGGTGCAGAGCCGAGAGCAATTTGCCAGAGAACGCAAGTGAGCGTAACCCCCCATTCATCGAAAACTTTTTTCCTAAATTATTTTCTTTAGGACTTGCTTTATTCATAGCTGGCATAACTTTTTCAAACAATGGTATCTGATTTTTTAAAATTAAGCTGAATAGATTTCTTTTGGCCATTAAAGTTGAATAAGAAAAAAAAAACAGTGTCTTTTCACTGCTGTTATTGAAAATGGATGTTTATCAGCAACTCATTTCAATGTCAGTAATGAATCTTTCATGTAAAGTAGTCTTTCTTAAATATCTTAAACTGGAACCACCTTATAATTATTTATATCAACAGAGGAATGAGACATTATGAACACCATGCTGTATTTTCAAGTTCTAAACGCTGTTTCCATAATTGAGGCTGTTACATTCTTTCACGTTAGGTTTTAAAAACGACTGGTGAAAATGAGAACATCTTTTTTTTTCATTGTCTATTAATGATTATGATGAAGAAGAAAATAAAAGTGACAATAATTTTACTTTTATTATTACCATTATCAATAAGTTTTATGATCATTATATCATCACAATATTACTGTAACTTTTTATTATTACCAATTTACCATTAATATTATTACAACTGACATGATTACTACTGCTACTATCACTACTACCACTACCACCGCCACCACTACGATTACTACTATTACTACTACCACTACTACTACTACTACTACTACTACTACTACTACTACTACTACTACTAACGAGTGCAGCCTTCCACAGAGGAGGGAACTGCCCTGATGACAGAGATAAGTTGATCATAGAGGTAATGACAGGTATTAATCCATCCAGACATTGCATTACTAACTTTGCAGTGGCGTAGCCAGGATTTCATTTTAGGAGGGGCGGTAGTGAGCACGCGAAGCGTGCGAATCAACTTCTCAGAGCGCGAAGCGCGCTCCCTAGGGGGGGGGGGGGGGGTGCAGGGAGGGGGAAATTTCCCCCTCCCGCGGTAGCTACGACGTTTCTTTGAATTGTTCCTTGTCTGCTCCCGCTCTTCCTACGTTCTCTTACTTTTTCTCTCTCGCTCAATCTTTTTTCCTTCTTTCTTTTTCTTTCTTTTTTTTAAATCTTTTTTTTTGCGTTTTGGAGGGGCAAGACGACCGTCTTCGCTACTTTTAGTGCATGCTTATCTAACACGTCTTTGAGTGTGGTGTCATATATAATGTCGCTAGTTCAGAGATATCAGTGAAGTTTCCTTTACAGAGATGACTTTTAACAATATCATCCCCCAACAGATCAGTATTGACTGCACTTAGACTGCGAAATGAAATTTTCATGATCGGAAAATGAGCTTTACTTAAATTAGGTAGGACATTACTGGGAAGTGATCAGATATTAAAGATGAATGAGCCCAAGGTTTTCCAATTACAATGGTGTCATCAGACTGCCGTCTGATCAAGAGTGTGACCATGTGTATGGGTAGGGAAGTCAAACACTGAGTACAATACATAGACTCGAGGAGATCTAGGAAAAGACTGTGAGTCTCTTACATTATCAACAGGTATGTTGAAATCTCCTGTAATGAATACAGAAAGATTGCACAACAGACGATTTTGTATACAATTGTTACACTCTGATATTAAGCTGGAGACAGATACAGGGTGTAATTCCGAGTACGGAGGCCTATAGATGTTAATTAAGCACAAATTATAAGATGTACAAGAATGTGATACTCAGCATACTCAAAGGAATTCATCTAACCACGGTACGGTGTTTGAATGACATTGACTGTTCTTTATATACAAGTCCAGTTCCTTCCTCCAGGGCTGTTGCTCCGGGACTGATGCACGAACTTGTAACCAGGAGGGAGAAGTTCCTGTAAAACAGCTGAATCATTTTCTGTTAGCCAGGTTTCGGTCAGTGTCACATATGAATCATGTATCAGTACTGACATACTGCGCACTGAACGAACGTTCACTGAACAAAGTATAAGTTTGATGCTGATTTGGCCGTTACAACTGTCCCAGATATGTCCTTTTCTCTCCGGCCTCCGCGCTTTCCTCTCCGTGTCTTTCTTCGCTGAATTCCACAAGACTGGATCATATCACAGACGTCTACAGCAACTGGAGATTTGTATATCTCCACTGTGAGAGTTCTACAGGAGTGTACCTAATACTGCGCTGAAAATTAGAGTTATGGTCGGTGAAAGAAGGTGGAATAGTTTCTATCATTTTCCTTTGGTCCACGGTTGGGATGTATATCACCACTATATAACAGTTCCAGCTGGAAAGAAGCTGTTCCATTAGGATCGTATATAAGGGATTCTACTTTTAAGATACTGTTTCCTGATAAAGTGTCCATGAGTTGGAAAGTTTGACACATCAGTCCCTTGTATAAAAGTACCATGGGTTTACCATTGTAGTAACCATGGTAAAACCATGAATTAACCATGGTTATACAATGGATCGATCGTCGTCCACGGTTTTACAATCGAAACATGGCTAAATCGGGGATAAACGATCGTTTCAACCATGGTTTAAACACCATGGTAATGAAATCATGGTAAAACTGTAATTTTACAATGGTTTGAAAACCATGGGTTTAGGAAGCATAGTGAAACGATTGTTTTACCATGGTATAAAAACCATGGTTTTAGAACTATGGTAAAACCAATTGCTTTACCATGGTTAAAATATCATAGTAGACAAACCATGGTTACACCATCTTTAACCATGGTAACAAAACTTTTGTTCCTGAACCATCGTAATACCGTGTGTAAAAACCATGGTTGCGCACGATTTTTTTAACAATAGTTTTAAAATGGTTTGAAAAATAAGGTTATCAAACCATTGAAAAAACAATTGATATACCATAGCAAAATAAAATTTGTTTTTATGATTTAACAATCGATAGGTCAAACTTATTGTTTCACCATGATTACACCACCTTTTAACCATGGTAAGAAAACTTTGGTGTTTGAAACATAGTTAAACCATCGTAACAGCGTGGTTTAAAACCATGGTCAATGCACAATATTTTTAAAACATGGTTTTAAATTGGTTAAAAAACCATGGATATTAAACCATTAAAAAACAATCGATTTACCATAGTAAAATGTTTTTAATCCACTGTTTAGCCATCGATTAACCATGATTTAAAACTATGGTTATAGAACTATGATCAATACCATTGTTTGACCATGGTGAAAAATTCATAGCAAATATCAAACCATGGTTACACCACCTTTTTACTATGTAAAGAAAACGGTTGTTTTTGAACCGTAATAAACGATCGTAATACCCTGGCCTAAAACAACGTGGTTAATACACAATTTTGTAACCGTGGTTTTGAAATGGTTGGAAAACGATGCTTATTAAACCATTGGAAAACAGTCAATCTGCCATAGTAAAATAATATTTATGTTTAAAGGAGAACGAACCCAGGCATCAGTGTGCTTTCAGAGAATGAAGAAGAACAAGAAGATTAAACAGTGAAAGTTTGAGCAAAATCGGACCTGTTCAAGAATTGTGAATTTTGAAAGTTTAAGTAAAACATTATTATGAGGATCCTTTAAGCTGGCAACTCAACCAGCACCTGTGATGTATCGTGGACGATTCTCCATTCATTTTTGTACAGAGAATTTAACGTTATACATTAACTGATCTTAGAATACTTACATATTATTAAAAAATGTAAAAAAAAAACAAAAACAAAAACAAAGCGAAGTATACAAACATATTGAAGGACAGATAATTAAAAACAAAGCAATAAATCAATTTAATTTTGCATCGTTCTGTAAATTCTTTCTTTAAATGTTTGTGAATGTTTTGCCCTTTATTCATAGTCTTTTTCATATTTCTCCTAGAGTGTATTAGTTGTTGATGCATTCATTTATTTAGCTCTTATTTGCCAGGTCTTAAAAAAAAACAAGGAAAAAAGTTAGAAAAACTACAATTATATTTCTTTCAGGAAAACTCGAAATCATGAACATAGAAAGAGTATCAAAATACAATGGTTTTACAATGGTTAATATGACTTGACTTATTTGCATATGACGGGGTGTCCCTTTGTCCCTCTGAGTGATACTCTGTCATGTTGGTCATTCAAGGGCTTGGGTTAGGCATCTATTAGGCACAGACCAGTAGGCATATCATTCTTGACTTGGCCCTTGCATCTCGAAGGGAGGCACCCAGGTGACCTTCTCGTATATTCGAGTCATTGTTATACATTTGGTGAGGTAGTCTTGACGGTGGCATACGTATTATTATGGCCAAACCATTTCACTCGACATCTTGAGATTTCTTGTCAAATTGCTTCTGGGATTTTGAAACGTTGTCTAATATCTTCACTTCTAATTTTGTCGAGTAGGTGTACTCCTGCAATTGTTCTGAGGCATCTCATCTCTCAAATGAGTCAAGTTTGTCACTCTCTGGTTTCCTAAAAGTCATATGATCCGTATGTTGCAATTGGGCGGGTGAAAACTCTGTAGATACGAACCTTCAGTGATATATGTCATGATTGACCATATGGGGCCCCTTAATCTGCCAAAGGACCAGGCTGCTATATATGGATATGCGTCTCCTCTCATCAACTGCATTCAAATTGACTCTGTACTACCAAGGAAAAAAGAATTTGTCAAACTTTACCAATGCATGAAGTGGCCCCATTGAAAGAAATGTCACTGTCCTGTAAAATGCCGATAAATGCAAATATGTCAAGTGGGGTTCGCTACTAGTAATAAAACCTGTGAACCCATTGTCACTAAACCATGGTAATAAGCTATAGTGAAACTAGTGTTATTACAATGGATGAATAACCATGGTAATACAACCATGATTTCAACCATGGTTTACCATGGTTTTTTTAAAATATCCATTGACTCAATTTGCATATTTCATGTGCATATTTCTGAAATTTCTAACAAAATTCGAATGTTTAAAAGTGAGATATTTTCATGAGTGAATTTTATTATGTCACATTCCATATTTTGTATAATAACAGAGTGTTACAAATAACATTAATTTACCAACCGTTGCCACAAGCACCTAATTCTCAGGGTGTATAGAAGACTGAAAACCATAGTAACCAGTGGCTAAGTCGCAGCCATGCTACTAACATTGTCACGTGAATTATGATGACGTTGTAATGATTATGACTTGTGATTGTATGATTAGCAGTTTAAGTTTCAAATGACAGTGTTATGTAATAATCTAATAATTGTAAGAAACATAAACACACGCAGCTCAGACTTACAACTTGAATTCAAATTGGAAAAGGACCACTGTAATTAAAACCATGGTAAAACAAATACGATGGTTTGGGCCATGATTTTACTGTGGCTAACCATGGTTTCACCATGGTTTTGGCCGGGATTTTACTGTGGTTTAACCATGGTTTTGGCTGGGATTTTACATGGTAAAGTATATAATTAGAGTGACTGGCTTAAACAGCGTTGCTTAAGATTTTTAAACAGTTGTTTAAAATATCATTACTGTGCAAGTTGAAATGGTCCCATTGTGCTTGGATGTAATCCTCTTGTTGTAGTTCATCCAGGTGCACATCATATATCATGCACTATACCTGTACTAATAGCTAACATACATGTATATGTACAAGCGTACCGCAAGTATGGCCTCTGACATTCAGCATGTTCCACACGACAAACTTAAAAATACATGTTGGAATCAAACAATTATTACTCGAAATTTGACCAGTAAACAGCATAAATAGATGCCATCAACATATAAATCTAAATAGCAATGCAAATCAGGCAAACAAGAGCTCTTTTGGAGATCAGCTGAAGAATGTGTACAATGCTTAAAGCGCTACAAACCGAACAACTACTACTACTACTACTACTACTCTACTACCTACCACCTCCCCCACTACTGCCACTATCAACACCACTACTACTACCACTACTACCACTACTACACTACTACCACTACTAATACTACCACTACTACCGCTACTACCACCACCCACCACTACGACTACTACTACTATACTACTACTACTACTACTACCACTACTACTATTGCCACTGCTACCACTACTACTACTACTACTACTACTGCTACTACTACTATTACTACTACTACTACTATCACTACTACCAAAACTACCACTTCTACTCTACTACTGCTGCTACTACTAACACTACCACTACTGCTGCCACTACTACTGCCACTACTATTACTACACTACTACTACTACTACTACTACTACTACTGCTACTACTCTGCCACTACCACTACTACTACTACTCTACTACTATCACTACTACCAAACTACCACTTCTACTACTGCTGCTACTACTACCACTACCACTACTGCTGCCACTACTATTACTACTACTACTACTACTACTACTACTACTATACTGCTACTACTACTGCCACTACCACTACTGCTACTGCTGCCACTACTACTACTGCCACTACTATTACTACTACTACTACTACTGCTACTACCATTACTGCTGCCACTACTACTGCCACTACTATTACTACTACTACTACTACTACTACTACTCCACTACTACTACTACTACTCTACTACTACTACTACTTACTACTACTACTATCACTACTACCAAAACTACCACTTCTACTACTGCTGCTACTACTACCACTACCACTACTGCTGCCACTACTACTGCCACTACTATTACTACTACTACTACTACTACTACTACTACTACCACCACTACTACTACTACTACTGCTACTACTACTACTACTACTACTACTATCACTACTACCAAAACTACCACTTCTACTACTGCTGCTACTACTACCACTACCACTACTGCTGCCACTACTACTGCCACTACTACTTCTACTACTACTACTACTACTACTACTACTACTACTTACTGCTACTACTACTACTGCCACTACCACTACTGCTATACTACTACTACTGCTGCTGTTGCTGCTGCTACTACTGCCAGTACTACTACTACTACTACTACTACTGCCACTACTACTACTACTACTACTACTACTTCTATTACTACTACTACTACTACTACTACTACTACTTCTATTACTACTACTACTACTACTACTACTACTACTACTACTACTACTCTACTACTACTACTACTACTACTACTACTACTACTATTACAACAACAACTACTACTACTACTACTACTACTACTACTACTACTACTACTACTACGTACTGCTGCTGCTGCACACTATATAGCCTACATGCATTTGTGCCTAGAATATACATATGTTTAAAAATAATCTTACCATATTGCCGTTTGTTCCTGACCAATGTTATGCCCGAGACACAAGTAATGAGGCAGGTAATCCACGCCGATGTTGAAATAACTCTCGTCATTATCATCATCATTGCCACAAAAGGTTACTCCTCTGTAAAGTTGCCTTCTTCGTGCTCTCAGAAGAAGGGTCAAAAGGCAAACAAGATTTAGCAGAAATATATTAGTGTCTCAGCTCTCACTCACAACTTACATGCATGTAGATCAAGTGGAATGTTTCAGAACTAGCTGTGCGTTCATGCCACAACCTGCATTACAACATATATGCGCAATTCCAATTTCACACCATGACCCGCACTGTTCAAGCACTTATAAATAGATTTTGAGATCACATTATGAGACTTTCAAAGCGCGATATCTCAGACTGCCATCAGCAGAAATATAGGTTCTAGCTTTCATAGTTACCGGAAAACTTTGAGGATGTCCAGGTCGATCATCAGCCTTTTATTGTCAAGGACCGGGTTGGTGGTTGTGGTGTGTGTTTTCTGTTTTTTTTTTTTTTTTAGTTTATGCTTTTTTGTTTTTGTTTCGTTTTGTTTGTTTTTTTTTTTGTTTTTGTTTTGTTTTTGTTTGTTTTCTGTTTTTTTGTTTGTTTTTTGGGGGAGGGGGAGGGGGGGGGGTCTTGTTAGGAATGACCAATAATCGATTGTGGGATGATTGCGAGAAGTTTCTCTTCGCTTATCTGTCTTAATTATATGCGCCTGTAGTTTGCTTGTGAGACGTCTTAAACAGAGTGCGCCACCGCAAATAAAAAAGTCCGAATGCTCCGATGCCACGTTTTTCATACGGCAGAAGGATATTAAATCAATGCTAATGCCTCAATACGGATAAGATCATCACTTTGATAAACAAAACATTGAGATAGAATTGAAAATGAAGTATGAATAAAATGGAAAATTTATTTGGATAAAATAATTTCTCCCAAGGACCAATCAATCATGATATGAAAGTGTTCTGGGGAGCCTATTCTGCCAGACTGGGAGCCTGGTACCGGACTGGGGAGCCTTATCAAGAACGTTCCTCAACAATAGCTTCTGTTATTCGCAGGATTGTTTGCTTAAGCAATAAATCAGGCATTGTACCTTCTGTCCTCCAAATAGCTTTTGATTTTTCATTCTGAATTACTCAATAATTACCGTCCGGCTTCCAATTCCGTTTTTGTTCAAGATACTCGAGAGGTGGTTGTGTTCACTAGATTAAATGATTACTGTCTCGAGACTTGACCCATTCTTCAATTTGCATACCGTCACCACAGTGTACGTAGAGACCCTCCTCGTCAATGTATCCAACTTTATTCTCCAGGAGATGAATGGTGGAAAAGTAACTGCTATGCTACTCCAGTGATTTGTCTTCCGCCTTTGATACTGTCAATCATACTGTTCTGGTGAACACCCTCATGTCTCTCGGCGTTAAAAGTCAAGCTCTTAAATGGTTTAAATCATACCTCAGAACTAAAAAAAAAAAAAAAAAATCATTTTTTATAATTCATTACAATGATTCCTTTATACATTGTACTTGTATATTCTATCAAGCAAAAATTAATAAATAAATGCGTACATATAATTTCTGTAATAATACTGTGATGCCATGCATTGTTTTTCTTTCTGTTGGAAATCATATGAATACGAATTGAATACTTGTTATATCATTCACAAGCTGTCTTGATAAATGGTTGCCTTTCAGATTTGTTACCTCTTAAATGCGGATTCCCGTAACGCTCTATGGGCGGGGCCCGCCATGTTTTCATTAAGAATGACAACTGTAAGTCTCAACTGGTTTCACCTGGTTATAACTGGTTCCCATTGGTATCCAGGTAAAGTAGAGGAATAATTTTCATCGCCACTTTCTTTGTTCATCTTTATGCTTATGATAATCAGATATTTACTTTTTTCAAACCAATCAGAGCAGTCAGCGCTATCCACAATCTTGAGACATGTGTACACGATGTCCATATCGGTTGAACTTACATTCAGTGAAATCAAATCTTACTATTAATGTGAGTTTGTTCTAAGACTCATTTAGATGAGGTTTCCATCACTTCAATTACACTTGCTGAACATGAAATGACCTTATCAGATTATATGCCGTAACCTAGGTGTGTTTCTCGACTACAGTAAGACCCATGCTGTACAAATTCAATAGTCTGAAAATCAGTTCGTTATCAGTTGTGCAATTTAGGTTTTATTCGTAAATATCTTAACAGCATGTGCCACAGAGAAGATTACCCACGCTTTAATTTCATCTCGTTTGGATTTTGGAAATACTCTCCTATTCAGTTTACCATACAACCTGCTCGTGACCCTCACCAATATAATCACAGTCACATCACACCAGCCATGCCAGTTCTCAAATCACTTTATTGGTTGCCCTTTGAGGAACGTATTTTATATTTTTCTATCATTTCACTGTATGAATGGCTCTGCTCCGTACGTATACAAATTGGCTTGATGAATCATTACATTCCCTATAGATCAATCCCACAACGCAAGAGGGCAGCAGACTGTTCAACACAGTTCGAAATACTGCGGTGGGCGCTCCAACTTTTATAGTACACAAGTCAATAGCATGTTATGTACATTCGTTCGATTTTTGTCTATTTTGACCAATATATGCAGATTTCTTTATTATTTACAATGAGAAATTATCGGGGAAGTTCAGGTCGCAGCTGTGCGGTGCTCAAATGCCACAAGAATTGGAGAAAGTTAAAAAATTGGAAGCTGAGTTCGAAATTCACTCGCTTTTGACTCATGAAACCTGTTTATGTGAGAAGCCGTAATCCCTAAACCATGTTCACATGTTTCCGTAAGCAATGTGCAGGAATTTGTCACCAGTGGGTAAAAACATCAACAGAAAGGATTTTGAAGTCAAGAAACATTATCATTATGTTCTTTGGCGTAAAATTTAATAAGTGAAAACATGACTTTGAAAACAGGGTAAGATCGAGGTTCCCTTTTTCTACGGCTTCCATGCTGCAATCGAACTTTTGCTGACAAAACTAAGTTGAAAAAAAACCATCGAAAGTACAAAAATGCAGCATTCCTTCATCTGTCAGATATGGCCATTGTCTTACCTCATCTACCCATGTATCCACGCTTTATTTCATTGATCTAGAATAAAGTAAATGGAACAATATCAGGGCATATCTCATATCTTACATTCATTTTGTACACAGAGCCAATCTCGGTCAGCGCGCTTGGCCACCGCAGCAATGGCGTCGCCGATAGATTGCCAAATAGTAAACCGGAGGTGAAATTGGTCTATATATTGCTCCGTTCTCAAAACTCTGGTTTACTTGTAATTCCAAAGCGAGCCTTCGCTCATAATTATGTTGGGCCTTCAATATTATAGCAGTTCAGTCGAAAAAAAAATCTTAAAAAGTATTTGCTTAGTTTGGCCTATATTGCTTACCATTACCTTTTATGTTTTTACCCTATGTATTACACCTTTTTATACTTGTCATGTGATATGTGATTTCACCTTTCGCACAAGTTGCGCCTTGAGCATTTGATTTTTCAGTGGACTCGGCGCCCTTACAATCTTATATATTATTATTATCATTATCATTGTAACTGTACTTAAGGGGGTTCTTCAAGAAGTTCATTAGTTATTGAAAACAGGCTGCAGATTTAATATTTCATTGGAGTGATTTCATGAAAATATATCCATCTTCTCCATGTTCTCCGACCTGTAAACTGCAACTGTCGAACTCCGACGTCTGATACGTGTAAGATGCGTATTCAG
>CM057164.1:7929524-8026155 GCA_029962745.1 Echinometra lucunter
TATGGTGGCCCTGAAGTACGCTCGACAACAGGTCATGAGCGACGTTAATTTCGCATCCCAGGTCCTGAACTTTGCATCCTAAGTCGTGAAATTCACGACCCACGATGCGAAATTCATGACCCGTGGCGCAAACTTTGCATCCCAAGTCGTGAAATTCACGACCTGCGATGCGAAATTCAGGACCCGTGGCGCGAACTTTGCATCCAAGTCCTGAATTTCGCACCGCGGGTCGTGAATTTCACGACTTGGGGTGCAAAGTTTGCCCCACGGGTCATGAATTTCATGACCTCGGATGCGAAGTTCAGGACCTGGGATGCGAAATTCACGTCGCACATGACCTGTTGTCGAGCGTACTTCAGGGCCACAGGTCACACCGTATGTGATGGAGGTTGACTCCAGTTCACTGTCTCAGCGAGTTCTTTCAAACCTTCAGACCCGGGCTTCAGACTCAGAACCAGGAGCTTGCTAAATGTCTTTCATCCGATTATTCCGATCATTGTCGGATCTCTATCGGAATTTCTGGAAACCAGGGTCCCAAAGCCCTATAAATACGCATGTTGGCTAAGATTTCGTCGGAACTCATCGGAACTCACATTTTGGGGATCGGATGAGCTTCAGATGAGGCTCCGATGGTCAGTGCAATGGGGGTATTACGTTAGATAAAACTCTAATATAAGAATTTACGATTCTGTACATCCATGATCGCCGTTAGCACTGACCCGGTCCTAAAATTACCCTGAAATTAGAATGTTTGCCTTCACATCGACAAATCTGGATGAGTTTTCAACACTGCAGTGCAGCTGTATAAATCGCCGTTTAGCGTCCCCTTCCCCTCCCCCTCTCAAATTTGGATGAGTTTTCAACACTGCAGGGCAGTTGTTTAAATCGCTGTTTTAGCGTCCCCTTCCCCCTCTCCCCCTCCCCCCCCCCCCCCCCCCTCCCCCCTCTTGCAAACTATCTGGCATATAACGTCTGCGCTGGAAGTAATTAGTGCCCCTCCCCTTTTTAAAGCTGATAACATTTGTTTGTTTGTTTTATGAATTTATTATAATTTTGCTTTCCTGAGAATTTGGAAGGACAAAGATGTATGATGCCTTTTTTTTCACTTGTCCTGAGATTTGTGCCCCCTTTTTGTCACAAAATCATGGATTCGCCCCTGGCAGTATGGCTTCTTTTTTTTTGGGGGGGCGAACAGTTACTAATAAAAATTTCAAGATTTCGCTTGCTTTCAAGATAGGGCCTACTGTTATGTAACTGTTTGCACCTGCAGGGCTCATGCGAGGCAAAACCGTACCACCAACAACCGTCAAGCAGCTCGAAGGACCGGTACTTGTTCTGTTATTACCACTGTTAGCGTCCCACCGTCTTCTTGGAGGCCTACTACAGGACGCACGCCAGGTCTGCTGACGAACCCAGGTCCACCAAGCTACTCCAGGCTCGATGACAGTAACGTTGAAGTTCCTCGCGATCGCGACGAGCCTCCTTCTAATACTAACAACGTGGAAGGTATGTTTCAAAATATACCAGATCGTGTTTATGATACTACTAATACTCCTACTCCTACTACTTCTACTATTCCTGACAACTCCTCCTCCTCCTCCTCCTCCTCCTCCTCCTCCTCCTCCTCCTCCTCCTCCTCCCCCTACTACTACTACTACTACTACTACTACTACTACTACTACTACTACTACTACTGCTGCTGCTACTACTACTACTACCATGACTACTATACTGCTATTACTAATGACAATAATAATAATAATAATGATAAGAGTAATGGTAATAATAAAAGTAATAATAATAATTATAATAATAACAATAATAATAATGATAACAATAATAATAATAATAATGATAATAATAATAATAATAATAATAATAATAATAATAATAATAATAATAATAATAATAAAACTCATAATCATGATGATAAAAATTATAAGGAAAGTGAAAATAGTAATATAATCCAGAATAAAAAGATAATGATAAAGGTAATAATGATAATAATAATAACATTACTAATGATGATTAAAAAAAAAAAGATAGTAAATGGAATTATATCCTGTTCAGCTAGGTGTAGCCTCATCAGTACTAATACAATGTACACTGTTCTCCATGAGGGACCTGCAATGTTATTAGAGGATCAAACATTCAATGATTGTGTTTGTCTCCTACCTGGTACCCATTTACGACTCCTGGGTAGAGATCGGCTAATGTATTAAAATCAAAATCTTGAAAAGTGCTGTGGCAGGATTTGAACCGCGAACCAGGTGACCTATCGTCTCCTGACGTGGCCACTAGACCGCATTACTGCACTTACAAAATGATGCGGTGCCATTTTAGTGCTCTTCCGACACTTTAATACCCCCTCTATTCCAAAACTTCAAAGCAGGACAAAGCTGGAAAACTGAAACATATACAAAACATCTCTGCCTTTCATACTCTTTCTCTCTCTCTCTCTCTCTCTCTCTCTCTCTCTCTCTCTGTTTTTAAATTTTCGATTATATGTTCTTTTTGTGTGTGTGTGTGTTTGGTTTTTTTTTTCAGTTCCACCAACGGAGCCCATTGCCAATGATGATCCCCCACCCTATACCACGGCCGATCTATATACCTATACTCAGGAGGATACCCGTGAGGTTGGGATGAAGCCTGCTAGTACTCCGATAACCTCCTAAAGAACAGAAAACATCTCCCTGTTTGCTATCGTGGTCGGTAGTTAGGATAGGGGGAAATTCGGTAATTGTTAATGACGTGCTTCAGATAACATGAATAGTAATAATTTGATGTAGAAAGTTTTATTTACTCACTCGGGATAGTAAGGCTAAATTTATTAGAGGCTGAATTAATTACCAAAGTGTTGAAATGTTGTCATAGTAATGATGATGATCATAATGAGACCATTTGAATGGTCACATTTCCGTCAGGCTACGACGCTCATGGCGAGTAGAAACATGTATTATTGCGCCGGTTGCGCGTTTCCGTTTTACACCGTTGCCTAGGCATTTTTGCTAAAAAATCCTACAAGTGCTCTGGTGAAAGAGTCTAAGTCCTCAGCGCACATAGACGACAGCCAAGGTATCCACTGCAATCATGTACATAATGTGCGCGAACGAGCTGAGCCCATAGAGTTATATATATTTCTCTATGGTTGAGCCCGATCTTATCTAAAAGAGAAAAAAAAACCAATGAAATACATAAGGAGAGAGAAGAAGATAGAAGAACAAAGAAATACATGAAAGAACAAAGGATACAGAATTCATTGTATTTCACGGTGTTTTTTTCTTTTATCTGTACCTTTCCCTTTTCTTTATGTACTTCTAAGCCTATGGATCCATCTTTCTTTTTACATTTCTTTGGGCAATCCTCTCGTCTGTTTCTTCGCCTTCAGTTCCTTGAAGGCCCCTTTTTCCTTCTGCATGTTCTGTATGTCTTTGCTTTTTCTTTCATCTATTCTCTCTGTACATGTACATGATCTCCGCGTGCGCCGCTGTGTAGGGCGTAGGAGAGCTGAAAAAAGAGAGATTCATATATCTCTATGGCTGAAACGAAACCTAGACTTTGAAACCAGCACGTTTGATGCAATTAATCGAGAAACTGCCTAGGCTACGGTGTAAAACGGAAACGCGCACCCCGCGGTTCTAGCCTATGGCCGCAAAAGTGACAAGCACTCGAGCATTATCAAGTACTCATTTATTTCTTGGTTGGGAGTGGCAAATGTAGACTAATTTACTTGCTTTCCGTTAGCTGATTAGTGATGGATTCGAACCCCCGAACCTTGTGATCTGCAGACCTGAGACACAACATTATTCACTAGACCACAACCCTTTAAATAATCGACCTTCTACATAGAATAAAACACATAATGATAACTAGAGGGAAAATAGAAATACATAGACAGTCATGGCGACACAACTATGGGCCGTTTGTTACGTTTGTGAAAATGCACACAACTCGGAAGTATGTCTGTTTAGAATGAGGATGTAAAGTTTACCCAGGGCTGTATCCTTTTCCTGTCACATTTTTCCTGTTTTACTTTAGATATCAGAATTCATTTGTTACAGCCAAAGGCTGCAACCCGGGGGAGGGGGGGGGGGGGGGGTCATGTGGGAATATGTCCCCCCCCCCCCCGATTTTTAAAGTTTTGATATTTTTCTATTTGTTAGCATTCGATTTGTATTTGCGAATCTGTTCAAAAGATAAATGTGATGCAAATGAATTGATAAACTTTGTTAATGCAAGGAGGATTTCAAATTGACGCTTTCCACTTTCATGACACATACCGTCCAGTAGCCATTTACAGTACGAAAATATGTGCGAAGTAGGTCAATCCATTTCGAATAGTGATATACAATTTACATGTATATTTTGGGCGTCCCCCCCCCCCCCCCGAGGGTATAATCATTTTGCCTTCGCCTTCCACACACAAACACGCACGCACACGGGCGCGCACACTCGTTACATGAAATCGCCGCCACTGGTTACAATTACAGAGTTCATTCCATTCAAACATATGAAAGCCTGCTTCCAAAAGGCGCTACATGCTTTTTTTTTAATCAAAATTGAGTATTAAACGTCATTGCGTTATTCAGCTGGAGTAATATGCTATAAATGAAATTTTGAAGCAGAGTTATCAAGAAATGGAAGAAAATTAGGAAATGCATTTTCCCATTTGTTTTGTACACAAAAATTCAGAAATTTTTCGTTTTCGGGCTGACATGAGGTCACAAAAGTTCACGTGACTCGGTAGCGGTTTGACCGATATTCGTAAACTAGGTGTCAAAAGATGCGCAAGACTTGAAAAAAAAAAGTCAGGAAGTGGCCTACGTGGCGTGAAATGCGGCGGTTCGAATTTCGCGGCGAAAATTGTCGAGGGGGGCCATGATGCTCCCCCCCCCCCCAGTCCTTTTAGGGTTAAGATGATAAGAGAGGTCTGTTTTCGACTTGGATTCGAAATGTTTAAAGAATGTAGTAGATATATCTACTTCGAATGATTATGTTGGTCAACTGCTTTCGTTTTTTACAATACAATTGGTCAGAGAACAAGAACGTAATTCTGTGTAAACCGCGGAATCATTATGACTTAGAAAGTATAGGGAACTACGGAAGAAGCAAAAGAAAATTATACAGGTATTATTTCAGCTTCCTCCTTTTATACGGATGCGTAAAAAAATAAGACTAGCAATGTCTAACCCAAAGAGGGAGGGGACATTTAAGAACAACCGATTCTAATGCTACATGTCTATAGATTTTGTTTTTCCTTTTTTGACGTTGATTTTTTTTTCATCAACTTTTGACATGCAAGAACTGCTGTACATTGATTTAATGGGTGATCTATAGACCAATTTCACAACGCAAGAGGGCAGCAGACTGTTCGACACAGTTCGACATACTGCGGTGGGCGCTCCAACTTTTATAATACACAAGTCAATAGCGCGGTATGTACATTCGTTCGATATTTTGTCTATTTTGACCAGTATGATGCAGATTTATTTTAATATTTCAATGATAAATTATCAGGGAAGTTCAGGTCGCAGCTGTGCGGTGCTCAAATGCCACAAGAATTAGAGAAAGTTTAGAAATTGGAAGCTAACTGAGTGCGAAATTCACTCGCTTTTGACTCATGAAGCCTGTTTGTGTGAGAAGCTGTACTCCCTACACAGGTTTCCGTAAGCAATGTGAAGGAATTCGTCGCCAGTTGGTAAAAACATCAACAGAAAGGACTTTGAAGTCAAGAAATATTATCATTATGTACTTTGGCGTAAAATTTAATGAGTGAAAACATGACTTTGTAAACAGGGTAAGATTTAGGGCTCCCGTTTACTATGGCTTCTATGCTGCAATCGAACTTTTACTGACAAAACTAAGTTGAAAAACCGTCGAAAGTACGAAAATACATCATACCTTCATCCGTCAGATATGACTATTGTCTTATCTCATCTACCCATGTATCCATGCTTTATTTTATTGATCTAGAATAAAGTAAATGGAACAATATCGGGGCATATCTCATATCTTACATTCATTTTGTACACAGAGCCAATCACAGTCAGCGCGCTTGCCCACCGCAGCAATGGCGTCGCCGATAGAGGGCCAAATACATAAACCGGAGGTGAAATTGGTCCATAGTTTGATCCGGTTTATCCAACCACCTCTGCACCAGCACTAATCCGGATAACAGATTTGAACCGATATGAGAGATGTGCTAATAATAATCATGAATGCAGATTTTCGGTATTAAAGGTTTATATATGTGTGTGTTTAATGTTTACAGTACGATAAGTGTAAATGGTAATAATAATAATAATAATAATAATAATAATAATAATAATAATAATAATAATAATAATAATAATAATAATAATAATAATAATCAATAATAATAAAAATAATAATAATAATAATCAATAATAATAATAATAATAATAATCAACAATAATAATAATAACAGTAATAATAATAATAATTAAATCTATAAGGCGCTTTATACGGGCGATTTACGTGGGATGAAAAAAAAACGAATGTGTTTAATGTTTACGGTTTGGTAATTTGGGGGTGAAAGAAAAAGAAAGAAAGAAAGAATTTGGTTATAATGATGATAAATTCCTATCATATATATTTCTTAGACATGTTATACCTAAACCACTGGCTACTTGAACCGCGTGACCCCTGTACTGAGTCTATGGGAATATGAGAATCCAGTAGTTAACGAATTAAATGTTATATTATGTTTATAAATTCCAAAATAAACCACTAGGGGGGTGCTTCACAAAATAAGATGGACTAACATCGCATTTATCTATGGCTGGACATTCATGCAACTAATTTCTTTCACCATCGATCTCTCATGGATTTGCAAATCATGGTCACAAATTTGCAGAATTGACAATTTTTTATAGTTAGTTAAATGTAAATTCTTCAAAGTTGTGACGATGATTTGCACATCCCTTGAGAGATGGTGAAAGCAACATTGGCATGAATGGCCTACTATTGTTAAGAGCGATTTCAGTCAATCTTAGTCTTGTGAAACACCCCCAGCAGCGGTTGCAAAGCATATACTGCCATTAACACTGACTAACAAAGATATTGAATATTGCATTGCTAAGAAAAGTAACAACTTCCTTTTAATAGTCAAATGCATAATTGTCTTTTTTTTTTATTTCTCTGCTACCATATACTTGCCTGTGATAAAAATACAGGAGATTTATAAACATGTTAAAGAGACAACTTGACTGTTTTTATTCAAAGTAGATATGCTGCATTACTTTCGGTGTATGCTGTTGTATACTGCTGCTTTTTATTTCATTTATCATACTCATACAGGCTCTTCTTTTTCCTCTCTTTTTTTAAACTGATTGTCTTGATTTATCTTTGATTTAGTTTTCGCAAAATCATAAATATCCAGGAAAAATTGCATTGCAGGATATAGTGGTTTCAAATTCAGCATGTGTGCAGAATCAATTATGTACGTATACTAGGCGAATGTGATTTCAAGGATTTTCCTATATCGAAACCAAGAATGAAGGTTGTTTTTCGTATGTATGGAATTACCCTAAACTAAAAAGAGTCGTCATATGAGAATTCATTTCGATTCAGTTCAGTTCAATTTAATGCCTTTTTTGTGTGTGTCATTTCCTGGAACCCCACCCCCTTTTTTTTATACGTTTTTTGCAAAATCATGAAGACCCAATAAAAACCTTTTTTAAATGCATTACAGGATATGATATTGTTTTCAATGCTGAATGTGTGCAAAAGCAATAAAGAGCTATGTACGTATATACTACCAGACTAGGCGAATGTGATTTCAAGGATTTCCGTATCGAAACCAAGAATGAATGTTGGTTTTCCTGTTTATGGAATTACCCTAAACTGTTGCTAAAGAGCCGTCATGTCATTCAATATTCAATTCAGTTCAGTTCAATTCAATAATGCCTTGTCATTTCCGGGTAAATTTGTTTTGTCTACAGGTACGACAGAACCTCTTCTTCTTGGCCAAGCTTCCTCTGCTAATATTCTTTTAAATAATTACTCAAAACATATCTGTACACTTTGTAATTCTGTCTCTTACATATTAATGAAAATCGCTCCTTATCCTCTATGTTAAACTTATAATCAGCCTTAAAGTTAAGCTTGTTCTGATTCATTTAAAATTGTACTAGATGCTTCCTTAGGTTCCGTAAGTAGTTCATCCCTCTGTGATTTCAGTCACTTTACTGAAAACCTGTTCTCTATCTTATGCCCCTTTCAGTAAATGGTTGTTTCGGACCTGGTCCGCGCTGTCATAAAATTCTGAATTACTGAACGGCGCGTGCCAAAATAGTCCGGACCATTTTAGTGCTGCTTTTAGGAGCACCAGGCGCGGACCATGTGCGGACCTGGCGCGGACCAAAGACTTAAAGGAGCAGCACCAAAGTCCGCCCTAAAATTCCTTGCATGGTCAAAGGTCACTGGCTTTTCAGAGCCCTATGAATTTTGCTATATGTGTTATAAGAGTAGGATATTGCCTCATTTCATTGCCTTGTGCTCCTTCTAGTTGTATACGCTAATAATATAAATATTATGAAAGAGCACTCTCGTTAATATAATGATTGTGAACAAGTTGGTTTTTATTGCACACGTGCGGTTTTTGTACTACGTTATATGTTCTTTTTGACATAATTATGTTAATATCATTATTATTATCATATTTCATGACTATTTGAAAAAATATTAATGTATATGTCAATGAAGTTGAAGATGAACCCATATTATGTTCAGTTACACGACAGTATTTACTCCCTTTTGTTCGACGGATTTATTGAAAGGGTCCTCGGAACAGAATGGTGGTCCGCTGTGAATTACTGAAAGCAATTTTACTGCTGGGTACGGACTATTTTAGTGCAGAGCAGAAGTGGGAGAATTATTGAAAGGGGTATTAGCCTTAGGCTAATTTTAATATCTTTGTTCCTAATTCTTCTGGCTTGTTCCTTAAATTATTATAGTTACAATGATAATTTTGTATTTCATGTTAATGTTGTAATAACAATCTATAACAAATTTTTGTACCTTCTCTGTATTTGTATAAATTTGTATTTACATGTATACTGCCATGAGCATCATACAAAAAGAGATTTTCATCTTTTCACAATCAATTTGCTGTTACCTTGTTAGCTTTTCGCCTACTGGTTTCTGCAGGCTTCTTCAGACTAGCGCTAACTCGCAGTAGATGGGGTATTGGCAGTGCGACAGTCAGCTACAGTCCGAGAGATGAAAATCTCTTTGTATCTGATAAATCTCTTTACGGCAATGAGCATATCATACCTGACGGTTCTGGGCACTTTATAAGAAGCCACCATTATTATTTATCATCCTGTTAAAATAAGGTGATAAACACAAACATAAAAAAGCTCCGGAGGGTGGAAGGGGTGGGGGGGGGGGGAGGGAGGGAGGGGGAGAGAGGTATAAAGAAAGGTATTCTGTATATTCATTTTAAAGACCAATTAGATAAAGGTTATCCTTGCTGTACATGGCAAGGCTTTGTGTATAAATTCCGCAAACATACAAAAATTTGACCTCTATCATAATCATTATCAGATAATACAGAAAAATTTTTGGTGTGTTACAAATTTAAGCTCAAAGTAGATTTATTCTTAGTTTGTGGATTGCGCGTTTTAGCGGTGTTATTTTCCATCCCATCCCATCTGTCCCATAACCACCCCCTCCCCACAAACACACACACACCCACGCCCACAGGCACTTCACACTATCAAACTCTCTCCCCTCTCTCTCACGCTCTCACACTCACTCCTCTCTCTCTCTCTCACTCTCTCTCTCTCTCTCTCTCTCTCTCTCTCTCTCTCTAATCGTGTACAATCCTTAGGTCAATTATGATTATGACACAGAGATCAATGTCGCTATAGTCAGTAATCAAGTCTGTATTTTAGAGTTCTGAATATGAACATTTACAATTCAATTTTCAACATACTGTGGAAAAGTTTTTATGTTTCAAAGAAGGAAAATGGTTTAAACAAAAGTCTCTGATTTAGCAAAGTGGATTAGGCGCTTCTTGAAAATAAAATAATTTGGATTTTGGATTTTAATAGCGCGTTTTTGGAAATAAACATATTTTTTACTTCTTTTTCTACGTTCCTTCATATTTTTGATATTCAAATTATTGAAGGGCATATGGAACAAACATCCGATCGAGGTTTCGTTGAAAGCCGATTTCGCGCCTTTTGGAAATAAGCTCATCAATAATTATTAGCGTAGAGGATGAAAATGTAGATATTTCCTGAACTTGAGGAGGCGGGGGGGGGGGGGGGGGGGGGGTATAGGCCTGCAGACAAGGTTTTCTGACCAAAATCGGGGTTATCCGCATTCTTTACACCTGACTTTTTACTTCCAATTTCTGTGACAAACAGAAACATGGGCCTAAAGGGTCAACAGTTTTTTTTTAGTGTGCAAGTTATT
The DNA here is from genome assembly GCA_029962745.1 of Echinometra lucunter. Classification (NCBI taxonomy): domain Eukaryota; kingdom Metazoa; phylum Echinodermata; class Echinoidea; order Camarodonta; family Echinometridae; genus Echinometra; species Echinometra lucunter. Next base: position 7,939,971 of record CM057164.1, read on the forward strand.
CTCTACCACGTAAAATATTACAATTCACCCCCCCCCCCCCCAACCCACCTATTTGCCCCCTTGTGCATATTTAATGGCAAGAAATCCTCCGTCTTGGGAATTAGGCCCAGCAGTCGAGGGGAAAGTTACTGCCCGGATTGAAGAACTCGGCAGTGCACTGACCACAGTTGTACATCCTGCAGAGTTTTGTGCGATGTGCGTTGGGATAGTTAGGACAACTGGTGGTTGCGCATGTGTCTTCACAGGTCCGAGCAGGAAGATTGGAAGGGCACTCATCTGAACATAAAGAAGATCAAAGCAGATAATTATGATAGCGAATAATAAAGGAAAGGGGGTATGATAATTATCAGAAATTGGGCATGCAGGCAGCAAAGAAATCACGAAAATTGGGAATATGGTCTCATGGCGCTGGTGGTGGCCATAGTAGTGGCCATGGTGTAGTAGTGATTATGGCGGTGGTAGTGGTGGTGCAGGTGGCGGTGGTGGTAGTTAAGGTGATGATGGTGATGGTTGTAGCGGCTATCGTCAGTATGGCGATTGCGCAGTGTTTTTAAGATGTTAACGAGGACCTTCATGAGTGATGGTGTTGGTGGTGCATGCTAACAGAAGTATGTTGAGGATGGTGACTGATAACGGTAGGCGATGCTTCAAGTGCTTTCTTCCAGAGATCTGAGAGGAGCATGGTCACCGGCGTAAATCCGTTTCGAGGAGGGGGGGGGGGGGTAGGATGATCGAAATATTTTGCTGATGTTTTTGTTTACACTCCAAATAAGCACTTCTTGCTGTAAAAGAAGTCTTATTTTGTCATCAAAATACACTCTAGGCTTATAAGATAATTCAATGGTATATTTGGTCACCTCACTACCAAATTATGATATACCTCCCTGGACTAATATTTTATTGTTGCTGTCCCAAATCACCTTTTATCTAAATATTATCTGCGAGCGAAGCAATCAAGGAAAACACACTCTTTCGATGATAAAGCATCACTTCGTCATCAAAATACACCATATGCCCATAACGTATCCAAAATATATTCGGTCCCCTTCCTTCATGCCTAATTCGTTTCAAGAGTTCAAGTTTAAGAGTTTATTTTTTTCATTCCCCAAAACAAATTTTGAAAAAATCAAACATACAAAAAGTATTCATATATTTTTTAAAATGACAGGATACGTGTGCATAATTTGAAATATGAAACAATGTAAATCTACAAAAGAATATATACAGTATAAGCTCTTATGGAAAGGGAGGGATCCACTAAAAAGCAATGCTTGTAGAGTGTGGATCCCTCAAATAGTGATAATATTGTAAACATAAATTAATATGAACTCATACAATCTATATACTTGCTACGACTCGTATGTCAGTTGCGAAATTATAAAAATACATCGAAGAATAACAAAAGATGAAAAAACATAAAATCTGGTATAAGACATAATAAGAAAAACCAACAAATGTGAAAGAACAAGAACAAAACTTGCTCCACAAAATTTGTACACTAAGAAAGAAAAGAAGAGGGAGAGAGAAAGGGATGGAGAGAGTGAGAGCACGATATGAACCCCTGATGAAAGTAAGCATGTGGCAACGGGAGTGGCCATATGAGAGCTACAGAGAGGGCAGGATAATACGGTGGAGAAAATAAGTAGATCGAGGAAGAGGATTAGAGGTAGATATTCATTGATTTGTTTCATAAGATTGTATCAAAAGCAATTTTAATTTCCTCTTAAATGAATTAAGAGAGGGGCAAGTTGGATATCACTGTGGAGAGAGTTCCAAAATTTGGGGCCGGTAAAAATAAACGTGTTTTAAGCGAAAAGGATTCTGAGCATGGGTAGATGGAAGTCATCACAATGTCTGTAGGGTACTTACGAGAAAATTTATTTTGGGGGAACATGTCATGAAACACGGGGAAAGCATGTCATTGTAATAATTATACATAAACTGACCTAACTGGAAGAGACAGAGATCTTTAATTTTCAGTATTTTGTTTTCGAGGACAATAGAATCAGTATGGGAACGGGCGTGAGAGAAGAAAATAATTCGAAGGGCTTTCTTTTGCAATAATAAAATTCTGTTAAGTAAGGTTTGGTGAGTATTTCCCCCAAACCGGAAGTCCATAATGAACATAGGCGCCGGAAGCGGCGGGGGGGGGGGGGGGGGCAAAATCGGTTTTGCCCCCCGGGCCCCCCTCGGAAGAAAAAAAAAAACAGATTTTTTTTTTTTGTTGTTGTCATATACAAACATGTAAAATGAGCATATTGACATGATTAGTGCTCTAAAATGCAAATTTTCAGCATTCAGAAATCAAAATTTCCTTACTCGGTCGTTACGCTCCCTCGTATTGTAATTAGAAGCAACGTTTCTCAGTATTTAGAGATCCTGTCTATCATCTATTAAAAAGGGCAGATGCTTGCTTTATTCGGGGGATTATTTTGCCCCCCCCCCCCCTCCCATCGTCATTCCCGGTCTCCTAAGTCTCTCACGCCATCCTAGCATGCTAGAAGCGGTGAACAAATAATCATGTTTTAGTACTAATGATGAGAGAAGATGGGAAACAGTCTTGTCTTAATTCAAACAAAATCTAAACTTCTTATATATGAATAAATATGTATAGGGGGGAGAAAGGTGCTTGTTCGTGGGGGGGGGGGTGTATACGGGGTACGCTGTATGCTGGTAGTAAGCATTTGAGGTGAGCCCCCATAAAGGTTTGAGTTGGGCCCCCAAGAGTGTTTGCCCCCCCCCCCCCCCCCCAAAAAAAAAAAAAAAAAAAAAAAAAAAAAAGCTGGGACCCTTCCGGCCGCCTGATAATGAAGATATGGTAAAACTAGGGAGGAATAGCGTGTGAGTAAGGAAGCCGAAGGGAGATATGTTTTTAACCTATTTACGATACCTATATTACGAGAAATGTTTTTACAGATGTTATCGATATGATACTTCAAAGAAAGCTTGTTATCTACTGTAACGCCTAAGAATTTAATACACTGTATACGAAACACTTTATAACCGAAAGTCTTCAAATTCAATACTGGCTGGTAATTATTTGGCTTCCCAAATAGTTATTTATATGAGCGAGTGCAGCGTGCAAAGAAAAAATATACAAAATACACTAAATGATTTTACAAGTATAATGTAAACTGCAGAATTCGAGGACAGTCGGAAACGTCGCTACAAAAATACAATGATATTCGGGCATCAGTTGTTGTAATAAAGTAACGTACAACAATATTCACTGGCATCTTCCCTTTTCACAGCGGGAATAGCAAGAGGGAATAGCAATAGACTTATGGTCACATGCCGTTATCTCCTGAAAATTCATCTCTTTTAGTTCAAATTGCCGCTCGAATCCTTGGAACTATATAGGCCTGACAATAATATTTAAAAGTAGAAGAATAGAATAAACTTTGGATAGAGAGCGACAAGAATAGAAATATATTCGGCATTGGTTAAGATATGAAATGCGAGTGAGCGAAGCGAGCGAACGTTTTCAGGTTTTCCTTTATTTTTATTCTTCTTTTTCTTTATTTTTACCTTTCTTTTACAATTGTATTTCTTCTCTATAAAGTGAGGGTATATTTGTACACGCCACCCCCCCCCCCCCTCGAAAAAGTGGGGTATATATACCCCATCCCCCGGGATTTACGCCAGTGAGCATGATTTTAAGGATTATATAGGGGCATGCTCTGAATTTTACAGAAACAAAATGAATATAAAATCAGATTTTTCACTCACCACAATCAACTTCTTTATCTCCCTCATACCACGCAGCGCCCCCTTTGCAATAGTCGATCCGACATTCTGCATCGGGATGGTGTCGGCAGATGGCGTTCTTGCAAGGGTCTTCTTGGCAGTTTTTCTTTGCTATGAAAGGATCAAAACAAAACAGAACAACACAACACGAAATCATAACAGGATGTAATTGTTAAGAATATGCTGAATGCTTCAACCCGAAATGCTTGCACGCTTATTCGTTTGTTTGTTTGTTTGATTGATTGTTTGTGTGGGGTTTCTTTCTATTTTTAGATAACTTTTTCTGTTAACTAAGCAATCAAACAAGACTCAAGAAACAAGCAGAAACAAAAACAAAATGAATAAGAGATGTTCCTTCAAACTATAGGCTTGTATTCATGATGATCCAGCAAAATGGAAATCATTAGGGATCATTCCTACGGATCACTTCTTATGCTAGGGTTGAATCTACACCAGAATATTATGGACTCCGCTCCAACATAACCAGCGTGGTGGTTGAATAATTCCACTTCTCAGGAGTGGAATTTACTATTCTGAACAAGGATTCCACCCCTAATGGATTGATAACCAATAGACCTCTTGAAAAATGTGGGATTCTTCCCAGGGCGTGGTGGTGCATAAAAGGCGGGAAATTAGGACCGGCACACCCCTTTTTAAGAAAAAATATCCCGAGATCTAAATACGAAGTAATACCAAATTGCTGCCAACTTTTGGTCCCCTATACTGCCCTGCAGTTTGGCAAAAGGAAGTGGCAAAAGTGGCATTTTCTGTAAAAGAGCGAAATGAGTTTGTGATAATTCCGTCCTGACGTCAATGGAATATCGTCATGTGTTAACTCATCTGTCAGCAGGATGAGTGTTTAGGCAGAAAATTTGGCTTAGAAGAAGAGTATATTAGGATATACAGAAACATTACTAACGAAGATTTAGACGGAGTATGGCACTTGATTCCTTTTGCCAATTAAGTAGGGTAGTATAGAAGTTAAGGCTCTTGTGTCTCTCATACGAGAGGTCCTGGAGTCAATCCTCACACAGTGCTTATAAGTCATGAACAAGATGTTTGCTCACATGATCCTATGGTGGCCCGGCCTGAAGTACGCTCAAAAACAGGTCATGTGCGACGTGAATTTCGCGGCCAACTTTGCGTCCATCTCGCGAAATTCCCGGCCCTTGGCGAGAAATTCATGCATGACCCGTGACGCGAAATTCATGACCCGGGATGCGAAATTCGAGATTGGGACGTAAAGTTCGCGAATGGGACGCACAGCCGGCCGCAAAATTCACGTCGCACATGACCTGTTGTCGAGTGTACTTCAGGTCCACCACACGATCTACAGGTACGTTGCATTGCTGGGGTAATAAAATTTCAAGGGCCCGCAGGGAGAGCAGTTTTAGGCAATACTGAAGCGACTACCCTGAGTAAATAAAACCCAGTGGTGTTTTGTTGTGCTGACACAATCAGGCCTGTATATTATGGTTTATAGGCTGCAGCAAATTTCTATAATAACCTCTTTCAACAAACCCCTTGAGAAGAAACGCTTCTTACGTCGAATTGGGAGGGGGACTGCGCCATATAGAGGTGGGACCTGCATATTACCTTGTTATAATTCGTCTATAATTCGTTTTTTGTGTTTATTTAATGTTTCATTTCGCTATTGTGTTTTTTTATGGTATGTAAATTGAGAATGATCCTTAATGTTTGGATTGAAATCATAATTTTGAATTTGAATTTGAATCTATTTACTAGTAGTTTAGTTTTCTATGTCGGTGGATGGTAAAGGTGTGGCAACGCATAAAGCATTGAGCTTATAGTTTCAAGTTTCAAGTTTCAAGTTTAGGTTTTATTTCCAATATAATACAAGACATAAAAGTATATTTTTTTGTCATACCTCTGATTCTTTCTCCATGAATTACAACTGTAAACGTATATAGTGATCATAATTTCCTTGTTTGTACTGTTTGTTCCGGTCATGATCATATTATCTAATGTGTTGAACCATGCACAAATTAATAAATAAATAAATAATGAAAGCTTTTTGTTTTGCAGTATTCCTGTGTTGTTTATAACGCGTTTCCCCACTGCATGAATCAGTATAAGTCAAACTTACCTTTTGCCACTGTAGCAAAACAGCCACAAATCAGAACGGCTACGAAGATCTTCATGACGACTCCAGAATAGCAATACGTGTAGTTTATACGAGGGGAAAAGCAACACCAGATTGTTCTTTTCCCCACTGCTTCGCCTGTTTTATAGGTTTTGACGATGATTTGATTATCCTCTTAACCTGGCCCCGAAAATTACACTTCTATTTTAAGTTTATGGTAATTTATTACCTTATTTCACTGAGGTGGAAGATTCATATTTTATATCCAGGACGATATCATCATCTCAAATAGGGTTGCTGGTATCATAAATCTGAGACTAGTCTTTTCTCTTTTTGTGTTATTTTGTTTTCTTTTCTATTTTGTTTTTGTTTTTCTTTTTCTTTCATAGCGGACATTGACTTTAGGCAATCATAAAACAAGTGTGTCATGCGTCTTTAGGCTTGTAATTGTTTGTAATTGTTTGTAATATAAGCAACTTCAAGTGAGTAAGATGTCCTGTTTATGACAGATTTGAACTATCAGTTCTGTTATAATCAATAAAGGGGTAAATATGAGCATTAGCAAATCTGATGAGTTATCTGAGATTTGAAGTCAAGTAGCCATAAATTATGTCAATGGCACTCTTACTCTCAACTTCACCTAAACACGGGTGAAACTTCTGGTTTTTTTTTTTAAATAAAAATTATTGTTAATTAATGTTGTCATCTTAACCTAAAAATGGTAGGAACTTATTTTTTTCTTTTATATATCTATTATTGTTTAGTTATCTAGCATTTGAAGTAAAGTAACCATAACTTATGTCAATGGCAATCTTGCTGTCAACTTCACCTAGAAAGGGTTGTTTTTGTTAATATCATTATTGTTTAATCAATCATCACGGAAAGTTACGGGTATGATGACGTATGAAAATTTAAAAAAAATGAAAACGATTTTTTTTCCAACAATCATGACAATGGAAGCTGCTGGAGCCTTGAACATTATTATTGAAATATTGCATTTTCCTAAAGTTTGTCTCTTTTCTAGTGGAGAAGTTAAAACAGCAATATTGATGGCTCACGATGATCGATGCACTTTGCCTCCTTTTTTTTCTTTCTGATCATAATTTCATCTCCCCCATCTCTTTCTCTCTCTCTCTCTCTCTCTCTCTCTCCCTCTCCCTCTTTTCAGATCATCCCCCTCCCCCGCCACTTTTTTTCATCTCTTTCTCTCCCTCCCTCCCTCTTCCCAACTCCTTCTCTCTCTCTCACAGACACACTCACACACACACACGTTCACGCACCCCTTCACCCACGCTCTCAAACTCACCCCCCCCCCCCTCTTATTTCTGCAGAGTCAAATTTGATTCGGGATGGATTCAGCTGGGAGTCAATTCTATTTGGAGTTAAAGTGACTCAGATTTCGGTATTAATTTGACTCGTAATGGAGTTATTTTGATTCGAATTTGATTCTCTGTTGACGCCACACCATTCCAATTCAAATTAATTCGGAAATCTGAGTCACTTTAACTCAGAATAGAGTTGAATCCCAGCTGACGCCATTCAGAGTCAAATTTTACTTCGCAGAAATTCTCTCTCTCTATCTCTCTCTCTCTCTCCCTCTCTCTCTCTAACCGTGTGCAATCCACCGGTTGATATACATGTATGAAGATACAGAGATCAATTTCGCTGTTAATCAAGTCTGTATTTTAGAGTTCTGAATATGAAAAGTCTCAATTTAATTTTTAACATTCTATGAAAATTTATGATTTTTCGAAGAAGGAAAATGGTTTAAATCAAAATCCCTGCTTTAAGCAAAGTGAATTTAGCGCCTTTTGAAAATAAAGAATTTAGTGCCTTTAGAAAACAACCCTATTTTTACCAATTTTCTACTTTCCTGAAATATTATTGATATTCAAATTATCACTGAAGCGCATATGGAACAAAATAATATCCAGTAGTACAAAAACCGTAGTTTTGGTGAAAAGGGGATTTAGCACCTTCTGGAAATAAGTTCTTCAATTAGCGTATAGGATGAAAATGTAGACGATTATATTTCATAATTTGAGGAGGGGGAGGCCTACAAAATTTTCTGACCAAAGCAGGTGTTGTCGGCAATCTTTACACCTGCCTTTTCACTCCCAATTGCTGTGAATAGCAGAAACAAAGGCCTAAAGGGTCAACACTTTTTTTAGTGTACCAAATATTCTCTGCCAGTTAAAAGATTACAATTCCCCCCCCCCCCCCCCATTACGCCCTTGAGGATATTTAATGGAGTGACTGAAACGTGCTCTCGGCAAGAAATTCTCAGTCTCGTGAATTAGGCCCAACAGGAGAGGGGAGTGCTACTACCCGGATCGAAGAACTCGGCAGTGCACTGACCACAGTTGTACATCCTGCAGAGTTTTGTGCGATGTGCATTTGGATAGTTAGGACAACTGGTGGTTGCGCATGTGTCTTCACAGGTCCGAGCGGGAAGATTGGAAGGGCACTCATCTGAAAAGAAAGAATATCAAAGCAAATAATTATGATAGCGAATATAATGGAAAAGGGTATGATAATTATTAGAAATTGGGCATGCAGGCAGCCCGGGACAGGTAACAAAGAAATCTACGAAAATTGGGAATATGGTCTCATGGTGCTGGTGGTGGCCATAGTAGTGGCAGTGGTAGTAGTGCTGGTAGAGGTGTACATGGTATTGGTGGACTTTGGGGTGGTGCAGGTGGTGGTGGAGGTGGCAGTGGTGGCGATGATGATGATTGTTGAGGCAGCCGTCGTCAGTATGGCAACTGCGCGGTGTTTTAAAGATGATTTCATGTTGATGGTGATGATGCTGACGAAAGTCTGTTGAGGTTGGTGACGATAATGATGATGATCAGTGGCGTAACTACGGGGGGCACGGGGCACGTGCGCCTCCCCCCCCCCCCCTGCCACTCGGCTGGCAAAAAAAAAAAAATAAAGAGAAAATAAGAGAGAAGGAAAGTGAAAAGAAAGGGTAAAACTAGGAAAAGGAAAATTGGAAATCGGGAATCGCTCGTTAGCATTTAAGTGACTTAATTAACCAATGCCAATGATAACTGCTATTCTTATGAAAGGAATCGGTTTGCTTATTGTGTCTCAATCTGATGTCATAAGCTACTACTTCCACTCACAGAATGTTAGTAATATAACCACATTTGGATTTCACTACAAGAAATCGAGCGGCAAGTTTACTTAAAGAGAGCGGCCTAGATAAAGACAAAAATTCACATTTTTTCGTTCGCTAGCTCGCTACTCTAGCTCGTAAAAGCTAGAAACAAGATGGTTTCGGGCATAGAAATCAGTTTATTTCAGAAGCGATTAGAAAAGTATCATAATATTTGGGCAGTGAGGTGGTTCACGAATTTACAAAAACATTCTGTATTTTGCTGGCGAATCCATAAAATTGTGTGTGGAGGTGGAGGCGCTGACTTTGCTCGCTCGGAAAAACAGAATGGTTTCGGACGGTGAGCGAGGTACCTAAATGGAGTCATATTCAGCACACAGGTCATCAAATTTAGATATCTTATAATGCTAAAGTGTATTTCGATGACGAAAATAACAATTCTACAATGAAAAAGAGTATATTTTCCTCGCTCGCTGCGCTCGCTTGTTAAATAATTGTTTAATGGGTTTGAAAGCGAACGCATTGGGTGAGTGAGGTGACCGAATAAATGATTTAAATGTTTTATATGCTCACAGTGTAATTTACTAAAGGGGTAACTACTTATACCATCAAAAAGAGTGTGTATTTCATCGCTCGTTTTGCTCTCTCGTAGAAACAGAGTGGTTTCGGACAGCAAACAATAGACCAGGAACGTGCCAAAACAGAGTCATTGGCAGCGAGGTGACCAGATATATAACCAAGGTATCATATAGGCCTATACTGATCCAATAATGTATTTTGATAACAAAAAAACACGTCTTTCATTGCAAATAAAGTTGTCATTTTGGGTTCGCCCGCTTCGCTCGCTCGCAAAAATTTAAAAACAGGGTGGTATCCAGCAAGACGCGTTAGTTTCCCCAAATTTAAAAGCGCTTCACGTCCCTAAAGACACTTCGTTTCGAGAGTACTCTTGTTATTGTTAAAATGATAGAAAAAGCATTATACATAGGGCCTACACACACCCACACACCCGCACACACCTTTCCACTCGGTGCCCCCCCCCCCCTCCCCCATGGGTTGACCCACGGTACGCCACTGATGATGATGATGATGATGATGAGGGTATGGTGGTGCTTTTGATGGTTTCCTCTGAAGATTTCAGACGAGCATGATTTTAACAATAAATAGAGGCATCCACTAAATTTTAAAGAAACAAAATGAATTCAAAATCAGATTTTTCACTCACCACAATCAACTTCTGTATCTCCCACATACCACGCAGCGCCCCCTTTGCAATAGTCGATCCTACATTCTGCGTCGGGATGATGTCGGCAGATGGCGTTCTTGCACGGGTCTTTTCGGCAGTTTTTCTTTGCTGTGAATGGTTAAAACAAAACAAAACAACACAAAATCATAATAAGAGGTAACGTTAGTGAGTTTGCTGAATGTTTAAACATACTTGCTGTAAAGCTTGTTCGTTTCTTTGTATTTTTTTTTAAAGATAACAAAAATAAACTAAGCAAACAAGAAGCAAGCAAAGAACAACAACAACAAAAAAATTATGAAAGAGAGATGCACCCATATAATGCTTGTATTCACGATGATGCAGCGGAATGAAAATCAATTAGTTTTAAGGGGCCATTTTTACGGATCACTTCCTGCTGGGGTTGCATGGGCGTCAATCCAATATTGAAGGGTGGGGGACACAATAGGACATGTCCCCCCAAAAAATTTGGAAGCCTTGTATTTCATATTAAGCTTTAGGGGGAAACTGTTAATAAAACACAAAGATACGCTCTATGATTTTGATAATTGCACTAATTATTATAGATCATCAACTATTTTTATGATATACCATGAGGAAATCAGCGAGGAATTGTGCACCTTCTCACTCTCCTGTCGATGAAGGCCTAAATCCTTAAAAATTCTGATCCGCTGTTGGAAACAATATACGTGTATACAGAGTCTCACTAAACCACGAACGTCAATCGGATGGGGATAGGAGGGCACACATTTTTACGGATGGAGACACAGTAGGGTATGCCCCCTATTTTTTTTTTTTTTTAAAGACACCTGAAAAAGCTGATAGGGTATAAATAGTCCCCTCAAAGGAGCGGCGATGTAGGGGACAGGGGCACTTTTACCCCTCCCCCCCCCCCATGCTCCCCCTTTGACCCTTGAAAATGCCTCTTTTCAAACCTGTTCAGGGCCCCTTTTTCGGTGCCAGGTAAAAATGTCAGAGGTAAAAAGAGGAAAAAATGTCAAAAGAAAATATGTCGGGTTCCGTTTTATGTTTTCCGTTTTCAGTGTGGTTTTCGTAATGAGTATTGCAATTTTTCTTCCGAAAAGCATAATAAGTGCCTTTTCTAATCTGATTATGTCCCTTTTGCGTCCGATTAGTGCCACATTTCTATACCATTCCATGTATGTTAATTATCCGTTTATCACATCTAATAAGTATGGCAAGTAACCACAGCAATATACATGATATACCTAACTCTAAATATCGGAGAAGTTTCATATAAGAGCAGGTTCCCTTGTTATTAATCAATGTGTGAGGCAGTACAGTGGATCAGGAGGCAAGAGCTTAGCTTAGGGCACAAACATCCGAAATTGTAATAGAAAGTAAATTGAACCAAAAAAAAAACCGACAACAACAACAACACCAACAACAACAACAAATCATCTGATTTCAGGCATGGCATACTAAGTGTGTTGTAAATCTACAGTCTTATCTTTTCCCCAATTAATGTTTCACTTTTGAAGATTTCTTTCTCTTCTAGTTTACATGGTATACGTCGTGATTACAGCTCAAATATGCACTGAAATTATGGTTTGGTCAATAGGGGAAAACTACAAGCTTCATTGATGAAAACAACAATAAGGAAGAACCCTAAAATAATTTTTGAACATCTTTACCATCACTAACTTTGAATAATGCAAATAATGTGGTTTTCACATAATGAATTACCATATTTTGCTCGCTCGCTAATAACCAATTAGGACAGTCTTTACAACTACAAAGTAGTTATTCCGTAAATGACAATATATTACGTGTAACATGATAATTCTTAAAGTGTTTTGCAGAGAATGAACAGTATTTTCCAACTGTGTTCCCCCTTTGTTAGTGCCCCTCTTTTAAAGAATGCCTTTTTCGCTGGTACCTCCCCTCACTCTGATATCGCCGCCCTTGCCCCCCCCCCCCCCCCCCCCCCCCTCCAAATAGAAACAGAGACACCATGGCCGTACGCAGCGGGGAGCAGGGGAGCAGTTGCCCCCCCCCCCCCCTCGAAATTTTGAAAACTTACATTTTTTACTGAAAAATTTCACAAAATTCACCAAAAGTGTGCACCCAATCTTTTAATTTCACTTTTAAAAAATGCAAAAGCACCTTCATGACAACCCAGCTAGCACAAAACATCATAGTAATATCATAATAATGTTTGCTAAAGGTTATGAAAACATTTTTAAATGTTAAAATGTATGGTCTTGTGATTATCAAGAAAACATTTTTATATAACATTTTTACAATAACATTCTAAAGATGTTATCAAAATGTTTTTGCTATCTTGGAAACATTATTACAATATTTTAAAAACATGGAGAAAATATTTGAAAAATGTTACCATTAAAACATTTTGGACAAAACATTATACAAAAATGTTAAACATGAGGAATATAATGTTGTTTTAATCTTATCAAAACTTTATCAATAAAAAATTATTTGGAAAACATTTCTGAGACCATTAGGAAATGTTATAAAAATATTATGTGCTAGCTGGGAAGCTCGGTCGCTTCGCTCCCTCGCTTTCGAGTTTCTTCGAAAATTTTTATGCGTCTTGCCCCCCCCCCGAAAAATTTCTACGTACGGCGTTTTGCTTCTCAGGAAATTTTTGGACTTTGTCCCCCTTCCCCCCTCCCAAAAAAAAAAAAAAAAAAAAACACCGGAAAATGGATTGACGCCCATGTGGGGTTGAATCTACCCCAGAATATTATGGACTCCGCTCCAATAACAAACACTGTGGTTCTCAGGAGTGGATTGCACTATTCTGAACAAGGCTTTCACCCCACATGGAATGATAAGCAATACACTCCTGAAAAAAAGTGGAATTCTGCTCCAGGGAGGGATGCTGACGCATCCGGCAATTAAAAGGCGGGAAATTAGGACCGGCACACCCCTTCTCGACTATTACCCGATATAAAGGTTCTAAAAGAATAAACGAATAAGAAAAAAGTAAAAACTTTTTTTTTTATGTCTCGGGATCGGAATACGTAACACGGTCTAGTCTCTCATAAACGAGAGGTCCTGGGTTCGATCCCCACACGGTGCTTACATCCTTGGCCCGGATAAGGTGTTGTTTACTGACATGATTGCAGTGGCGTAATGAGCAAAACTTTTGGGGTGCAGAAAAGTTTAAATTACAAAAGAAGTAAGGAAATAACCGCGGAAATCATGTCATTTCAGTAACATTATCGAAATGGATAAACCACGCTTGAATTATTATTTGTTTTGTTGTTCTGCCGCTAAAGCTGATATGCCTGTAATTATAACGTTTATAGGCTATAGCAAAATCCATATTAACCTCTTTAGTATTGGAACAAACCCCTTGATAAGAAATTATTAACTCCATGTCGAAACGTTGCGGGGGGGGGGGGGACTATGAAGATAGAGGTGAGACCGGCAAAATTACCTTGTTATAATGAAAAAGTTTTTTTTTCAGTTTTCCTGTGTTGTTTATGTTGAGGTGTCGTTGTCTAGTGGATACGTCGCTGGTCTCACCGGATGAGATGTCCATCATGGCGGATGAGATGACACTGGCAGTTGTTTTTCAATACAAAATGACAAGAATTATGATTGTGCGCTCCCCGATCACGCTGTCAGACACTCTCGTCAATGAAGTGGGTCTATTATCATTAAAGGAAAGGAGTTTAAAAAAAATACTCACGTGCTACGCTCACTCTCCAATGTGAAATAAGCCCAATCATTAAGAAGGCCAGGGGCGGTGTCACCTGATGAGAATTATTGTCCTTTTGTATTGAAGAACATCTGCCGGTGTCATCATTATTTGGATGGACATCTCATCCGGTGATACCAGACTATAGATCACAAGGTTCGCGGTTCGAGTCCCGCCGTGGCACCAATGTCTTTTTGCAAGATACTGATTTAGAATTGCCTCTCTCGACCCAGGGGCCCGTTGCATAAAACTTTTGCCGGAGTTTTTTATGGCAAAATTTGAGGAAACTACGGCAAAAAAAATATTGCCATAGTTTTCCAGTAAATGAAATTTTGCCAGACTTTTTTTTGCCAGATAATAACCAGGATAACAGTGGAGCGCCAGGAGCGTCAATTCCGGTGGACATGAGCGCTATACAAAGACTCTCTACTACAACGAGTTTCCCCCCTGCATGAAATGGTAAAACTTACCCTTTGCCAGTGTAAATGTAGCAAAGCAGCTACAAATCAGAACGACGACGAAGATCTTCATGATGGCTGCAAGACAGTGTAGTGTATACGCAGGAAAAAGCAACTCCAAAGTGTGTTCTTTCTCTCACTGCTTCGCCTCCTTTATAGGTTTCGACAATGGTTTGACTATCCTCTTAACCTGGATAATAACACTTGTATTTTCGATTATTTATTTCTTAATTTTGCTTTAATAGGTGGAAGATTCGTATTTAACATCGGGGATGATATCATCATCATCATCTCGAAAGGGTTGCTGGTATATATCTGAGATAGGCTTTTCTATTTATTATAATTTCCTCATATTTTGTTTTCTTTTTTCTTTTTTTTTTCTTTATATTTTTCCTCTGGTTTTCTTTTTTTTTTTTTTTTAGGCATTGACATTAGGCAACCATAAAACAAGTGTGTCATACGTCTTTAGGCTTTTAAATTTGATACATGAATTGTTTGAAACATAAGCAACTTCAAGTGAATAAGGTGCCATGTTTATGACGGCTTTGAATCATCAGTTCTATTACATTCAATAAAGGGGTATCAGCACGAGCAATTCTGGAGAGTTATCTGGGATTTGAAGTAAAGTAGCCATAACTTATGTCAATGTCACTCTTGCTGTCGGCTTCACCTAAAAAGGGTAGAAACCCTTTTTTTTTTCTTTTTTTTTTTCTTTTAAATATTCATTTTTCGGATGCCCCGTTTATGAGGTCTTTGAATTATGAGTTCTATTATAATCAATAAATGGGTATCAGCATGAGCAAATCTGATGAGTTATCAGGGATTTGAACTAAGTAGCCGTAACTTATGTCAATGTCACTCTTGCTGTCAACTTCACCTGAAAAGGGTTTAAACTTCTTTGTTTTTAAAATTATTATTTCCCTGCTTTAGGCAACCATAAAACAAGTGTGTCATGCGTCTGTAGGCTTTTAAATATGAAACATGTAATTGTTTGAAACATAAGCAACTTCAAGTGAGTAAGATGTCCTGTTTATGATGGCTTATAATTACTCGTGGGGTATCAGCATCAGCAAATCTGATGAGTTATCAGGGATTTGAAGTAAGGTGGCCATAGCTTATGTCACTGTCACTCTTGCCGTCAACTTCACCTAAAAAGGGTTGAAATTTCTCTTTTTCTTTGAAATATTTATCATCATTTAGTTATCTGGGATTTGAAATAAAGTAGCCATAACTTATGTCAATGTCACTTTTGCTGTCAACTTCACCTGAAAAGGGTTGAAACTTTTTTATCTTTTGAAAGTTCACAAAAAATAATGGGTATGATGACGTATGAAAATCAAAACATGAATATCATCTCATCTCTTTAAAGGCTTGTTCAGATATGAGGCGGCAAGCCCCATGGTAAACGCAGCAGCGTGTTGTATACAAGTCAAAAATAAGTGTGGGGGGAGGGGGAGAGAGAGGGATTACCGAGGAAAGAGGCATACATGTATTTTTTTAGCCTTCTGGCAGAAAAAAAAGCTGTTGACCAGTCAAATTCTTAAATGGTAAGTGAAAGTTTATATGATATCAGGAGTTTCTCCACGCAACTTTTGGCAAAACTCCCTTTCAGATGAGCGTTACCGCATTTAATAATACACGTTCATTACCTTAAAGGCATTGGCTAACTTTGTGAGCAGTTGATTTTAAAAAATTCTCAAACTAAGATGAAACATGTGTATGAGTACTTGTATTTGTACTCAAAAAATCTGAAACCAACCATAATTTTTAATGAAAAGTTGTTAGACGGAAGCCACAATTTTATTAGCTTTCGTCTCAAGAGACTATGGACTAAAAGGATCGTTTGAATGAATTAAAAAATACCGTTACCTGCCTTCCGCCGCGTGATATGTCAATACACATAGTGCGGTCCGCTGAATCATGCGCGCATGCGCACTCCTTATGTTTGGTCTGTGCAACCGACCCTCGTATATTTTTCAAACATTGGTTCACATTTCTAATACTTATAAATACTTCCGTGGATCAGTATTATACACTGAAACTTTCAGACTGGTATTTTTACACTATAACGCTAATGTTTATCCCATTTTCAAGTAACAAAATGAGATTTTTTAAAATCATGACAATGTTAACCAATGTCTTTAAGTGGCGTGGTTTACAGCGCTATATCTGAACACTAAAGAAAAAATTGCGGGGCTTCCCCTCTTTATATTCTGAACAAGCCTTCATGTGTTCCTTCCAAAAAGAGCAGAAAAACATATCTTTATACAGTGGACTTTTATATGCCATTTTTAATACAAAAACGTTTTTATTTACAATGTGTACATGTATATACAAAACCTTAACACCAACAAAATGAGGATGTTCTATACGATGTATTCTAATAAACAGGAGAGCTGGAGAATAATCTTATTCAGATTTCAGATGTTCAGAAATGTGTATCAGCTGAACATGCAAATAGCATGTACAAGGTCTTCATAGATGAAAAACTTGTATAAAGAAATACATATACATGTACTTGTATGTATATATATCCAGAGCAGAGTGGCTTATTTACGAATTAACATGACACAGGTACATGTATGGCATTATGCAATCAATGAATTCCAGTGGGTTTTTTTCCTGTACCTGGGCCCCATTTCATAAAATGTTGATAAAATAGCAACTCTTGCTAGAATGGCAACTTTCATTATAAAAGCCAATCAGGAAGCAGAATTCTCACTGTTACCATGGTAATTACCATTCGAGCAGGAGTTGCTATCATAGCACCTTTTTTATGAAGCAGGGCCCTGAAGTGTCATCCACATGCTACAACTTACTCTTGTTGCAGTTGACAAGCCTTCTGTTCACAAGCTTTTCAACTAAACTGGATTTTAATGGGAAGACAACATATCCACAAAGATGTTAGTGTTGTTGACATCACTCACAGATACACAAAAAGTCTTTCAAAAAAGACAGTGAGTGAATGTGTTATGACAAAATCCAAAATAACTGCTGCTTGATTTGGATTTACTGACTGTTACTTTAACAGGTAATTTGAGTTTGGCATCGGCAATTTTAATTCCCACCACAGTAGTCACAATTATACCTGCATATTTCATCAAGTGTGGATAATGGCTGGTGTATGTTAGGTTGAATGTTGAAATTTGTCACTCATTATTTTGTTGACATTGGCTAAACATTTGACACTTTACATTTTACATGGCAAGTAGAACATCATTTAGAACTACACTAAAATGCACTTTATTGCATTAATGTTTGATTTGGGTAGTTTGGGGTTTTTTTCTCAACAAATAAAGGGTGCGATCTCGGCTGAACGAAATACAGCATCCTGGTGAGAAATCTTCTTAGCAAGGTAAATGATAGTGCACAAGCACGATGGAGAACAATAATAACCAAACTACAGATACATGTAGTAATCATTCATGGGGTACAATAGTTTTCCACTAAAAAAAGAAGGCCAAGTATATTGGATACTGTGGGGTTTTTTTCATTACCGGACTGCTTAGAAAGCATGCATGCTTGTCCGTAAGCAACCAGAGGACCGACAGCTTTACGTCCTCTTCAAGGAACCCGGTAAATGAGGATGAATGCCTTACCAAAGGGCACAAGGGCATCAACTGGGTAGTGACCCCAGGTCACCAGACTATTAAACCAGTGCCCTACCAGCTGAGCTATAACAGCCCCTAAGACTGGTGAAAAGCACTAGTGACATGCATCGAGTTATCAGTCAGGTTGGAGTGGTTTTGGTGATGTGACAGAGGGTACTAGAACAAAGTGTCCAGGTAACTGTCACAGATCTTGGAATAAGCCAAAGCAACAGGGAAGCTGAATTCCAGGCAACACAGTAAATATCTTAATCACCCAATATCTAAGTCCCGCTGGATAAAACTTACCACTGACGGTAACTTTGTCATCAGTGGTAACTTCCATGGAAACCTGGAATTTGATTGGCTGTTCAGCAGTTACCACAGTAGTTGCCACTGATGGCAGAGTTACCTTTAGTGGTAAGTTTTATGCAACAGTGTCTAGTTCTCTCCATGTAAATATAAGAGCAATGAACAAAAGCATGTCATTTTGAAATCAACATGTATTCCTCTTCGGTATGGTGTACAGGAAGGCAAGATGATGTCATCTTTTGATGGAGGTCCAATCTTTAATCTGGAGAAGATTTTCTGTGCGAGATAGAGAAGAAAAAAAATAGTCAATTTAGCAAGGAGATCTGCCCATGTGGCATGTACAAGTGTCAAATTCACTGGATAGAATTCTGACTGCTGTATAGGATGAAAGGTAGGGTGAATGATCGTGAGCTTTTAATTGATGAGTAACAACAATTTCTTGCAGTTGATATAAATTATTCAGCATACCTTCCAGATATAGTTTACATCCAGCTAATACTGCATGTATTTCTCCCCATATTATCTAACTTAGCTCCGGTATATACAGTGGAAAAAATTGTCTCGTTATATCAGGAATCTTACTATATCAGGGTGGTGTTTCATAAAGTTGTTCATAAAACTATGCATAACTTTATGAACTTTATGAACGGATCTCTCCCTAATTCGTTTGATGCAGTTCAGATATGAGGCAACATTGTGGCGCCACATTTTTAGCGTACAAGTCTATGGGGTATGAGGCGACAAAAAAGTCACCGAGGCAGGACATAGTTTTGTTTGCTGCCTGGCTGAAAAAAAAATAGCGCACCAATCAAAATCCTAAGTTAGTGCAAAATATGGTGTCATGAGATTGTCTGCGCAAGTTCTGACAAAGTTCTCTTTAATTTGAGAGTTGATGCATTAATGTGCGTTCATTAACATAGATGTGGCACCACAATGTAGCGCCATATCTGAACACTAAAAATTTTGCGGCGCCACAAAGTTGCCTCATATCTGAATGCACCTTTAAAGAGCACCAAGCAAAGTGTTTATCTTTCTGTGTGATGTGTATGTTTACTACATACAATAGAAAATTTATACCTAATCTACTACAAAAATTCTAGGTTATCTGAAGAATATCTATATGTACTGTGTACCACAGCCAGTTTTAACTACAGTACGGACAGACTCTCCTATGATTTTAGAACGGTTTTCATTTTTCTGTGTACATTTCACTATTTACAGTGTACTGTGAAGAATTTACACCTAATTTACTATATGTGCAAACATTCCAGGTTATCTGAAGAATACCTACCGTGTATCAGAGCCAGTGTTGACTACAGTTGGGGCAGACTCTCCTACGATCCTTAAACAGTCTTTCTGCACAGTAACCATGAAGCTTGATCTCGCACTGACTGCATACCTGGCCCTGCATACAAACAAAATATTTTGGCTCCCTTTAGTTTTACCCCATCAACTCATACGGTGCCAAGGGATTTTGCTTGTTCCCAAATTCTACCAAATCATGAACAATGCTTGCTTTTCAAATGCCTGTAAGTCTTCAACAGTAATTTCTATACAGATAAGTTGTACATAAAAATTGTAGAAATTTATTACCCTTTTAAAAGATACCAAATACTTCCATGAATTCAATGTCTTGCATGAAAATTATTTGGAAATAGAAATAAGCTTCCCTCTTGACCTTTCCATTTTCATTTCTCATTTGTTTGCTATTGTTTTATGCTTAAATAAGAATGGATCCTTTCAAAAATTTGCAGTTTTCTAAAAAATATCCTATGGTAGCATATAGTGACTAATAAATATTTTAAATACTATATTTATCCTCTAAACTTTGACATATTTTTATGACCATACCCATATATCTCTAATATAGAGCAAATGCACGGATTTTTTTAATCACAAAGACCCTATATCAATTTTTTTTATTGAAATTTGATTAAAATTGAATGTTACATATGTCCAATCATGTGCTTATTTAATACCAGAAAGTTAATGTTGCCAGTGAAAAAATTGGGATGGAAGATACCCCCATGACCACACCCACTTTTACAGCTGGTTGTAGAAATTTAGGGGTATAGATAGTTTGTAACTGCTGTACATTTGCAATTCTTCAGAAATATATATTATATGACCCCTTAAAATGTTGGCATAATTGAGCTCAACAAGTTTGTGCTGCATTTTATGCAAATATCTTTATGGTGAAAAGGTCACCAGAGGTCAAAAGGTCACGAATTTTGACCTTTATATCTCCAATATAGAGCAAATGCAGGGATTTTTTTATCACAAAGACCCTATAACAATTTTTTTTATTGAAATTTGATTAAAATTGAATGTTACATATGTCCAATCATGTGCTTATTTAATACCAGAAAGTTAATGTTGCCAGTGAAAAAAATGGGATGGCAGATGCCCCCATGACCACGCCCACTTTTACAGCTGGTTGTAGAAATTTAGGGGTATAGATAGTTTGTAACTTCTCTTACTTTGCAATTCTTCAGAAATATATATCATATGACCCCTTAAAATGTCGGCCTAATTGAGTTCTACAGGTTTGTGCTGCGTTTTATGCAAATTTTTATGGTGAAAGGTCACCAGAGGTCAAAAGGTCACAAATTTTGACCTTTATATCTCTAATATAGAGCAAATGCACAGATTTTTTTATCACAAAGACCCTATATCAATTTTTTTTTCATTGAAATTTGATTAAAATTGAAAGTTACATATGTCCAATCATGTGCTTATTTAATACCAGAAAGTTAATGTTGCCAGTGAAAAAATTGGGATGGAAGATACCCCCATGACCACACCCACTTTTTTCAGCTTGTTGTAGAAATTTAGGGGTATAGATAGTTTGTAACTGCTGTACGTTTGCAATTCTTCAGAAATATATATCATATGACCCCTTAAAATGTTGGCATAATTGAGCTCAACAAGTTTTGAATAAAAACATGATTGACATATGTAACTTTCAATTTTAATCAAATTTCAATGAAAAAAAAATGTTATAGGGTCTTTGTAATAAAAAAATCCCTGCACTTGCTCTATTTTAAAGATATAAAGGTCAAAATTTGTGACCTTTTGACCTCTTGTGACCTTTTGACCATAAAAATTTGCATAAAACGCAGCACAAACTTGTAGAACTCATTTAGACCGACATTTTAAGGGGTCATACAACATATATATGTGAAGAATTGCAAAGTTAGAGCAGTTACAAACTATCAATACCCCTAATTTTCTACAATCAGCTGTAAAAGTGGGCGTGGTCAAAAAGTCCATGGGGGGTATCTTCCATCCCAGTTTTTTTGCTGGCAACATCAATTTTCTGAATTGTTAGACCTAGGGCTACATGAAAATAACCATTTCCGTAATAAATTTCCCACTAGCCCATGGCCTACATTATTCTGAGTGGAGTAGTGGTCGATTAAAAATTTCAAGTCTCTTGGGCACATATACGTGCCATTGGCACTGTAAGAGTTAAGCACAATTTTATTTTGGTATATCACGCATTTTCCACAGACAGCAGCCTGCGTTATCTTGGGTATAATATTCAATGAGTTATGCAATTTGTGACTCTAAAGGCTAAACCTCACCTTACAATTACCACAAATCATTGACCGAGGAGTTTGCTAGTTCTTTTTTTACCCGACTACTGCTAAGAAAGCAAGTGCAGGCTTGCAAGTCAGAAACCAGGGGAAAGGACCACCATATTACAAGGCTAATTTGGATATCTGCCAGGAGGCAAATTTTTTTAAATTTTTTTCTCCAGGTTTTTTGTTTTGTTTTGTTATGTTTTCAGCCCCATATAAAACTCATTTGTACACAGAAAGATGTGGGGGTTTACCACAGGGCTATTTTGTTTCATAAGTGAGCAAGCCTTAAATCCTCTCCAAAGGACTTGGTATTGAGGATTCATACCTAGGGCACTAGCCAGCGGTTACAGTTCGTTATTTCGAAGGTTCGTTATTCCGAAGGTTTTTTATTCCGAAGGTTCGTTATTCTGAAGGTTTGTTAGTCCAAAAATGAAATAAGGTTCGTTAGTTTGTTAGTTATTTTCGGACTAACGAACCTTATTTCATTTTCAGACTATCGAACCTTCAGCACAATGAATCCTATTTCATTTTCGGATTATCGAACCTTCGGAATAACGAACCTTATTTCATTTTCAGATTAACGAACCTTCGGAATAACCAACCTCATTTTATTTTCAGACTAACGAACCTTCCGAATAACGCCACAAATGTTCGGATTAACGAACACTCTTCCATTTTCGGAATAACGAACATCTAGGTATACGCAATTAGCATGTTTCGGAATAACGAACCTTCGGAATAACAAACCTTCGGAATAATGAACCTTCACAATAACGAACATCACCCCTAGCCAGCCACCAGAACCCAGGTACTCCCAGTTACAAGACAACTGCTCTATCACTGAGCCATTGAGCCTCCTCAACACAGTCTATGGTTCGACACCTTCATGTCGCAATCATCACAGCAGGAGGATAATTGCCCAGTCAGTAAGGTAGCTTTAATAGCGAAACATAGTGGCACCCTAAAGAACGCCAAATGCATACCAGTACTGCTGTCTGTAATGTTTGTGTTCTACAATCCAGAAATTGTAGGTTGGAATCCACTGTTAAGTACTCTTCCTGTGCCATGGATGTAAGCCAAGTAGCAGGAAAAACACTCCATCCCTCAGATAGGACATTAAATGGAGGCCCCATGTAAAGGAGTCATCACCTTCGCATGTTAAGAACCCACTTCACAATTCAAAGAAGAGTAGGGGGAAAATGAGAGGTGGGTCACAGTGATCAGGGCGTAGGTGACGCCAAATATCAAATTATTAATAATTTGATCACATTATGAAAATTATATGTGGTGGTACAAATGTCACACACGTGGCAAACGAGCGACTGTGCCAATCAGCTTTTGAAGCGAATGAAAGGTTAAAGAGAAGCTCGAGTTCTGGGAAAGGTGAAAAATAATTTGTGAGCTTTCTCATTGCAGTCTTTCCATGTCAGTAAGGAAGAATAGCATAGTAAAAGTGTCCCCTGGAAAAGACTGCTCTTCAAATGCCACTAATACTGGAAATTTGACAAGAAAAAGCTGAAAATTTTAGGGGTGACATTCATGTCAGATTTACATGTAAGTGTGGTCCCATATACCCATTACTTTGTGCACTGCAAGTACCATTTTGGGAAAGTAAGTGAATTTCTTATCAATTCAATGATCTCCAAATCTCACACTAGACACCAGTGTTTTATATACGTGTACAACTAATCTAACTCTCGCAGTTGCTTTGGAACAGTGTCTTCACATTATGATCACATGACCAGGGCCCCATAACACAAAGATTTGCGATCAATCGCAAAGTTGTAACAGCCAATCAAGACCATCGTTTCATGCACATCTCGTTCAAAAAGATGACCCTGGACCAATCAGAATGGTTGTTTTAAATTTGCGATCGACTGCAAACCTTTATGTTACGGGCCCCAGAACTCCAATTTACCCTTCATGGTGCATTAGATTAATAACACCTAAAGCTACAGTTTCTTAAAGTCATCAACAGCCTAGATAAGGCACACACATACCTTTATCACAATATCCTTGCAGTTCTTACACTGATCAGTCTGATAGGTCTGTCTAAGGTACATCTCTAACTCCATGATGGATCTACAAGTCATCCAGACATAACCCTCATTCTGTTGACAGAACATAAAAGCAGTCATGCTGATAAAAAACACATACAGTGGAGCCTCAGTATAAAGAAACAAACTCTTGTTATAACAAGTAATTTTGCTGGTCCCAATTCTTTGTATTTTATTGTTTTTTAGCCCTGATATTAAAAGGTTTCAATATAAAGAGGTAATTTTGATGGTCCCAAGGACCTCGTTATACAGAGTTTCCACTGTATCTTTGTTTGTTGTTGTTTTTGGTTCACAATAATAATTATGATGATGATGATGATGATGATGATGATGATGATATGATGATGATGATGATGATAATAATAATAATAACACATGTAGTAATAATGATAATAACAATAATAATTAATAACAAGAACACATAACATCTGTTTAGTGCTTAATACTGTTATTTCTAAGCAAACCATATTCTTTTTAAGGATTAATTAAGGAATCATATCATGAACTTTAAACAAAATTAATAGAACTAAATCTTTTTCATGAAATCATACATCAATGATGAATAATGTCAAATGATCATATTTGGAGCATATGATGGTATGAACGTATGCACCTCCTTTGAAGACTCTCAGCTGAGTCCTCACACTCGCACTACAAAATGATGTATGGTTGGTGTTCTTGCTGTTTCTAAGTGAGTTTATTAACACATTGAATACCATTTCCCAAGATAACTCGAGTGGGGGAAAATGGAAAAATGGAAAAATGTGTGTTATACAAAACAAGTTCACAAATACTGGCTGATTGCTGATCTGTTCAAGCCATCGCTCCTTGAAAAACATGTTATCTTCTTTCTAACAGTGCTTGCAAGGTTTTTTTTTCCTTTTGGGTTTTTTTTTATTTGTTTGTTTATTCATTTATTTGTTTGTGTGTTTGTTTGTTCTTCATTAGTGTTATTAACTGAGTCAGTTGTACACCAACCTGCTTTAGCCATTGCTCTTCAACGAATTGATTGAGTGTCTCTTCAGCATCTTGTTTGGTCATCTTCTTCTCCAAACTGTCCGTCAGATTCAGAATGTCTGTGGATGATGCCATCCCATCAGGAGTCCCCATTATCAGTCCAACCTGTGCAAGAAAACAAGGTTGTGAAATGATAAGGAAATGCAAATATAATTATTGTAAATACTGTAAATATCGTTTTTATCAAGCAAAGTGTTTTACATAATTGATCTTATTTTCTTCACTACCTTCTTCATGGGTCACAGGATGAGGTAATTTAAAGAAAAAAAAAAAAAAAAAAAAAAATGTCATTGTCGATGTCACTATTACCTGTACATTTAGTTATCCCATAATGACAAAAAAAACATACACTGGAGGTACATGTAATTACACCATCTTTTCTGCAATTCATGTCACAGTTAAAAATTCACATGTTCCCCAAATATTGATAAGTTTATCAATGTACTCCATTCCAGCTACTGATTGCATTTTCTTTAAGGTGATGTTAATCATAAATGTGCTGATAATCATGTCTAGAATATTTGCAGAATAATTTCCACAATAATGTTGCAATTAGGTTTTTATTAATTTATATTTTGTGTTGAATTAATATGTACATGTAAAATGCCCGCAATTACACTGTCTCACTTAGGTGTACAAATATCCACTATTAGCTGAAATATCTTACTATTTGCTCACCAAGTACATCCTAAAAATAACAGATATGGCTCTGTAAAAGATATGCACTTATAGGTAATCAATCTGTTACAAACTTAAAGGGTATACCCAATGCTGAAACCATGTTCTTTCATTTAAAAGAGTATTTATTAGCATAAAATCATCTGCCTAAAGTTCCAAATAGTCGTGTTGCCACTTGCCAAGCAATAACTAAAAGTATGGTAAGATTTCAGCCCATTTTTGGCACCTCCAGGGTGTCCCAGTTTCAACTGCTGTTGACCCAGTGATATCATTGTGGGTACCTTGTCTCTCAATTCTAGCAAAAATGCGCGCTAGGTTTATTACATATTGTACAGTCTAGTGCGCGCTTCTTGATCGTATATCAATTTTTTTTCAATCATTGTGTAATTGCTTTAAGATTGAGAAAGCTTCATTAGATGTACATGTATTTATTTTCAGCATAAAGAATTGTTTCATGAAGAAGTACTAACAGTTTTCTTGAAGAGTTCCAACTGTTGTGGTAGGTAGTCGGTGGTGAGCTTTCCGAGATCTGATTCCATCGTCTGCACCTAAACCACACGTCACACAAAAAATAGTTTCATGATAACATTAAAAAACTGCATGGTTTACAAAGTGGAACCATGATATATAGTCCTACACAGTTAAGCAACACTGATACATATACTAAGACTATTAAAGTTTGAAGTTTATACCTCAAACCATTCTTGAGATATCACAGGTCGAATGGACAACCTGAAAATGTAAAGGCCTCCGACACCATCTTCAGTGGGCAGAGGCATGAAAATACTTCACAGCATCTTGTTTTTTCGTTAGTATCTTGCTACTGACCATCTTAAAGCAAACAGCACCTTACTTTTAAGTCACCATGAGACAGACAGTGAACTTTAAAAGTCTTACTCATCTTATATAACACATGTATTCCATTGTGACTTCACATATGTGCAGTGCATTTATGCGGCAATGCAGTGAAAAACACGAAATATGTGAATATCATTATTTCTGGGCCAAGCCTTACCAAAGCATACATCTGCTCTCCTGTATCTTCATCTGGTTTCTGCCGGATTTCCATGGACACCTCTCTCAGCTTGGAATTGAGGATGTTCCTGAACTCGTTCAAAGACACGTTGTCTCTCACTGATGAATGGAAATAAAGATACAAAAATTTAGATGTTTGATGGCCACTGAACGAATTTTTTCAGAGATGTCAAAAGGCAGAGTTACTGTTTTATTCTGCTAAGAGTTCCTTAATGAAAATCTTCTTTTGTTTTGTTTGTATTTTAGTTGATTTCTTATCATCATGATGTTTTCAAACATCAGGGTATACACTGATTGCCAGTCCCTTCTTAGGCCTACCACACACTATACATTCCGATTGTGACCCGATTCTCGAACAAATGGAATTTTACATTAAATATGAAAATTTAGAAAAGTAAAATAATCTTATTTGAAGTTCAGAATAATGATAGGAATACTAAAATTTTGGTTAACTACAAACCTTGTGGTCAGAGTAAAGACCAAATCAACTTCAAATCGTAGCCAATCGCCAGATTGCAATGACATCACTACAATTCGGAATGGAGTTCCCTTTCATTCCTACAGGGAAGCTCGCAATAGCCCAGAATTTCGATTTTAGTATGCAAAGGACTATTTGGAACTTTAATTTTACATCTCTGAATGTTCATATATCAAATGGGACATATAAATTTTTCTAAAATCGGATCGCAGACGGATTGCATAGTGCGCCATGGGTTTTTAGCCTTCCTGACAGTATTGGAACAGTTTCTTTCACACTGCAATGGTATAACCTGAACTCCAGTTTATCTTTAACCCATTGAACTGAATCCTCTCATTCCTGTAGGTTTAATACAGGGGTCATCTGGTTCCATTAGGCAGTGGGTTAACCTGTTGGGAGTAATTTGATTTCAGTATCACACACACATGTCACAGGCCTCAGCCCAAGTAACATGTAACTTGGGTTTAGTGACTAAGTGAACAAAGCCCAATTTGTTATCTTTCAAACCTATTATCATTTCTTAGACGTAATTAATGCAACAGAAAACTTTCTTTGGTAACCTGCTGAACACTAAGCCTGAGATAACTCAGGCTAGGGTCTATGAAAAATGTGTATTACACTGCAATCAAGTCATGCTCGAAGGATGAAGGCATTCCAATCACATTTCCTCAACTGGATGAAATCACAGGTGACCAAAGAATGCTGTCCTCCCGCTCACACCAGTGCTCGGTTATACTAACCTCACACAACAGATGTGCCGTAACTGGCAACTTGCTGACAATAGGAATTAGTGTTCTCTGTCCAATTTATTGGACAGAAGAGCACGAGCTGTGTCACCAGTAATCAGAAAAATATTTTTTTCAAAATTCACTTGATCAAGATAATTTACATCCAGTTGGAGGAATGGAATGGAAATACATGTAGGATATTTTATTATCCCAGGTGTAAAAAGCAAATATTTCATACGAATTTGTTGATTATTTTAGTGATTTCAGCCTTTGCCTATAGAAGGCAGCATGTCACATGACTTTGCACAGCTCAGCTTACCACTGAAGCCCCGTGTGCTCTCCTCCAGAAGCTAACACCCAAGCACACAATCTAACTCAAACTGACTGCAAACTGAGTATTTTTTTTTCTTTGCATATCATTGGTCTTTATTTTGGTGAAACTGAGGTACATCTGTTACTTATTTACACTAATGCTTTCATCATACTAAGTTGAGTTTGTTGTTGCTGTTAACTTCAAGAAAGGTTTGAATTTTGATACCTACCCCCACATCTTTCTCTCACATTTTGATAGATACCCTGGAGTTCTCTCTCTCCAATGAGGCCTTTAGACATCAGAATCTGAATCAATAGTTTGTGTTCATCCCTCATCTTGCCTGTTTGATGCATTCAACCTATAGAAAAAAAGTAAACAGAGCTTACTCTGTTCAGTGCTATGCCTGAGATAACTCAGGATGGGGTTCAAGGACAGGAGCATAGATGGGGGGGGGGGGGGGGGGGGATGCGAGACGGGGGTGCAGCCAAATATAGTTTTGGCCCGGAGGGCATGAAAAGGGGTTTTCTTTTGGGGGCATATATGCAGCGAAGAGGGGGTTTGTAATGTCTGAGGGGGGATATTGTGAAGAAGAGGGCGGGGAAAAGGGGTTTTCTTTTGGGGGCATATATGCAGCAAAGAGAGGGTTTGTAATGCTTGAGGGGGGATATTGTGAAGAAGAGAAAGAGATAATATGGGTCTAGACAAGAAGGTTTCCAGAATTTGGAACGGAATAAAGCAATATTTGAGGTTGCTACTGTACACAATTCTCTATGGCAAAAATATATATCCAAACGCTTGCGTTTTGGTGCGCTTTCAGAGAGCGCTGTGTACATTTTCTATGGGGAAAATTCGTACCGAAGGCGACTTGGGTTCGTATTTCTCCCATAGAAAATGTACACAGCACTTTGTGATTTCGCGGCAAATTGCGAAGGTTTGAGTATATTAAGGAGCAAGTATAGAGAGTTTTGAGCTGTTATTTGGTTCATTTATTATAGTTTTGGCCAGGAGGGCGGGAAAAGGGGTTTTCTTTTGGGGGCATATATGCAGTGAAGAGGGGGTTTGTAATGCTTGAGGGGGGATATTGTGAAGAAGAGAAAGAGATAGTATGGGTCTCGACGAGGTGGTTTTCAGAATTTGAAATGGAATAAAGCAATATTTGAGGTTTGTACAGTACACAATTCTCTATGGCAAAAATATATACCCAGACGTTTGCGTTTTCGAAGAGCGCTGTGTACAGTTTCTATATACGAAAAAAATGTACCTAAGACATCTTGGTATGTATTTTTTGCATAGAAACTGTACACAACACTTTGTGATTTTGTATGGAAAAAAAACAATTTTTGGGTGTATTAAGGAGCTAATACAGAGAGTTTTGAGCTCTTATTTGCTCTGTTATAGTTTGGGCCCGGAGGGTTTTCTTTGGGGGTTTAAATGCAGCAAAGAGTGGGGTTTGTAATGCTTTAGAGGGATATACATGTATATTGTGAAGAAGAGATAAGAGATATCTAGATGAGAGGGTTTTCATAATTTGAAATGGAATAAAGCAGTTTTTAGGGTAGTATATTGTGAAGAAGAGATAGAGATAACATGTCTAGACAATGTTTTTATAATTTGAAATGGAATGAAGCAGTATTTGAGGGGTATATTTTGAAGTAAAAAAGAGAAAGTATGTTATGTACGAGGTTGGACTGTACACCCAGAGATTGTACTCAACAATTGTCAAAGTGCGGTCATTCTTTGAGCATCATCACAATAGATGTGCGCTTCATTTCCTTTTTCAGTAAGCTAGGCGGTACTTAATGGCAGCTGGGTACATTAACTAAGAGTAAGATGGCCGACTGGCCCGACTCTCTCAGCATTTGTTATCAAGGTCAATAATACCATTGATGCTTTTGTGTCAAGATACTCAAGGGCCTCGAGAGGGAAGCAATACTCATCTCAAACATATTTATTAATTTTGTTTCTTATTAATCATATGCTATCTACCATAAAAAGGAAAAAAAAAATCAAAGACTAAAGTCTCAACAAAATTAAAAATAAAAAATATTTTTCTAGATCTAATGGCATGCAATGACAATGTGCAATGCTGACCTCCTTTGAAAGTGACAGACTAATCAGCTACTGACATGACTGAGCTAGTTGATTGCCGTCGCTCAACAGGAATAGAAGAACAGGAAAGAAGAACAAGAAGGAGAAGAAGCTTCACACACAGACTCCAGACCAGAGTACTTGGACGGTGGACTGGTGGAGCATCACATGCAAAGTATACACTAACTAACTTAAGTCTCAGACTGAGACTGGTCTAAGTACTCTCTCTGCGGAGACCCGGAGCTGCGGAGGACTTGCCTCTAGTCTAGTACCACCTGCACGTGCACCCATCATGATCATGCCCACAGACCGAAAAATCTGTCTCAAAATTTCATCGTTAGCCTCATATACTGGTAGGGTCGGCACTGAAAGGAGGAATGCCGACCCTGCCTATGCTACTTGCTAGGCTAACGACGAAATTTTCAGACAGAATTTTCGGTCTAGATCTAGATCTACTGCACCCAGGCCCAGGGCGCCAGGCCAGAGGCTCTCCAGAGCTCTCCAGAGCCAGAGGCAGAGCCGACCCATCTCACAACTAAAATAGAGACTTTGAAGTCACGTGCACTTTCTCACTCACCAACTCAAACACAGCATCTACAAACACAAAATATCACTAGATATGTAATGCTGTGCTTACTTCTCCAAGTGTACCTAGAATAATTTTAGAACTTTCCTTTCTATTTTCTACTCACGTTTTTGTGCTCCTTTCATTCAGATTTCCCCCTCGAAAATAATGATGTGCCGCCGCGCCAGCTACGTCATAATTTGGAAACGGGACTTTCCCCAGGGCCAGAAAAAAGGGCAAGGAGCTTCGCAATGACAACAACCTTGGAAACTGTAAATTAATCCGTTTTGAGGAGGGGGGGGGGGGGGGGAATGAACACCTTTTTTGCCGATTTGTTTGTTTTTTTTTCCGTGAGTTCACAAAGAAGTAGGGCCTACACATATACACACACACGCACACACACACACCTTCATTCGCCCGCGCAGACTCCCACACACACATCACAGTATTATCATTTTGGGAGCGAGCGAAAAATAATCGCATGTACTGTTTTTAAGAGCATTTCAAATAAAAATTCTACGATACGACCGTCATTTATGACATTTTTATACAAAATTCACCAACTGATTACTTTCATTTTTTCCTTAAAATTAGGGGAGATATTTCTAGGGCCTACATATGCCATCCCCCCTCTCGAAAAAGGGGAGGGGGGAGATATCGGCTCCCCCCCCCCCCCCCGATTTATGCCAGTGAAATGAATAATCTACATATACACATGTATTCAAAACTTATGAATCTTGAAGATTTTTTTTTTATTTTTTTTTATTTTTTTTTTATAGCTTTCATTTTAAATCTATGCCAAACTCGTCTTGACGATCTGAATAAATGGAATATATAGAGCCCTGGCAAGTAAGTATATTTTGAGACGGCTATGACCATAATGACGAACAGCTGCACTAACAGATTCGACTCTCTCACTAGATCGGAATTTGGGATATTTAAGACTCGTTGGTAGATAACAAAAAAAAAACATCACTTTTTAATCTTCCCGCAGTTTTTTAGAATTCCTTAGAAGAAATGAAGCATCTATCGATATTATTCCTAAAATGCTATCAGAGTTACAACTGTCTTTGGAAATTGCCGACTTCCGTTCATTTGTTTGCATGTCTGAATTTTCTGTTCTCAATTATAGGAAGAATTGGGTTCCCCCCCCCCCCGCCATTCCCTCTTCCATTTTGAATGGAAGACAGTGGAATCTTGAGGGTATTTCAGGGGCTTTTAGGAGAAGGTGGGTTGCCCCGATTTTCAGATTCATATTTAGATCTAAATTGAAAAATGTTCAAAAACATTTCAAGAGCTTATTTCCAAAAGGCGCTAAAATCGTGGACTTTTATTCAAACTAATTTCCTCTTCGAAACATCAAAACCTGTTCAAGGTTGGAAGTACCACCAAACATCTATTTTTTAAAAAATGAGAATGAAAGATGTCACTGATGAATAGTAATTTTTCTAGAATTCTTTATATTTTTCACACGTGACCTCCAATGTTGCGAAAAGGAATTATTTCAAAGAGGCGTAAAGTCACAAGTCCTAGTTTGTTTTCAAAAGGCGCTAAATTTAAAAAAAAATCATTAAAAATTCTTGAAAAAATTACTACTCATGCAGTATTTATTTCATTCTCATTTATTGGATGGTTTAAATATATGTATATTTTTTTTGTTAATTTACTCTAAATCACCCAGAGTGGATTACATATACATAAACATAATCATCACCCATTTTTCTACTTTCCTCAAATGTTTCGATATTCAAATTTGTCATACTGAAGCGCACATCAAGTAGTGCTAAAACCTTTGCTTCATCGGTAAAGAATGGATTTAGCTCCTTTTGCAAATTAGCTCTTTATTTCCATATTTCATGAAGTAAATGAAATTCACATTTTGGATAGAGGCGACTAGAGGCAGCTGCACATGGCTTGAGTCAGGGTTTTGCCACAACTGCCATGACATTGTGTTTACATCCATGATACGATTTGGAGCTGAAAGTATAGGCGGGCATGATAAAAATTTACAGTGAGAAAATAAAATAGAAATGTTCACTCCTTGTCTGTAATAAAATTACTCTCTGATATTATAAACTTATCTCATGCAGCCTCATGGTTTAAGTTGCATAACACATAATAATTACATCATCAACAGAAGACACAAAATAATTTTCAAACAATGCTATTTTAGAAATAAAGTATATTAAAAACTGATGAAAATGGAGGGAATACTCAACAAAAACACAGGAGCAGCGCTATAGGGGGAGGAGGCGGCCGCCCCCATGATTCAAGTTTATGTGATAAAAATGAAAAATAGAAATTTTTAAAAAAGGAGAAGAAAAAGAAGAAAAAGAAGAAAGAAGAGTACACAAGAAGAGAGGGTATGGTCATGCAACTATATGTTTATTTAAAACGTAAATAAACACACTTGTGGCCCAATTTGGGTTTTAAAAAAAACAACAACAGAAAAATAGGCTACCCTCTTGCACCATTCTTTTAGTATATTTTATATTCTAATGAATATCAAGAACTTCAATGAATATTCATTATTTGGAATCAATACAAGTGTGCAGCAAATAAACAAAAAACTAACAAAAACATAGTGATTTGGCCTGGTTGGCTTGCTGTTGTTTGCTCGATTCCTTTATTCTGTTTTAT
This sequence comes from Echinometra lucunter, assembly GCA_029962745.1. Lineage (NCBI taxonomy): Eukaryota > Metazoa > Echinodermata > Echinoidea > Camarodonta > Echinometridae > Echinometra > Echinometra lucunter. The sequence goes on from CM057164.1 coordinate 7,973,420, forward strand.
TCATTTACTAGTATTCATTGATATAGTTTTATTTTTTTTTTTTATATGTTTATTCATTTATATATTTATTCATTTATTTGTTTATTTATTTATTTTTATTTTTATCTATCTATCTATCTATCTATCTATATATCTATCTATCTATCTATCTATTCATTTATTTATTTATTCATTCATTTATCTATTTATTTATCTAAATTTTGCTTTTGTTTAGTTAATAAATATTTTTGTATGCTAATTTGGTTTTGTTTTATTTTATTTTTATTGGATATTTCGATACTTCGACTCTGAGTGGGACTGCTTGTGGTGGTAGTGGTTTTGGTGGTATGAAAGGGTGTTGAGGGTAGCTAACAGGGGGATCGGAAGGATGTTCAGAATGCGTCACAATTTTCGTCCGGTCAACTCGCTTTACACGTGTACAATAGACATTGCCAGTTTAATGAAAGTGACGAATTTAATTATTATATCGTTAAAGTTCAATAGAATTTCTTGTTAATTATTTTAGTTTAAATAATTTTAATATTTATAATATATTAAAGACTTATTGAAATATTTTGTGTAGAAAATAATGGATACAAATATGTATTATCACCGAGATCTTGTCTAAATCCCTTATTATTTTACGAAATATAGACGTGAAGTAAAGCTTCTCAAAATGTCGGCGAGCGGAGGAAAGTGGGAAACAGTTTCACACAAAAAGAAGGCTACATCGGCCGATAAAAAGGCAGCACAGAGAGCTCTTGCTCAGAATGCACCGACTGTGGATCAGATGTGTAAGAAATTATTGGTTTCATTGTATTTTAGATTATGTAGAACAAGATAATTTTCCTCCAGATGTGTTGAAGACCTGTTGAAAATCCGGTCCCACCCGTAGATATTGGTGTAGTCATGGTAGTAAGCTGATTAGACTAGATCTACATTTGTGCCACATATTGCGCAGTTAATAATAATATTTTCAGCCTCAAGTACTTCTTTGTGACGTCTGTAAAATATTTTGGGCATTCTATTTTATGAATAATCTGAAAGAAGGAGGAGAATTGAAAAGAAGAAGAGAAACCAAAACATGCAAAACGAAGAAGAGGAAGGAAAACTAGAGTACCGGCTCTGGTGTGCAGCCGCTTAAAGGAAATTTGCTGATTATATTTATTAATTAAAGACTCACACATAGTTCAATACCATCAATGCAGAGTCCAAATACCAGCTATTTGAATAGAGGACAAACTTAAAATTATTGACCAATTATGTGGTCAGTAGTGTCCATTTTTCAAACAATGTAGGTAACAATTCCAATGAGAATTTCTGATTTGCTATTTCTTGCCTTTATTATACTTAATTATAATAATTAATCAAGAGAGAATTATAAATTAGACAAACTTACCAACTTCCAGTGTCCAGAGTGTCCTAGAATTGGAGAAAAATCCATTTAAAATTTGGCTAATCCTACTACGCGATTTCGTCCTCGGGAGCTCGTTTAAATTACGTTCAAACTTGGCCAGTTCAGCCCGATGACGTAATTATTGCGCAATATTAAAAATCAAATTTCCCGCAAGTTGAATGTTGTCATAGTATCTACAGCGCTTAGTCTTCGACAACTAGACGCATACATGTATTACATTTTGATTTAAAAGTGTATCGTTCCGCCTAAATAAAATGTTTTAAACATTAAAGATTACATAATTAACACAATGAATTATGTTACATACCTGCTAATGTTTATTTCTTCCCTTACAGAACTTCCTGAGGCCGATGACGATGTTTTTGGCGATTTTTCGCCCTCGTCGGACGACGTCGACGTACCGTGTAGATTGCAATTTGTACACAGTTATAGTACGATGTGCGCTGCTGCGCAGGGCTAGGGCTAGGGCCGGCCGGCTGTTACCGCTGTGCATACATTGTGCGTGCAATGCGCTGTCACACTGCACCTGCATAGCTCGCAAGTTTCTCTTTCTTCCTTCTGCTCTCTCTCTCTCTCTCTCTCTTTCGTATTGAAGTGATGATTGATTTAGAACTTCAGCAATAATATTTCATGCAATAATTTCGCAATTATTTGCATAATAAGCAATGATTTTACTGAATATTTACAATGATAAAAAATTTGAATTTAGAAAGTCGTATTGACAAACAAAACAAATGAAGAAAATTATTGTGGCTTATGGGAGGATAATGATAAAGAAGATGATGATAATAATGATGATGGTGGTGATGGTGGTGATAAAGATGGGGATGATGATTCGATGAGGAGGTGGCCTGAAGATGAGCAAATACGATGAAGAGGAAGAGGATGATGATGATGGTGATGACGAGGAAGATTGGGAGAATTAAGAATGTGATGCAAGGGAGCATGATCGTGATGAAGAAGATGAAGAATAATTAAAAGAAGAAGAAGAGGAGGAGGAGAAGGAGGAGAATGGAGTTCAATCCTTTTCCAGAAAATTATGCACCATCAGACTCGAAAAACTTTTATTCTATCTTCTTGTTTTTATAAACATTTGTACAAGGCTTAACATTTTTTAACACAGTAATTTACAAAGTACTTATGTAAATCCAAGTCCCCCATCCCTGGTTTTTCCGGAGAATGCACTTTAATGGAGCTTCCATTTAACCAGGGAGGTTTTAAACATAATTTATCCAAGTAAATCTTCTTTCCATTCCTTTAATTTTCTTTGCTGCACTGTTCCATAAATTTAAGCCCTCAAGGCCTCAACCCAAATTTTCATGCCAAGCACAGTCCCCTGGGGAGACCTCGGCCCTGACCTGGCCGCGCGCTGCTATATATAGTACATGGTTTCACTTTCACGTGTTATTACACACGCTGGGTTTTTTCCACGTTTCATTCATGATCAATGTAGTCTAATATATCCATTGAGGCCAGACCTCATTTCTTTCTGTTGCAGTCAATTTCCGATGTTTAGTGTAACAAATATGTTGCTTGTTTGACGATTTGATATAAAGAGACTCTTTTTGAGACTAGGTACTGACTGGCCGCGCGCGAGTTACATGATCACGTGATCGAAAGCAAGGCATATAATGACGTAATTTCTCTATATTTTTGCTCCTCTTTTGAAGACGCTTGCAGAAATTTTCACAAAACCATCAAAGAAGCGTGTCTAAATTCATCTTCTAACTACTCATGAATGTACAATTCAGAAAATTCAGAAATACAAAAGTTATTCAATTTTTCAGGTGAGAGTTCAAGCTTGCAGGGGCGTCTCTCTTGCACATCGGAACTTACGATCTCTATCAAAAGTTCTTTGGCTGAAGATAGTCACCTTATTTTTAGAGTTGCCAATTTACCAATGCTCAGTGCAATTTAGTGATCACCTTTTATAGCGCCCTCTAGATCAACGACCTCTCCTGTGTAGACCGTTATTTCATCGACACCACCAAAAAACACTGAGGTCAAATCCGATGAAATCGGATGCATCTGAACTAGAAACATCAGGAAAAGGAAAGATTGTATTTCGAGCGAGTGTCCAAAGAATTTTTTAATCTTCAATTATGGTATGTACTATTTTTAATTATTGAGTATTTTGTGTGTATCATTATTGAATGATGCGAGATCACGTTGAGGGCCTAAGCGTAGCTCGGGGATTTCAGGATGCCAGGGCATTGGCATCACTGTCAATGTTAATGTAGGGTCCTGTGTGCGGCCGCCCCTACCCCTGTGGGCGGCCGCCTATCATTTGCCGAGCATTTAGCGCCATATTTGTGACGAAGTAAACAAAATTAATATTGTATTTCATGCTTTACACACCAATACTTTATGGAAAGTAATAATACTGTGTAGAAACCCATACAATCTGTCAAAAGTGATGATCTACCAAATGCCATGACAAAAAAATGAAGGCAGAGTACAATCTCCTACAAAAACCTGCATTTTGTACACGTTTTACATAGGGTGGCCGCTAACGGGACCCATCTTGAGAAATGGCTCTGGTGAGCGGCCACCCTCATGCAGCTTTTTATCTGGTGGTATAAATAAGAATTTCTGCAGCAAAATATGGACCATGAATTTTATTCTCTTAAATAAAAATCAAATCAGTTATCAAATTGAACAAATAAAGCTTAAGTGTTGGCTTAAGTATGTCAAACTTTCTTAACTTAAAAGTTAAGAAACTGCCATTTTTCAGTCAGTGACTGGTGGTGTCGACTTCTAATGATATTCAGTGAGACTCATAATGCTTACTGCTTTTGCTGAGTATGTTTTTTTTTGTGCACTAGAACCTACCTGAGACTGCCCAAGGTAATTTTTGAAGGGATATCAAAAATATTTTTTTAATTTTTATTTTTTATTCACCACCAGCCGCTCACAGGGGACGGCCGCCCACAGGAGCACATACTCTAGTAAAAGCTTGAATTTGAAGAACCTGAAGAAGAAAAAATTAGGAAGTTGATGAAGATGAATCAGGAAAATTTAAGAAGTTGATGAAGATGAATTAGAAAAATTAAGAAGTTGATGAAGATGAATTAGGAAAATGAAGAGGAGGAGGAGGAGGAAAAAAAGCGAATGAGATGAAAGGGAGAGAAGTGTGAAGACATGGAAGAGGAGAGAGAGGATTATGAGGAAGAAAACAGAAGGAAAGAGGCTGAAGGAGCAAATCAGGTTCTCATTCATTTACATGTAGCATAAGAAGGTATCACCAGTCGTGCGTAAAGTCGTTTGTAACTTACGAACAGCTTTATGACACAGGTCCCTAGGAGAGGGATCTGGTTGCTTACTGTAATTCAAGCATGCATGCTTTCTTGGCAGCTAGGTAAAACAAACCACTCAACAGAAACCAGTAGGCCCAAGTTATGTTTCCAAATTTTATGCTCCCAGGCCTAGGCCCTACCATGTGTGAGAAAGCTCCTGAATAAAGTTCTTGGAACTCTTTGTGTTTTGTTATTCTTTGTGTAGCTCCACTGCAAGAAAGCTCGACCATTTTCACTGAGGCTTTTACAAACGGCTCGGCCAAGGGTGCTAAGAGGGGCAATGGAGACGCACATGGGCAAGGGGTAAAGAAACCTAACCAGGCTCCCCAGCAGCAGAAGAAGAAGAAAGGGGGCAGTGATGGGAAGAAAAAGCCAGAGAGATTCAATACCTTAGATGAAGCCCTAGATGCTCTTCAGGTTGCAGAGGTTAGCGGTCAACTGGAAGATGTGAAGGCTCGTGTGCCTGATTCACCAGCAGTATGTATCTCTCTCTCTCTCTCTCTCTCTCTCTGGTTTGCTGGCATTAATCTTAGATTTATGGTGAAGTGCATGTCTGGGAAACATGTACATGTAACTTCTAATGTGCAGAAGTTCTGAGTAATTATTTGTGCTGTTTGGAATAACCTCAGAAGCTTTTTCCAATGTGTATTAAGGTAGTAGCCCACACTTGCAACTGGCACCCAATCTGCACAAAGTTTTTATTTTAGATTGCTTTAAGCCAAAGAAAAACAAAGTTTTAGATCCCAGTACATTGCCATTAAGCATTGAAAAGGAAACATTCAACGCAAATTTTCTTTTATTTTCTCTGTGTTGTAAAAACGTCTTCCTGACACTTTAAGAATAAAACATTCATTTTTCACTTATTCTTTGGAATATTGTTGTAAATTTGATACATGTAACATGATAGTTTTACATAAATATCTGTCATTTAAAATTGAAACTGGCTTACTTCTCTTCAAATTCTGAAACAATGTTGTGCAAATGTGGGCTACTACCTTTAAAGAAGAGAGAGTTATTATCTGAATCATTTTTTTTTTCTGCATTTGAGGATTTGTGACCTACAGTACAATCTTTAAAAGTATTGCAAAATGTAAGTAATCCATCTGTATTATTAAAAGTTAATATCCCAAATTTCACATTTGGTGTGAAATGTAGCCACAACTCACCCTCACAGTCCTTGTTCTGAATGAGATGGCTTTATTCAATCCTAGCTGGCAATATCAAAACTCTTGAAATAAGCCATTTTGTACTTGTAGATCCATTCTGAGCATGATCAGATAAAGGTCATTCGGGACACAATCTAAACCCACTGATAAGAGTACTTGATATGTGCTAATAATTATGCACTCATGGTGTATTCCATGATATCCAGGTGGAAATATTCTTTTCAAAATGGGAAATAAAATCTATTTTAAAGCAACAGTGAACTGATCCTTATTATGATGTATTTACATGTACAACAGCGCCAACTTATGGCTACTCAAAACCAGAGACTCTTAGAAACATTACATTATATCCTTTGTGGCTTCTCGTGAATTTCCTTAGCATGAATACAAATACATTTTAGCAGATGTTACTCAAAAAATAAAGCTCTTATTGATCAGAATAGAGCATGCTGGGAGCAAAAGGGGGACAAAATCAGTATTTTAGGACTGAGAGGGTGCTATTTCAAAATCCCATACAAGGGTGCCAGTTTGCTCTGGCTTTATGAGGCACCTCTGCCACAAATAAGGAGTAACTATTCTGAGTGCACAAGAAGGAACTTCTCCATGCTTGAAATATCTATGGATCTCTGAGGTCAATCGGGAGATGACCTTGCTACAAACTGGCTTAATATACTGTAGCATTGTTTTTAATCAGGTAGAGGAATACCAAAAGGCAGAGAATAAAAACTATATAATTTAAAAAAAAATAAAAATAAAAATATATAATTTCATTCACAGCTGTGGTTGGGAGATTTGGCACTCCTTCTCAACAGGAAACTTTTGACCAAAGAATTGGATCCAACTTTCCCTGACAAGCCCTCTGGTAAGTTCAATAAGTAATTGTTTTTATCCTTCAAGTTTTTTGCACTTGAATATTCATTCGATCTTAACCTGTTCATATGTTTTGATAGGATTTCATATGCATGGATGTTGTTGGTATTAGATTGTACTTTGGTTATTTGTTGAAATGATGGTGGAATGACCCTGATCAAATCATAGTATTCTTGATGGGCTAGCTCATTGCATTCATGCTTGTGCATCTACATGTACATGTACATGTATGTTCAAACAAATTTTTGGAAATTCTGGACCAGAACTTTCTGAGCTTATATCTTTGCATGAACAAGTGTTTAAAAAAAAAAAAAAAAAACCCAAACAGTAATCATTGTGTACAGTATTAGCATGCAGTATCAACAAACTGTAAATTGAAAATTTGCTGAACAGTTCAGAGTCTTTCCAATTTGTATCCCTCTCACAGTGATGCCAACTGTTCTTTTTTTCTTTTCTTTTTTTTCCAGTATTTTTAAACTTTTTTTTTTTTTTTTTTTTTTTTTGGGGGGGGGGGGGGGGGGGGGGGGAATACTGCACGTTTCCAAGCAAAATACATTTTTTCCCGAACTTCAGTTATTGTACAGTTACATGGCTATAAAGTGACATGTAACTCTTTATCCACATAAAAATTCAAATACATATTTTCATACATAAATTTATAGCAAATTTCTTAAAAGGTTGGCATCTCTGCTCTCATCACACTGAACGGTTAATTTTGCTCTAATCACAGATTACCCCATGTGTAAGATGAATGGTTCAGTGAGGAATCTTCTTAAGAACCTGATGGACACATACCCTGAGAGAATGCTCAGTATGTTCTTCCAGCACTGCATCAGAGAGATCGAGAATGATCTTCCAAAAGGTAAATTCCTTTTGGTACTTGACTTGTTTCCTCAAGGCTTTCTGTGGGAAAAAAAACACAAAACAACAATTTCTTCATAAGCTACTACACTTACACAGCATTTTGAATTTGATGTGATTAACTACAAAATTACCCCAGAATTTATTTTCCCGTATTGCTGTTGAACTTGCTGTGTTCTGTCTACATGTATTTTTACCAGTGCCTTTGTACGGTGGATAGACATTGCTCAGGAGTTTACTAAGTAATCTCATTATTGTTTTTATTAACCCATTCATGACAGGAATTATTTAAAGCCCAATTTGATGAGCTGTTATTCTTCAAATTGGCAACATTAACATTTTTATTTTATTACTACATTTTTCTTATATTACGTCATGTATCTGAAATGAATATAAATTGACAGAAATTATGATGAGAAGTCAAAAAGTTGCCAGTTTGCAGGGGAAAATGGTGATTTTAAACTTTCTATCACATTGCCAATTGAAGGATTTTAATGCTTATTTCCCTGTAAAAAATTTTCAGCATCAAATAACGAATATTGACGCAACCAAAATGGGCACAGTTTGTGTAAAATTTTTTGCTCTTTCTGCTCATGTATTTGGTATGATTTTTCGGGCTCTGCATCAAAAGATATTATGCCAAACCACAAAATGTGGACCTCTGTCACGAATGGGTTAAAAGGATGTACAATTTTTTTAGTAAGTTTTACCTTGCTGTTATTTATGACAGCTTGTCATTACAACTGGTAGTCATTTACAACCTGGGACTTGCATGATGCAGACTAAGATGAAAATTTTGAACATTGGTATGATATATTGTATGTCATTCACTGAGAAAAAAATGATGATTTCTTACAAATTTGTTACTTCGAAAGGAAATGCCGTGAATGGATATCGGATCTTCCTCCAGCTCTTGGCAGTGGAACATCCACACTTTGTCACGAATCGCATCTCAGATGTAAGTCACTGTGGATATCATGTGGTTTATTCTCAAGATGATGATGATGATGATCATGATGATGATGATGATAATGATCATGATGATGATGATGATGACTATGATCATAATGGTGATAATTACTATGATCAAGATGATGATGATGATGGTGGTGATGGTGGTAATGTTAATAGTGATATTGAAGATGATGGTGATGGTGATGGTGTTGATGGTGGGAATGTTAACGGTGATATTGACGATGGTGGTGGTAGTGGTAATATTATTATACAGATAATGAATGTTTATGAGTGCAATGGACAGAATATTTCATGAGGTGAAAGATGAAATGATCCATTCTACGAGGCGCAGCCTCGTTGAATGGATCAATAATTTCATCTTTCACCGAATGAAATATTCTGTCCATTGCACGAATGAAAAAACATTCATTATTTATTTTATATGACACCTAAAAATAGATCAAATCGCAATAAATCAATAGCGCTATACGCTAGCGTGGTGCATGCATGCACATTGCAAACGCAAGCGTTTTACGTACGTAGTGTGCTGGGCTCTCGGCGTTCGTGCAATGGTGCAAATCGTATGGATCCAAGATTGCACGGTAAATGGAGCCACAATTGCACGAATGATGATGTCATAGTGCAATGGGACAAATGATCAATATCAAACAACCAATCAAATGACAGGGATCTGTTCAGGTGTCATATAAATGGTGATATTAACTAGATGTTGATGGTGATGGTGATAGGGTTTGTAGTGCTGCTGATGATGATGGTAATGGAAATGGAATGATTATGATTATGATGATAGTGATCTTGATGATGATGATGGTGATGAGGGTAATGGTGGTGGTGGCAGTGGTGGGGGTGATGACATTGATTTTAGTACAATGATCCATAGAAACTCCACCTACCATACCAACCCGGTCTGCAGGCACAGCGCCTAATTGACACTTTAGTTTAAATGCCTTGTGAAGCCTAGCAAGACTGCCTACTGGCTATGTCAATATCTGGAGCAGCTATAGTACATGATCTCATACTCAGACCTCTATAACGTGTTTCAACAGATCAGGGTTTGTGCAGACGAATACTAATTTACCATTTAACATTTGTGTACATTTTTAAACGGCAAGTTTCTTTTTTTTAAATTTTGAAATACAGTATCTTGAAGTGTTCAAGAGAAGACAGAGTGACCGAGCCACTTGTCTCACCATCCTGTGGGGCTGCATTCAAGCGGGCCAGCATGACCCAGTCATCGGCCTACAAGGTGACAGATTCTCTTCCATTTTTTTTTTTTTTTTCTGGTTTAGGGCAATTCCACATGGGAAACACAATCAGCTAACTTCAGATTTATAGTAAAAACAAAACCTTGATAGTCCTGAATAGCCAAATCCTTGCCTTAAAAGAAGCTAAAACAAAGAATTCCACCATCTTGGTCAGTATTGGTATAATTGTTTGATTTTATAAGACATTTTTATGCCTCCGCCCACTGTGGTGGTTGCCGGAGGCATTATGTTTTCGGGTCGTCCGTCCGTCCGTCCGTCCGTCCCTTTTTCGTTCTCGTGATAACTTAAGAACCGTTTGACGGATCAACTTCAAACTTGGCTCGTGTATGCATATGGGAGGGACAATGATCTGATTAGATTTTGGAGTCTCAAGGTCAAAGGTCAAGATCATAGAGTTAATAATACACATAAAAATGGCTCGTTCTCGCGATAACTTAAGAACCATTTGACAGATTGGCTTCAAACTTGACTCATGTATGCACATGGAAGGGACAATGATCTGATTAGATTTTGGGGTCACAAGGTCAAAGGTCAAAGGTGATAGAGGTCATTATGTACAAAGAAATGGTTCGTTTTCACCATAACTCAACAACCATTTGACCGATCAACTTCAAACTTGGTTCATGTATGCATATCGGAGGGACAATGATCTGATTAGATTTTGGGGTCTCAAGGTAAATGGTTGAAGGTCATCGAGGTCATTATGTACATAGAAATGGTCCGTTCTCGCGATAACTCAACAACCATTTGATGGAGCAGCTTTATACTTGGCACATGTATATGGGGGGACAATGATGTGATTAGGTTTCTTGGTCTCAAGGTTAAAAGTCAAAGGTCATAGAGGTCATTATATACATGAAAATTGCTCGTTCTTGCAATAACTCAACAATTCTGGGACGGTTCATCTCCAAACTTGGCTCATTTATGCATATGGAAGTCTCATAATAGTCTCATTAGATTTGGGGGTCACAAGGTCAAAGAAGTCATTTTATACATGAAAATAGAAAAATCAACATGAATGTGCCATATATTTCCAATCTGGCAGTGGCGGAGGCATAAATTTTGACTGTGCGCGATCGAGGATTTATCTAGTTGTTATTTGAAAGTGGTGCCAGCATTTTCTAGTAATTCTGGTACCAAGATACATATACCAAAATATCTTGAATTAATGTCGAAAACTGTTGGAATGATAGAGTACAGGTGAAAGAATGGGCATATTTTCAGAGTATTAAATGATAAGAAGGAAGGCAGGGTACAAAATAGGCACACAAACGCTAAAAATGTGAGTAAAGGAATTATAGATTGTAATTCTGTTACTGTGGGATTGCCTATCAACATTTGGATTTTGTTTCTGCCCCCCCCCCCCATCCAGCTTCCTATTTATATAATATCTCCAAGACGACACACAGTTCTTTATACATGACACCCCATACTACATGTACTGCCAACTCGTATGTTAGTATCATGTAGCCTCCTCCCCTGGCTGCTATTGACTCAAGCATTCTCACTTGTGAAAGCTGGTCCTTGCATTTATCTTGATTACTTGATTTCAATAATGTCTATGTATTGGGGGTGGGGGGGGGGGGGATTCACTTGTCATATTTTATGTGTGTCATGTTGTATATTATTCTTGCACGAAGAGCTTATACTATTTCTCAATAAGTGCATGCAGAAACATCTGCTCATAAAGGAGGAAAAAGAAAGAAAAAAAAAATGGTTTTACGCATGTATAGTCCTTACAACAACTTTATTATGAATGAACAGGGTGTATTCTCATTTTCTTTTGTAGGGGGAAGATGACGAGGGGGGTGAGGGATCCGTACTTCTGCCCTTTGCATGCCCATTGTCCTCAGATAAGGCACATCATATTTGCTTACATTCCAGTGATAAAGGTGTAATGAATGAATACATTGTTGGATAAATTAAATGTAGGAGGGCTAGGAGTTCGTCAGAATTTCACGAGTGTGGTTTAATCATTATTATTTTTTTTTCTTCCGAATCTTTTTGTTTTGTCCAGTTTGGAGTAAGCTCATGCTCCCTCTTCTTGGCTACAAGATGGTATCCCCTTATGCCATTGCTACACTGGACCGTTTCTTAGGGTAAGCATTCAGGAATCAGTGTTGCATTGAAAGTAATTGAGTGTCGATTAATATCAGAGTGGAGAGATGATGGAGTTTTTGATCTGAAGCCTCTTAAATAGAAATTATATTTAACCTGTTGAGTACTGAGCCCCAGATAACTCAGGCTGGGGTCTATGGAAAATGTGTGTTATACCAACATCAAACCGTATACAATAGGTTGAATGCAGCTTTAAAGAATATGAAGCAACCTGATTTTAAAGCACTGGGGGTTGTTTATTTGGTACATGGTTTGTTTTTTGTTTGTTTGTTTTTTGAGGGGGAGGGGTAGGGTTTTTTTTTTCAGTTTTCTAGAAACACATTTTTTTTGTATATCTGAGGGCTGTGATGTTTCTTAAAATAGAAAATGGCATATTTCCTCTTAAACCCGTTGAGCACAATTTGATGCAGTATAACACACATTTTCCATAGATCATATCCAGAATTATCATGGGCACAGGGTTCAAATGGACAAGTGTGTTGTGGTCCTGAAACAAGGCCAACGTAGATGCTCTTTTGATCCATGGCTGTATCATTGTTCAGTTTTAGGGATCACTTCAGATTTGTCTTTCACTAGCTAACAGGGAAATAAAGCCTTTGATGTCCTAAGGGTAGTCCATTAATCACCTTCCTGCTTCTTTGTGTTCCTTTGTTCCTTTGTTCCTGTTGGTGTTAAAACAAATCTGGGATGTAGCACTTTAACTTTTTTTTCCTCTCCCATATTAACAGACAGAAGTTGGATGAGAAGCGTGCTAGCCAGGTGCTTGGCCCTAACGAGTTCTTCCCCATTCTAGACTATGTCTTCACACCAAACAACTCACTCCAACCAAAGTAAGTCTCATGTTCAAAGGGAATACTTGGAGTTTCTCAAAAATTGATTTTAACTACATACACTATGAACATGGCGGACAAAGAAAGCGGACAAAATAAACAACCTCTCATTCTACCCTTCAAAATGGTTCTGGTAGTCAAAAGAACATCCCTTCACAGCTATTATGTTTAATCATGTAGTTCCAGGTGAATATGCATGTGACACCTGTTCCACATTTTTTAGACAATAGCAGAGAAGGGATGTTCTTTTGACTACCAGAACCATTGTGAAAGGTAGAATGAGGGGTTGTTTATTTTGTCCACTTTCTTTGTCCGTCACGTTCATAGTGATATACGTACACCTGCAATTCTCATGTTACATACTGATCACTCTTGGCCATCCCATGTAGAGTCCTTCTGGACCTCTACCTCTGCTGAATCTAGGAAGAACAAAGTCATTATAATAATGTCTCTGAATAGAGCTTTCCAGCTTTATTTTTCTTTCAAACTTTTTATTTAAATATTTGTTGAAATTCTTTTTATTTGTATGTTGTTCATTGTATTGCAAAAATTTCATGTTTATTGTTGTATGTATTTTGTTATCTTTTTTATGAGTGGAAAAATCTTGAAACTTATATGCTTGTTTTCTTTGTTTTAAATCCTATATCTTTTTTTAACCCATTGCCAGTGGGGATCAGTGGTCTGTGTTATGCCTATGGGAATATTAGAATGAAGTACTCAAGTAGTTAATGAAACCAGATCAAAGCAAAATGAATATCTGTTCAGATTGAATTTCTAGATTGCTTTTAGTGAAACCAGTGTTATTTTTTGTTTCTTTGATTTTTTGTTTGTTTGTTTGTTTTTTTTTTTTAAAGTATGAGACTAGTATACAAGGTTATCGTTTTCAGCATTGTATTTTTTTTTTCATGAAAACATATCGTGATATTTAGCTTCACCTTTCAGGCACTTTATTTTATTTTTTTTAACTTTTAATGATAAAAACAGTTGTAGCTTTCTTAAATACTATATGTGTATCAAAAGTTAAGATGAGTTTTCTGCCAAGGGCGCAGAAGACTAAAAAAAAGCCTGTTTCCTGGAACTTGGGTGGGTAACAACATGATGTGATCATGTCGTTATCTTATTTCTTACTGTGTTTTTGTCTTCAGCTTACAGAAACAACTACTGGGACACTACCCAAGACTAAAGGTACAGTAAAGTGTCAGTTTCATGCTGTTTTGAATTTATTATTGTTCAGATAAGATGAAATGAAATAATTCTTTTGCATAGTGTTAAACAGCATATAAAACAGAGATGAATTTGGAATTATCCATGCAAAGGCCACTCAGAACAAAATGTATTGAGTCATTAGTGAACATCCAGTAATGCAATGACAATATTCTTTGCTTTCATAGCACATTTCTATTAGGCATTGCTGTAAGCTTTACACAAATGATAATGAAAATAAATGGAAAAGTTAAATGAGAGTCTTATGGGTGTTGCAATCAATTGCAAATAATTGCTAATTTTTAAACAACCATTCTGATTGGCTCAGGGCCTGCCCTTTTAAGAAGACTGCATGCAACAATGATTTTGATTGCCAGTGACAATCAGTTGCAAATTGCAATCGATTGCAACTTTCTTGCAACACCCTATTAGACATGTAGTACTGTATGATAAGTTTTACACAGGCCTGCAATATATTTTGAATGCTGGAACTGTTTTATTCTTTTCATCCCGAGAAAAAGAAAGTCTGCTTATATTTGTAAATCAACTCCCTTCCCATTCTCAATAGAAAGGCTCAAATAGAAATTGTGTAGTAGGTGATTTGATTTTATGTTCCTGCAGAGCATCGCCTTCCGTGAGAATCCAGAATCCAACCTGAGGAATTTCTTCCCTTCACTGCTTGCCAGAACAACAGATCACTGTCCTGTTGCTCTCAAAACTGAGGTAATACTGTTTATTCTTTTTAAGGGTACACATTTTTGATCAATTTTGCTATTTTGTATTGTCCTGTGAACAAACCTTTCATGTAATTAACCTAGTAAGACCCTTAAAAAGAGCTGCCAACAGCTGCGGACACTAGTGTTGTCTCAGCGATGTCCGGATTTCCATTCAGAGAACATGTTAGTGCAAGTGGATTGTGGATACGTTATGGAGTTTCAGTGTTTGTTTGTTTGCTTTATTATTGTGTTGAATGTTGATTCTTCATGATGAATTTGCTTTACTGGTGTTTTTTTTTTTCTCCAAAGGAATAATCATTTGAATTGAAAATGTGAGATCAAGTCTTTAAGAACAGTAAAGAGAGTTAATGAAAAAAAAGGAAAGAGATGAGATACTGCAGAAAGTTCCAAGTGTGAACGTGTAGTTTATAAAACCAATAAGAAGATTATTCCTGAAGATTTGAAGCAAAACAAAACAAAACAAAAAGAAAAATCTTTGTGCAGTAGAGGATGTGAATTTCACATGAAACCTTTAACAGTCTGTCCCTTTTGGGGGGGAGGGGGATGTTGTTGTTGGGGGTGCTATTGTTTATGGTAGATGATATGAAACATTTTTAAAACTGCTGAAATTTGTTTATCTTTCCTCTCTTTGTAGCTACTGGAGTGCCTTGTATATTGCCTGTGCCAGGATCAGCATTGCTTCAGCGAATGGCGTCAGATGTACGACACCCATATGAAGCAGTCGAGTGTGCTGATGAATCATATCATCAAAGTCTGGGAACAAGTCAAGGTAACGGGGAAGAAGGATGGTCTCGTAATGATGATGCTGATGATGGGTAGATGGGTAGATGATGTTAATGATCATGATAATGATGGTGTTGATGATGATGGTGATGATGATGATGATGATGATGATGATGATGATGTTGATGATGTTGATGGTGGTGATGATGATGATGATGGTGGTGACGTTGATGATGTTGATGATGATGATGATGATGATGATGATGTTGATGATGATGTTGATGGTGATGATGATGATGATGATGCTGATGATGATGATGTTGATGATGTTGATGGTGGTGATGATGATGATGACGATGGTGCTGTTGATGATGTTGATGTTGATGGTGTTGATGGTGATGATGTTGATGGTGATGTTGATGATGATTGTGATAATTATGATAACAACACTGATTTTGATGCTCAGGATGCTTGTGATGTTGAGGAGGGGGGGGGGGGAGGATAAAGATTTTGATAATGATGGTAATGACACCTGTGATGATTAACAATACTGATAGTGAGAATGATGTGGCAGAGGATGAGGATGATTGTAATGATGAGGAGGAGGAGAAGGAGGAAGATAATACCAACAACACTGATGGTAAAGCTAATGGTTATTGTGATGGTGATCATGATAAGGATGATGATAATGATGATTGTAATGATGACAAAGATAACATTAGAGGAAGGGTAGGAGGATCATGGTAGTGATGATTGATAACTAATAGTAAGGCCAAGTAAAAAAAAATTATTAGTTTCTCGTCCCCGCCTGCATCGTTAACTGATAAAAAGACAAAATTTCGATTGCTTTTCGCTGTTTCCAGCTGGTGAGCCTCACACATGCACAGCCTACATGTACATATTGTACCGTACTTAAAAACGACTGGAAATTAGACTACCCAAATAGCATTGTGCAGTGGATCGGCCATTTTTAAATCCATCGCGTTGACTGTATCCTGGTACCTAAAAACTGTTGTTTTGGAAAAGGCAAAAAGAAAAAAAAAGGGGGGCCCTCATCCTCCCCTTCTCAAAAAGTTAGGACGAGAAACTTATAATTTTTTTCACTTGGCGTAATAATGATTTTATTCTACCTTTAATCAGCTTCCCAAGAAGCTTCTCATGGAGACAGTGCGAGCATTCAGTGTGACAAATGAAGAACAGCTTGCATTGAATCAGGCCAGTATTAGACGTGTTCACATAGCAGAGTGCAAGGTTGCTTGTGAGGTAAGCAACATCGATGAACCTTTTTTCCCCCTTAATATTATACTAACCCTTTGAGCACGAAGCCCGATATACATGTACGTGTAATTTAGGCTGGAGTCTATAGAAAATGTGTGTAACTTCAAAATCAGATTGTGTCCAATGAGTTTATAAAAGAAATACTCTTACTGGTAGCTTTAGGCATTTTCAAAGGACGTGTTAAACTACTCAGAATTTTCAGCATTCAGTGTGACAAAATAGTGAAGGACAGCTTGCCTCGAATCAGGCCAGTATTAGACGTGTTCACATAGAAGAGTGCAAGGTTGCTTGTGAGGTAAGCAGCATCAATCAATACCCTTATTTTCCTTTAAAATAGATTAATGAAAAAATGCTGTTACAGGCAGGTTTTTATGTAAGGTAACATTAAATCAATCAGAAATTTAAAAATCAATCTTCAAGCAGAAGATGGAACGACAATGTTATATTCTAGTGTTTGTGAAGCATAGATTCACATCAAAGCATTTGATGGTGGGGCAAGCCCAAGGTGTTGGTACACATGTCCTATAGACATCTTAGATGTATTACATGTGTATTACATGCTATGAAAGTTTAGAATACAGTGAAACCTGTATGTAAAGACCACCCAAGGGAGACAAGAAAAGCGGTCTTTATGAGCAGGTGGTCTTTATGGACAGGTTCCTTTAATACACGTTTCAATGGGAAAAACTATTCAAGGGAAACAAAATTTGTGGTCTTTATAGACAGGTGGTCTTTCTATACAGGTGGTCGCTAAAGAAGGTTGACTGTATTATCATTATTATAACCACATACTTATACCCTCATATCACGAACGATATGTCTCTATGATACACAATTGATGCTTCCTCGCCTGTAAAGCATGTTTTGATGCTTTCTGCTCGGTTATAGGCTGTCATTCTCTTCAGAATTAATTCTTTTGAGAAAGATTTATATCTGTCTGTCCAGGGTGGTGTTTCACGAAGACTAAGATTGACTAAAATAAAACTTAACTACGGCTGGCCACTCATGCCACTGTTTTCTTTCACCATGGATCTCTCGAAGGATTTGCAAATCATGGTAAAACATCTGCAGAATTGATAATTTTTTATAGTTGATTGATGAAGAAAACAAAAAAAGTAAATTCTGCAAATTTGTGACCATGATTTGCGCATCCCTTGAGGGACCAATGGTGAAAGCAAACAGTGGCATGAATGGCCTGCCATAGTTAAGAGTGATTTGAGTCAATGTTAGTCTTTGGGAAACACCTCCAGGTGTTTTTTTCCTGGTTGGCAGGTTGGTCGCAACATTTTCCCATATATCTCTGTCCTTTGCCATTCTGTAGAGTTCTTTTAATCCAGGGACTAATGTTTTTCCATGTTTCCAATATTAACCCATTGCTTACTGGAACCGGGTCGTCCCTGCACTAAACCGATGGGTTTTAGAAAATTAAGTAGTCATTGGCTTAACTTCTGTTTTGTTTTTATTTCCAACACTTCAGGAATTACTGGAGAAGATGAGCAGTTTCAGGATGCCATGGAAAACCTTGGTCTCCGTTGTCTTTCTTGCCATCATGACCTTCTTAGTCCTGGACTTCTTTACCAGCAATGGCTTCCAAGGTAGGACTTCCTTTCCATCTTCTCATATCTTTCTATGTTCTTTCTTTCTGGTTTGAAAAAAAGAATGGAGTTTCCATACTTTAGCAAATACATGGAAAATTTTGATTTGATTTGAATTGATTTGAAATGGTTTATTAAGATAAAAATCAATCGTGGCTCAAAAGCCGAATTACAGATTTTGTACAATTAAAAAAAAAAAAATGGAATCAGTAACTGAAACAATGAACCCAACTAAAGCAGTATACATGAATTATGGATTTTGACATTATAAAACATCATTGGAATTTGGAATTTGATAACAATTGCTCGGTGGTACTCGGTGGTACACGGTGGTACCAAGAATAAAAGTAATATATATGTAGTCAAACTCGCTTAAGTCGATGTCACACAAGTTGAATTTTGCCCACGAAACAAAGGGAAACAGTGACAAATCGACTTCTGCTTTATAATTCTTGAAAATATGACTTCCATGGAAGTAAAAATTCTTTGTACATCAAATTCTGTGTGAGTGAAAGTAATTTCTGCTGTCCACACAGATTGAACTTGTGGGGGTGAACTTTTACAGTGGACATTCAGTATTATGAGGGCCTTGGGACCATGATTATTACTTTGTTATGTGAGGGTTAAAAAAAAAGAGAAAAAAAAGAGGAACAAACATGTAGAGACATGGAACCAGAAAAATTATTTTCTAAAGAGTCTTGTTTTATACTATCCCTCGTATTGCATTTCCACTGTCGTAGCAACTATTTGTATTGGGTAAAAGAGTTACAGAACCTGAACATGTGTGATACCACTTGGTGATGAATCACACATTTTTTGTTTTCCTTTGATAACCATCAGTCAGCAAGGTACATGTATATCCCTCTGTATTTATCCCTACAAGGCAGTGCCACTTCTCTTGTAGGAATGGATGCAGAACATAAACTTAATATGGTTTGGATAGCGATTAAAGTTGTGTTGTTGTTTTTCCTTCTTCATTTTAGGCTCCAGGACAGAGACATTCCTTCAGAAGTCAGGTCTTCTTGCAATTTCCAAACATGCTTGGACCAAGATTTCTCTATTTACTATGAACTTTGTGAGGTAGGTGATTTTGATGGGGCAGATACTGTAAAAGCAGAAATATTCGTGGCACATTAATTTTCGCGGATTTTGTGTGTTTTCGGCGGGCGCGAATTCTAGAACACGCGAAAATATGAGCATGATTGATTTCTTGTGCTTCAATGTTTTGAACGCACGCTCTGGACAGCTGATTTTTAGAGAGTGTGTGTACGGTACTAGTAGTTGTGTCTGTGGTATGCATCTGAATGGACCCTGCGTATGTGTGAAGCAATAAATGGAGCGGCACTGCTGTGTACAGTTGTGTGCCTAAAGTGACTATTTTCGAGCTAAAGTTATAGCTCAGGCAGAAAAATACTTTTCATGCGTTGAAATATGAAATCGAATCTTGCAGTTGCGCTTTAGTTTTGCAAGTGAACAATTCCGCAGCGCGAATATGTTTTGGAGTCGCTCAACGCGAAAAATTAATCTCGCGAAAATAACAGCGTTTACAGTAAAGACAGAAATTATATGAAATGGGAGTCAGGCAATGTATGACATGCTAATAGTATTCGAGGTAGCAGCATCAATGAACTAGATTTCCAGTATTAAAAGAGCAATGCTGGTGTCTATCATGAGCATTGCTGCTACTATGAGGTTAAAGAGAAGCTCAAGCTTTGGGAGGAGACGAAATATACATGTAATTTGTGAGCTTTGTCAGTCCTTTCATGTCAAGTTTGGAAGAATATAATAGTACAAATGTCCCCTGAAAAGAATTACTCTTCAAATGACTTCATAGTTGAAATATTACAAGAAACAGCTTGAATATCCAGCTTGATCATTTGTGTGTTGTGTTTAGTCCCATATACCCATTTCTGTGTGCAGTGCACATGTTTTTCAGCAAGATTTGAGTTGAGCTCTTATTACTGTGATGATGTCAAAACCTCTGGATATATCATCAACCTTTGTTTACTATTTAATCAGCCTTTCCCAATTACTTTGAAAGGGTTTCTTTCACATCGTAATTGCATGAACAGAATTCTAGTTTATCTTTAATGAAATTTGAAAAAGAAAATGAATTTGATGATATAAACAACTGAATTTCCACTCAAGCAATTCCAGCTAATATGGATAAAATTTTATATTTATTGTTTCCTTCATCACCATTATTCTGAAAGGCCCCAAATGAAGTTTCAGGTCTGCTTTTATGAATAGATTTGACTTCTCTTTTACTATGCATCTGAATTCACTGATTGATACTTACTTTATTCATATCCACAATCATTTTTTTTGTCTTCATCAGTTGGCTCCAGGTCAATGCACCCATCTACTATGCCAGAGTGAGTGAACTCTGTGGACCGTACCTCACCCTAGCTCTTGAGAAACTCTACGACCTGTGGGCGTGGCTTGTTACTGTGGCAACACCCCTAAGGGAATGGATTGCAGAGAATGCCCCCATCTACCTGGATTGGGTAAGGTTATGCAAATATTTGTTATGATTATGCAAATAGATATTTTTCTGAATTGATTTATGTTAGGTTGGTGATATCAGGGGTTGTCATGCTGCATTTAAAGCCGTAGAAGTCATTGACCCCTTGACTTGTCGGAATTTGGGGTATCAGTAACTCAATATCATTTGTATATTTCAAATTGTCATAAAAAAACATCAACAATTTATACATCCAATAACAAAAATGATAATGCATATGAATTACATAAACACAAGCATTCAGAGGAGCCAGCAGAGGCCATTGGCCCTCCAAAGCCTGGACTCTTTAATGGTGAAGGTAATTTTTTGTCACTCCAACTTGACACTTTAAGTGCATATGTAACTGACCTGTGGATTATTTGATTAGCGGTTCCAGTCCAAGGTGTATGGCCAGTGTCCCTTAGAATGACATGAGTCTTCATTTCAGTTGGTGTAATACTTTGTGTTAATTTTGCTAGTTAACTGAATTCATAATGCAGAATCATTCTCATATTCAATATTATGTGTCTACCAGTCATGATTTCAAAGCAGTTTCTCAAAGAAAGGCAATTCTTTTTGTGAAAGTGAACATTTCTGTGAAATTTCTGTAAAATTTGTGTTTCAGTTTCTAGCACAGACTGTTGAGATCCTGCAGCTTTTGATGGCATGGTTGAGCCAGGTCTGGGAGGTTGTGTCGGAGTATGCAGTCGCTGGCTGGATCATAGTGGCGCCGTACCTGCAGCAAGCTTGGGACCTGACGGTGTTCTACATGGTCCTGGTCTGGGATGCTGTGTCTCCAGTCCTAGACCAGACATGGGTCATGCTAAAAACTATGTTCAGGTAAGAGAAAGAGGAACATACTCGAGGGCTACTATTGGATTAACCTGTTCATGACACGATTTACTTCAAGCCTTTCTCGATAGATTTTTTTTTTGTAATTAGCAACACCAGTATTTTCCTTTTCTTGCTGCATTTTTGTTTTAACAAGTCATGTATCGTCAGAATTCTGCATTAAATATGAATTAACAGAGAGTACATCAAGAAGTTCAAAGGTTGTCGATGTGCTTGGAAAACAGTGATATCTTAACTTTCCATTGCATTGCCATTTGCATTGCCCGAGTTAACTCGGGCTTTGTGCTCAACGGGTTACATGCAGCTAAACTTAATAAACATATTCATTTGAAGACAAACTTATATTTTGGTGTGTGTACATGTACCTTGAGGTTTTGGAATCATCACAGTGATAAGAATTCAACACATTCTTGATGAAAAGCACACACACACACTGCACACAGAAATATGTATAATGGGTCTGATGTTCGGGCAGAACATTCAATCTTAATATTGTCATATTTCGAATATGAGGGCATTTGACAACCAGTCCTTTACAAGGGACACTTCTATAATACTCTTTCATACTAGTACGAAAAGACTTGAGCTTACAGATTATCTTTCAGCTTCTCCCATGATTCAGGTTTCTCTGATTATCTTTGCTCCCCCCCCCCCCCCCCCCCCCCATCATATGCATCAATTTTTGTACTAATTCAGCAAACAAATTGAACTAAACAGTATAGTCATATAGTCATACAGAGAATTTTTTTTTTTTTTCATGCAGTTTTGGGATTATGCTGGTTTGTATGGCACTCCATAATAAAGAGTGGACTCATTTTCCTTTTAGAAAAAAAAAGGGGGGGACTGAAAAATGTCCTGCTCTGTTTGGACAAACATAGTAGAGGGGAAAATTAGAATCATGGAAGCTTGACTAAGTTGTTTTTTGACAATGTATTTATATTGTATGCACTCAAAAACAAAACTAATGAGGCTGGGTTTTTACGGGTCAGGGAATTTTGGGATAGTCAGGGAATTTGAAAATACTTTTTCCAGAAGCAAATGGTCAGAGATAGTCAGGAAATCCATCAGTTTTCTTCTGGAAAGTCAGGGAAAATCATTTGTTCAAGATGTTTTTGAAATAACCTTCAATTTATTAGAGAGGGAGTGAAAATTTTCAAATGTGTGCTTTCATGTGAGACCATTTGGTATTAAAAGTCCACAGTTACACTACTTTGACCAACCCCTTTATTACTATAATATATTTGTATACTGGTAGTACTATACTAGCAAGCTCCCCTGACAACTATGTATAAGTATGTATGACTGACCACATACACACTTGTTCTGAGGGGAGCTTGCTAGTAATGCGATGATGTATGTTTACACATTTTAAAGATGTAAAAATGGTCATGGAAATGTACAGTTTCCTGCTCTCGAAAGTCAGGGAATTTTGAAAATGTTTAAGTGTAAGAACTCTGTCAAGTGTTAACCATACTGATGGTAGCATTTGATGTTGAATAATTTCATATTTTTTGTCAGAAATGCTTCTTCTTCCAGTCTAATGGGGTGTTGCAAGAAGGTTGCAATCAATTGCAACTAATTGCTAATTTTGAAACAACCATTCTGATTGGCTCAGGGTCTGCCTTTTTAAGAAGAACATGCATGCAACAATGATTTTGATTGGCCAGTGACAATCAGTTGCAACTTGCAATCGATTGCAACTTTCTTGCAACACCACCTAAGTGAAGATCATGTTTAACCAGTTTTCCTTATTTTTCATTTTCAATTGCAGCAAGACGTAGACCCAGGCTTCCAGGTGAAACAGTAATCGAATCATCAAGTTTCATCTGGAAAAAGCAACTAACATAAAAATTAATTGAATTAAGAATTCAAATTGATTACCTCTTTACAGATCATAGTTTAAAGTCAAGCAAAAATTGTAATTGCTGTTTATGAGAGGTGTCAAGATATGAATTATGGTTTAGAATTTGTCCACTTTCGCAATGGCGCTTGTATTGAAACAGTGAAGTAATACAGAACTATATAACATAACTTATTCTATGATATGTACAAGCATTACCAATGATGCATTCTGTGAAAGGTTTGCCATTCAGAATTAATGTTGTGTAAAAGGTGTGATTCAACTTTATGGTCTCCTGTAAACTTATAAAATTTATTTTTAATGTAGTGGAAGTAATGCGGTGTGAAGTCGTAGTAGGCTATGGCCTACAGGAGACAGGAACTGAATTAGAGCTTTCAGTAGTCGGTGGGTTTACACTTCTGTCTTATGTCAATATTTGCCAAGCTCAAGTGCTTATTTAGTTAGTAGTTTGTCTAGATTTTGTTCCATTTTATTTGCCTCTTTGAGATATATTTGTTTCATGAAGCATATAAAACGATATAGTTTGTCATTATCACATTTATGTTCCGCTTTTGTTGTATGGCATGGAAGGTATTATGAAAGACCAAAGTACATTTTAAGTATCATATATTTATGTGAATTTGGCTATGACTTATTCAAGATAAGAGTATGCAGGTTTGTATTTAAGATGCAAATCAAATCATTGTACAGGGAAATCCCGATATAACGAGCTCGGCTATAACGAGGTAACGGCTATAACGAGGGTTTTGTCACGGTCCCAAATTTACTTACGTGTAAGTCTATGGCGGCATGAACCTGTTATAACGAGATCGGCTATAATGAGATATCGGCTATAACGAGCTAAATCCTGAACCCCTTAAACAAAGAAATACATTGATAATCATTCCCGTTATAACGAGCAAGCAAATTTCACTGCAGCTTTATCAACAAACCCCCCTGCTAAAATCATTCAGCAGAGATAACGGCAACGCTACTGGCACAAACAAGTCCCAGCTCGCTCAACTGGGCGGCCGATGCACGCAGATTACGTGTTTTTATTTGTAGCATAGTACAGTGCGTAACTTTTTTTTTCATATCGCAGAACAGGCAACCTCGATGGTGCGATGAACTTTCATGTCATCGGTAATTTTGGCGTCTGAAATTAGTAGTTTAAACACATTTTCTAATATTATCCAGAATATTATCAGCTAGATCAGAGAATGATATTATTATCAATGTCTCTGTAGCTGCAAAATGAGTTCATAAGTAGCGGCAGCAGACCTCTGTACATTCATGTATGTACATGTAGTCCCATACATACACTTTTTTGTTTGTTCTGATATAACGAGGTAACGGCTATAACGAGGAAAACCCTTCGGTCCCGACGACCTCGTTATACCGAGTTTCCCCTGTAATGGGATTTTGATGTGTACAAATCAAATCATTATTATGAGATTTTGATGTGTACATGTAGTCTGATACAGTGTAGGTGCATTTTTTTGTCGGCTCTGATTAACGCGTTGACAGCTATTGTGAAGAAAATCCTCGGTCCCGGACGGCCTTGTTTTATCTAGTTTTCTCTGTACCATGATCAGTTTCATGAACAAGTATTTGTAATGCACATGTATGTTTGTTTCATCTGTGCTCAATGCAGCATTAAATATTACATCTGTGTGCCTAGGCATAGAAGCCATTAAACTTTCCAGCTTTTATTCACATTATAAGGGTTTTTTTCAAGAGATCAGGGTAGAAAGGAATGAAATCATGGTAAGCATAAATCAGGGTCTTTTTTTTTACACACTTGCTCATATCATTCTCTACCTCTTACTCTTAGTATCTTCTCTTCTTCCTTTGTCTCTCTTTCTCACCCTCTTCTCACCCTTTTTTCTCTCCCTCTCCCCCTTTCTCTCTCCCTATCCCCACTCGCTCCCTCTCCCTTTCTATCTCTCTCTCTCTCTCTCTCTCTCTCTCTCTTTCCTTGTCTCTTTCTCTACCATTTTCATATCAGTCCTAACAGTCCTAACGTCACTTATGTCTATTTACAGAACTGCATTGTGCCTTCTCAGTCTAATGCATAATTGGACTTTACACTGTCAACTGAATAGTTTGATACTGCAAAATCAGAAAATCATGCGATTTAACTCTGATAAGTGCACGTTAAAAAGCTGAAGTATGTCTGTGTTCAATGCTATTGTCCGACTCTGTGAACTCTTAAATGCATGATTGCTTTATTAGAGGAAGTGCATATTTTAATTTATTTTTTGTTGTTGTTGTTTAAAGATCAATTGAAATCAGTTCTAGGAAAATGGGGACAATCGTCATCATTATAGATCATGTAATGTAGTACAATAGTCAAAGGGTTAATAAAACACAATTCACTGGTTGATGATATAATACATTGTACTCAGTCGCAACTTGTGTAAATAGTTATTACTTCATGCATTATGTGCTAAGTAGTCACAAGGACTATTGTTGACATTTTATGTCAGTGTTGAATGCAATGCTAAAAGTCCCTCAGTGCAAAACTGTATATAAGATTATGTAGTTTTAGAATGTACTGTATGCACATTTTGTAATTTTGAAAAATTCAAAGTTGATTCAGACTTTTATTACCAAAACTGTATTCAAATACAGGGAATATTCAATCAGTAATCATTAGAAAGGAAAGTAAATTAAATACACATGTATACAGTATTTCATCTTTAACTGCACTTTAAGTTTATCATGTCTTTTCTGTTTATTATTGTTACATGTCTGGCACTTGTTATTATCAGCTCTATGGTATATTTGATGATATTTAGGTATGAACGTGCATGTGTTTTTTGAAAAAGTGTGACATTGCATAAGTGAATAAATAACAATGCATGTGTTGCAAGGTTGGACAATTCACAAAAATAAATAAACTTTATTTTCTGAAAAGCATTTTGCTCAAGTACTTTAGGATGTCACTTATTTCGGGGTACGTTTCCTGTGTGTTTTTCAAAAACTTTGCGCTGTTCCTCGATGCTAATTCCCAGGAATTGACACAGATTTGGCACATAATTCTCCCCCAAGAATTGCTGGTTAGATATGTGACCCGCCGGCTCAAAATATGTTTTTTAGCAATTTTAAAATGACTCCTCATTTTCGCCCGATACAAATTGACCGCTTCATAGAGTGTTAGAGCGCTTTTATAATGCCTTCATTCATTCTGGCCTAAGTTAACAATTCATCGAGGTATTGAACTGAATTTTAGCGAAAAGAAGGAATAAGTCCTAATTGCCAAGTTGTGCCAAATTTTAGCCTAATCAGATAATTCCTTCATAGCATTTGCTACAGACTATTGAATACTGCACTGCGCTTTGGTCACACTAAGAGAGCTCCAGCTAAGCGCTCTTTTGTTCCGAACTTCAACATTGTTCAAAGGCTCTTTTCTCTGAATGGAGATTATCGATCATTAATTATCTAATGCTCTTTTGAGGGCGTTATTGTAGAGCAATTTAGGTGGGTCATATACCATTGGAAAGCTGAGAATCTCTACTTTCAAATGAGCTATAAAACTGAAAAATGAATTTTGGCGACTTCTTGGTGGTTTTGAGGCGGCGGGTCACATATAGTAAGACAAAATCTACCACTCTAGTATCTTTGTTCGTGTTAAAGTAATGGGGTCACTCCATAGGGTTGTGTCAACTTACACGGCAATGTCCACGTAACAGAGGTATGAACTCAACGCTTCAACACTGAAAATCAACTCCTCCTGAAAATTTTGGATGCAATGCACACATTGTCTTCTATTGTAAGTATGCCTGTTTCGCTGGATAATCTGTAATGGATTTACTGTGAAGCACATTTCCTTTTTACCTTTGTTACATGGACATCACATTGACCCAAAAATCGATTTGTGGGCAGTGCCATCACTGCGGTGTCCCCCATAGTGCGTATGTAATCCTTGTGCGCTACATTCGGCTGCGCCGCACTGTTGTATTTAACTCTATGGTAGGACACTGCAGTAACAGCTGGTCATCTGCTGCCCTCTACGATAAGCCGGATTGGTCTATAATATGAACACAAAGTTCAGTTTGTGTTATTTTAACCCACTGCCTACTGAATTATCTAGTTCCTATAGGCTCAATACATGGATCACCCAGATCATGTAGCCAGTGGGGCAATAAAACATGATTTGGGGTTACTTCCAAATTATCTGGTTACACCTTTCTTGTTAAAATTAGTATTGACAAATATTGCTTGTCTTTAAGTAAGGCTCTGTTTGTCAGTTCTGGGGGATGTAACATAAAGACATACAATCAATCTTTCAATCAACTGAAACTCTTTAGTACATGGCTTGCCATAGACTTACGATTGATATCAATCATAAGACTGATTGTATCTTTTGTGTTACAGGGCCCTGGTATGTTACTTGACCCCATGAACTGACCCTAATATAATTTTGATGCATTTACACTGTAGCCTATTTCATATAGCAAAAAGACACAGACAGCTCTGTAGAGTACAAGAAAGTAAACAGCTCAATTTTCTCACTGGAAATTCATGCTCCTTTAAATAATATAATTCTGGAGAAGATAGTCTCGTTGCTTCAGACATGTACTGTACATGGATTTCATAGATTTATGATATCAATTACAGGAAAACACACAAACACTAAAACATAATCCTTCTCTGGACTCCATGATTTTGAGGTGTCACCATCTTTATCTCAAAGAACTCGGATCCAGGCATATCAACCCTCTCGCAGACTACGATCATCAGACTCTCTACTCCTTCAAGTCCCCAGATCTCTGCACTCTTGGGGTGACCACAGCTTTTCCCACATAGGCCCCTCTCCTGAACAGTCTTTCCTTTCCTCTTCGCCAAGCCTCCTCTGCTACTTCCTTTAAACAGTCACTTAAAACATATCTATTCAATTTGTAATTTCTGTTTCTTCACATGTCATTCCTTATCCATGTTAAACTTAAAGTTAACCTTGATTAATTACCGGGTATATTGTGTTTCATTTCTAATTGTATAACTGTAATTTCTTTAATTTATTGTATTGTATTAAAATTTATGCTATATCTAATTCTAATTTATCTTTGTAATGTTTTCATGTAGTTTAATTTTGTTGCAATTTTCTGTTCATTCGTATAAATTTGTTTAATTTGCATGTTAATAGCGCCATGAGCGTCTCACCTGACGGACTTGAGCGCTTTATAAGAAGCCACCATTATTATTATTTTTATTATTATTTACAAACTTGTTGAAGACTAAGCCTGAGATACATGTAACACAACTAGGGTCTCTGGAAAATGCGTTATACAGAAATCATATCATGCTCAACGGGTCAATATCTTCAGGGTGTTTCACAAAGAGTTAAGTTGGACCTAAAATCGCACTTAAATTCCTAGTTGCGTGCTGTATATTACGCATCACCGCATTGGTCAAATCATGCTCAGGGAAAGTGCGCTATTGGGGAGTCTATCAATGAGATTACGTGTTAAATACCGGACACGCAATTGCGCTTACGCATGACTCTAAGTCCAACTTGGCCCTTTGTGAAACACCCTCTGATTCAGGAACTGGATGGCTCCTGTACTTTAGTACACTAAAAGAGGAGAGTGGGAAAGGATATTGCTAGTCCTAGGTATTTCTGCAGTCTTTCTTTTAATCTGGAGGAAGAAAGCTAATTCCGTGTGCAAGCATGACAATTACATGTATGCCCAACACAACTGGCAATGTTCAAGCTTTTGACTGAGTAATGTATTGTGCTTCTGATTTTTTTCTATGACAGCTCGTTATGATTAAGTTAAAAGTTATGTCCAGTTTTGGTAGGCCCTCAAAAAGTTTTTGTCAGATATTGGAATGAGGAATGGAGAATCACATGATCTCATACATGTATGTTTTATGCAAGACGGACCAAATGTGAGACTATATTTAATCAGGTTCAAGTCAATTATCTTTTTGCTGACAAAAACTGTACATGAGCTTTAAAATATGGGCTGTGAGCGCACTTTTGGATTCATCTGAGTTATTTAGGGGTAGCAAAGGCATCTTATGTTAATGTCATGGTGCAAAAGCACGCGTCCGGAACGCAAAATGCAAAATTTCTACTGTGACATACTGGAACAAAATTTTAGCAACGATCATGCCACAAGGAGATCATACATCAAAATACATGGTCTACATGCTACTCATGTAACTAGCAATCATTGTTTGAAAAATATGATTTTCAACAATTTTTCATTTTGCATTCCGGAGCATTCTTTCACACCACGACATTAATATAAAGGCCTAAAGTGCCAAGGACTGAAGTTAACTCACTGCCTATGGGAACCAAATGGTCCTTCTATTAAGCCTATGGGGAAAGGAGAATTCACTGTGAATCCCTTCAGTGGGGGGGTGGGGTGGGGGGGGTCGGGTCTTCTTTTCACTGCCCTCCATTTAACTCTGTCATTTACTAAATTAAATTCTAAATCAACTTCGGCTCCATATCCTCCTTGATACAATCGATCCATCTCTTCCTTGGTCTTCCTCTCATTCTCTTCCCCTCTCTTCTGTCTCCTGTAGTAAGTCTATGGAAATTACAGAATGTGGTAGTCAATGGATGAACCATGAAGTCATTGTTGAAGCACATGTCGTACAACCTTTCAAAAATTGAAAGAATTTGGTGATGCTTGAATGGGGCCTTCATCATCTACTGAAGAACATTTTCTCAGTGTTCTCAAACATGACATCAGCAAGCTCATCAATATCCTCTCCCCTGGATGCTGCCATCACTTCCAACACTTGACTGCAAAATCAGACAATGGAAAGAAAAGAAGTAAGATGCAAAAGGGAATGCCTTTTCATATTTGTAATTTTGAATGGCATCTATTTGAGTTTTTGGAAACATAGATTCTATATTATTACACATTTACAATATATCCGATTTTATAGTCTAATCAAAGTCTATGTCAGCTTCACAAATGATCTTTTCTCCCATGTAGAATCACTACTATTCTCTGAAATTCAGATTTGTAAATCCTGCAATTAACTATATGTATTCCAGACAAATTACTGCTCTGTAAAGTCTGCGTGTGAAGATTATGCAAACCAAAGCAACAGTTTGGAAAGGGTTTAACCATAAAGCATCGAGTCTTCATACATACATATTTCAGAAGCTGAATCTGTAGCCTAAACTTACGTGATGTGGCAAGGTTCGTTTCGTCCCTTCACACACTGTCCCTCCTCCCATTTCTCTTTCTTCTTTGTTGGGAACTTGGTTTGGACATGCTTGAAGCCAGCATGGGTTGGTTTTACCTCACACCATGGAGCATCTGCAACAGATACAATTAACCTCCTGACTACTGAATTATGTCATTCCCACAGAATTAATACAGGGGCAACCCGTGCCCGTATACAACAGGTTAACCCATTCGTGACAGGAATTATTTACAGCCTAATTTGATCAGCTTTCATTCTTCAAGTTGGCAACACCAACATTTTTATTTTATTGCTACATTTTTCTTATAAAACATCATGTATCTGAAATGAATATAAATTGACAGAAATTATGATGAGAAGTCAAAAAGTTGCCAATTTGCAGGGGAAAACGGTGATTTTAAACGTGCTATCACATTGCCAATTTAAGGATTTTAATGCTTATTTTCCTTTAAAAAATTTTCAGCATCAAACAACGAATATTGACGCAACCAAAATGGGCAGTTTGTGTCGAATTTTTTGCTCTTTCTGCTCATGTATTTGGTATGATTTTTAGGGCTTTGCATCAAAAGATATTAGGCCAAACCACAAAATGTGGACCTCTGTCACAAACGGGTTAATGAAAATGAAGCTTATTAGCTTTAGAAAAAATTACAGGGGAAACCTGTTACAAAGTACTCTGATATATCAAGATTCCTGATATAACAAGGTAATGTGCTGGTCCCAGGTCTTCATGTTCTTTTATTTTATCATCCTGATATAAGGAGATCCTGATATAACAAATCATTTTCCATGTTAAAGGGGGTGCCCAATGCTGAAACAATGTTAGTTCATTTAAAGGAGCATGATTTTATTAGCAGAAAATCATCTGCCTAAAGTTTTTTAAAAAGTCGTGTTGCCAAGGAAACCCCCAAATGTGGTAAGATTTCAGGATATTTCTGACCCTTCAGCTGTGACCCAGTTTCAACTGGGTACCCACTTTGACGTCAAAATGACGTCAAAGTACCTTGCCGCGCACTTCCAGCAAAATGCGCGCAAGGTATAATACATATTGTACAGTCCAGCGCGCAGCACAACAATGCGCGAAGCTGGGTACCCACTTTTACGTCATACCTCATACTCAATTTTTTTTTGTCAACTCGTGACTTTTTATGAGAAAATTAGCCAAAATGCATTGATTTCGATTGAAAATCATCAAATTTTTAATGTTATTCTTCTTAGAATTCTATTCTCGATCATATATCCAAAAACTTTTTACCATTGTGTAATCACTTTAAAAGTGAGTTTACACAGTACATGGAGAATGAATATAATTCAGTTTACTGGCAAGATAATAAAGGTTCAAACATGCTTTTTAAAATGAACATAATTAAATGCATGGTAATATAGGTCTATGGATGGAGGAAATTTTTATCAGGAGAAAAAAAAAAAGTCTAAAAAATGAAATAATAATAAAATTCTATCATTCAACGGATATCATCTGATTTTTTTTTTTATTTATTTATTTTTTTTAGCAAATGGAACACATGAAAATAAGGAGGCTATAACATGTCTCGCAAGTTTTTATATTTTCTCTTTCTAAGAATATCATTTAACCCATAGCAGCAGATTGTATTCTTTTTGAAGAATGCTAAGTATTACTTAATAATATAGGAGCAGAAAAAGAAGAAATCACTGCAAAATATGAGTCTATTTCCAACGCAATACATGGTGCTGCTCTTGAATAAAAGCAATTTTTTGTAAACTAATCAAGAAAATATCTAAATTGGCAATGCCCTGTAGAATATGTAATCATTATTTTCATGTAGAAATTGGCAATTTTTCTGTTTAATTTTTGTAAATTTGATTCAGACTTATTCATGTTATAAATTTATCTAGTTTTTCAAACCATGTAGGAGCTGGGAAAAAAAAAATC
Source organism: Echinometra lucunter (assembly GCA_029962745.1). Classification (NCBI taxonomy): domain Eukaryota; kingdom Metazoa; phylum Echinodermata; class Echinoidea; order Camarodonta; family Echinometridae; genus Echinometra; species Echinometra lucunter. Next base: position 8,006,016 of record CM057164.1, read on the forward strand.
AGTGACAATTTGGGGAGAGGAAGCCCATTAACCCATTGACTACTGAATTCTGTAATTTCAATAGTTTAATAAAGGGCCCAAGTGGTTCCAGTAGGCAAAAGGGTAACTAGATAGGCATTAATAAAACTCTGTACTGGGTTAGGGTTAATTATTACCTATACAAGACATCTGAGCAGGTCAATTTTTAAATCATAACGACTAAATTAAGAGAAAAGTCCATATCAATCAGAAAGCCAGGTCCATATTTCCTATATCACACATTTCTTCGCGTACAGGAAATTCAGAGCATGCGCAAAACAATCAAACTTGATTTAAATGCGCGATCGAGTGCGATAAAAATTTGCACATTACTGCGCGCAACGGAAGTCACTGGGAGTGAAGTCAAGAAAAAAACAGAAGGCATGGTAAGTACATGTATAATCATGTATAAACTTTGTAGAGCGCAGTAGAGTATATGCATATAGTAGCTGCGCTATATAAATGGACCATATTATTATTATTATTATCAACATTCATTTTTGTCATGAATTTGCTCAAGATATCTTGTAGATAATAATAGTAATAGGGACTGGCTTTTCGGAGATATGACTTTTATATATTGCCCTCACTAGATTCATATCACCCTTGGGCGATATGATCTAATTTGGGCAATATATGTCATATCTCTATTAAGGCCAGTCCATATTATTTGGATATACCACACTGACCTGTTTCAATCATCAGCCTGTCCTTTGGGATTGTACACATGGCTTCTATATTCTCAGCTGTTTTAAGGGAACTGAAAGCATGAAAACATGGAAAAGTATGAGTCATTTCATGGCTACAGTCTTGGTAAAGTTTTCTATAACATTTTACTTGCTTTAGTCGACCAATGGAACATACATGTGGACTGCAACAAAGTTGACTTTTATCACACGTCCTAGGCTTATGAATGTCAACAGTATGGTTAAACTTTCAGGGGGCATTGCATGACTGTAAACATGATTTACACAGACTTTTGTCTTCAATCATCTTCATGCCATATTGTACATAAACTACAGGAACCTTATCAACGCTGCTGATTATTCATACAATAAAAGTTCAAAGAGCCTTATAAAGACATACGTACCATCCATTAATACCGATGAAGAAATCCAGGTCTAATAATTCCGCTACTTCTGCTTTAGATCCAGTGAAAGAATGAACCTAGAATAACAGATAAAAATGATGATAATCACATTTTAAGTTGAAATCAAACTTTTCCTTCAACTTTTATATGTACCTGGGAAACTCATGAGAACAATGAGACCATTAATAGTACCTTGTTATTTCAGTATTTGAAAAATATATATATATTACACATGTAGTGCATGCTCTGGAGTTGAATATACCGTAATATGTGCATCGATAGTTTAGTGCATTATATGTCTCCGAGGCCGTAGGCCGAGGTGATATACAGTGCACGAAGGAAATTCTTAATCTATGAATGCACATTTTACGGTATATTTGACGACAATGAGCATGTACTATGTGTTATATAAGATGGGAATCGGAGCTCACCAAACTATAAACATAGCAACACCCATTAATAAAGTGCAACGAACTCCGTATTATCAATAATTTGTGAGTTATCGATACATTTTCCTATGGGATGTTGTACATAAATTAGCGTGCAATATAACGCGTTACATAGCACGGTCGTGGCCATATAACGATTTACGCAATGGCATCTGACCAATCAGAAACCTTGTTTCAAGTAACCCATCCCATATATAATTGTATAGAATTGGGCAGGGGCATAGACAGCAGGGGGGGGGGGGGGGATGACATGTACAATCATCCCCCTCCCAGGTTTTAGGGAAGGATGTTTGCTTACAATTAAACTGAATTCACATGTTTAGAAATGACAGGAACATCAATAATGATAATAATAATTATTATCATTATAACAACAACAATAACAACAGTAATAATGATAATAATAATTAGTAATGTATTATTATTATGCTTATGATTATACTTATCATCATCATCGTTAATGTGACTGAAATGACAATTACTATCACAATTATATATCGATCATTATTCTGATTTATGCAGTCATTACTTTTGGGTAATTTCGGTGCCGTCGCAGTTTTTCTGAAGTGGTGTAACAACAAAATTTGTTTAAAAAGATAAATAGCATGATGCAAATATGCAATAATGTGTGTCAGTCCATATTCTATATTCGTGTGTCACGGTGCGTATATCTTCTATTTATGTCTGTGCATTCGGGTGTATGTGTGTGGGTGTGTGTGGGTGTGTGTTTGTGTGTGAGGGTGGGTGTGCATGTGTGTGTATCTGTATACGAAATTGATCCTCGATTTCTCGTGAACAGCAAATCATCCCCCCCCCCCCAGGTGTAAGAACCTGTCTACGCCACTGGAATTAGGACCAATGGAATTACATGTACCTTCTTATAGCTGCTGTCAATTTGTTATATCAAAGCTCTTTGTAATGAGAGTCCACTGTACACAAAGATTATTCAAGGTAATGACTTAGATGGATACTGGAAAGTGTTCTTCTCAAAAAGGCAAGGTTTAGTTGATATGAAATCTTTCAATGATATCTGCAGAGCTTACATGTATGAGCTTTATAACAATGAGCTTCCTTTCTTGCCATGAGATCAATCACCCACTATTTAAAACTTAAATGGTTATTAAATGGTTGGCTATTTTTTACCTGACTGCTGAAAGAAAGCAGTTGTATGCTTGTTAGTAAGCAACAGGGGAAAGTAATAAAAAGTATTTAAAAAAAAATAATCATAATGAACCAAATGGATACAGCATTTTCCTTGAAAAACTTGCCAGGAATGATAAAAAGAAAGAAAGAAAGAAAGAAAGAAAAAAAAAAAAAAAAAACACTGCTGAAACTTACCACACCTCCTTTGACTTTGTCCCTATTCCTTTTCATAATATCTGAAAATAAAAGATTGAACAGAGATGAAATATGCAAAAAAAGAAAAGAAAAAAAAAGAAGACATAACAGATATGGTATCAGTGGGCAAAGTATTAATTGACTGAAACATTGTGAAAATGATGTTAATACATGTAAATGCATCAAACTTTGCTCTGGGCTCATAGGAATTCTCACCCTAAACTTTTCCCACCGTGTCATGATAATCATACAGTAGACCATTACGTGTAGTTGACTCTACAACCCACAATATACTTCAGACAATGTTGCAGTCTTGGTTATCATTACATAGGAAATCAGAGTTGGTAATGTATGTAATTATTGTGCATTAAGGTAAAATTGCCAGGCCACTGCAAAGGCACCATTCCTATAGAGTTTGGAGACTAATATAGAGATTGACTCATGGGTGGAAATCCAGGGGGATGGGGAGTATGATTCCCCACCCCCTCCTAACGATTTGGAAGGTGGGGTACATAATATCAAATGCCCCAACCACAATTTGGAGTGGTCCCAAAAGTTCTTTTTTTTTTTTTTCCTTCTTTTTTTTTTTGCTTGCTTGTCGGCAAATTGTAGAAGTATAAAAAAGGAAAATATCTAATGTGTCCCCCCACCTTTCAAGAAAGATTGCCACCCACGAATAGACTTGACTTGCTCACCATTAGGATGATTCTGATTGACATATGGGTGGAAATCCAGGGGGATGGGGAGTATGATTCCCCACCCCCTCCTAATGATTTGGAAGGTGGGGTACATAATATCAAATGCCCCAACCACAATTTGGAGTGGTCCCAAAAGTTGTTTGTTTTTTTTTTTCCTTTTTTTATTGCTTGCTTGTTGGCAAATTGTAGAAGTATAAAAAAGGAAAATATCTAATGTGTCCCCCCACCTTTCAAGAAAGATTTCCACCCATGAATAGACTTAACTTGCTCACCGTTAGGATGATTCTGGAGATAACCATATTTCAAAGATATATGGTTAAGATGATTCTGGGGATAACCATATTTCAAAGATAGTCTCCTATGGGGGAATTTGGTAATCTATTGAATGTTGAAGGCTATCAATTTAATAAAGACTCCACCTCCACAGATTTCTATCTTGTGTCAAACTTTATCTTTTGTTAATGGGCCATCAAAAGAGTATTTCTATGCTTTAAAGATTATTGCAATAGATTTGCATTTAGCTTTTACAATGTTTTTAAAGTGCAAAATGAATTAATGGACAATGCCTTTGTCTGGTTCCCCACCCATGATGAATTATTTTAGCTTCAAATTTTGTATGTTATACATATATGAAAGAAGAAGAAGTGAAAAATCAGCAAGTAGTGTTGTTTTTAATTACTGGATAGGGAACTTAAAATTTTTTTTGTCTTTAATCCATTTGATTTTGATTGTGGTATAACATGCCTTTTCCACTGACTCCTGCATATGCTACATGTATGTGATGCCAAGGTTTTGATAGGTATTTGACTGACTATTTTTACTGACCTACAAAGTCTTGATGTGAAGCTCTGCAGTGGAGGAACAGAGGGAGACTAGTTTCCTCAGCTATAACCATCTGTTTCTCAAAATACCTAGACAAATGCAAGATGAAACAAAGGAAATAAATTCAAAGCATGCATTTCTCTCCTCTTCCACATACGTCTGTGGGTCTATTCCATTTCCTGTTTGCTCTTGATAGTCATACTGTCTGTATTACTGAGAAAAACTTGTTGAAAAACATAATTTATTTGGGCTTTCACACTGAACTGACTAATGCATTCAATTGACTATTGGTGCTTAAGCATTGCTATAAAAAATCAACAGCTAGTTTTAAGAGAGTGAGCCTCATCATTTGGTCCGGATAAAGAAATTAAGAAAAATGATAATTGGTTGGTAGAGAAATGCAGTACAATTCATACAAAAAAGTGCAATAATTCAATTGTGAAATAAAGGCCAGATAAGCTGTAAATAATGCTTACTTTAGTTGAGTGTCTTTTGGGCAAAAGTGAAGTCTATCATAGTCTGCAAAATACAAATGAATTGGGTTATAAAACAATAGCTTGTTCTTAAAAGTTTGGAGAGAGAATTTTGTCAAAACCATTAAAGAAAAAAGAAGAAAGAGGATTTCACTGTCACGGCAATGGAATCTTGTTACAAACTAAGGCAGCAACGCTCAATGCATGTAGGCATACAACATAAATTGCAAACAAATATTCATTGATAGCAGACATAGAGAAAGAGAGAGAGAGAGAGAGAGAGAGAGATGGAGAAAGGGAAAGAAAAAAGAAGGGGATAGTAGAGAGAGAAAGAGAGAGAAAGAAAAGAGAGAAAAGGGGATGGGGGGGGGGGGTCTTTCATTAAAAACTTCTTTAAATTGAAAATACATATATGTAACATATACACATAGTTGAAGTCACAGACACATTCTTCATTTCTACTGAATGATTAGGCATCTTATCTTTATGTCTTTGTGTGAAAGAACACGTCTGGAACGCAAAATGGAAAATAATTGAAAATCAAATTTTTCAAACAATGCTTGATGATTCCACAGGTAGTATTTAGACCTTGTAAAATTGATATACGATCTTCTTGTGGTATGATCTTTCCTAAAATTCTATTTCAATATGTCGAAATAGACATTTTATTTTTTGCATTTTTGTATTATGCGTTCTGGACGCGTTCTTTCGCACAACGACATAAAGATAAAACGCCTTAGCCAATCATCACAAACCGTTGCCTTGTCTTTCAAAACTACCACTCACCCAGGCCGCACTCTCCAAATGCAACGACTTTCTGCTTGTTATTCTGTATCACTTCCAGAAGGTCATCTAAGTATTTCTCAGGGCCATCTGCATGTTTGTCAAACTCTGTACACCTGGTAGGGTGACACCCGACTGTGCTGTATAACGCATCTGGCAAAACCAAACAAAGTAAGTCAGTAATTATAGTACCATAAAAAAGCTTACTTTTTTATTTACTTATTAATCATTTCGCTTTATTTTGAATGAAATTAGTTAATAATGCAACAAGTTTGCATGAACTATGGAGGTGAAGTGGCTCTGTTGAAAGTAAAGTGTCTGCCTGTTGAACAGAAGATTATGGGTTCAAATCCAATCTGGGTGGATAACTAAATCCTGCCTGATGTGCCCCTTCCCCGTTTCATAGAAACAGGCCTATGTTGCAGAGGAAAAAACTCCATCCCTCTGACAGGATGATTAATGGAGGCTGTGTATGGAGGAGAGTCACCACCTGCACTATTTGAAGAAGAGTAGAGGGGAAATCCTGGTGTAGAGGTACACCTGCATATCCCAGTCAGTCCAGACGGGTCCGAAACACAAAATGGAAAAGTGATGAAAATCAGAATTTTTCAAACACAGATTGATCATTACATGGATAGCATGTAGACCTTGTAAATGAACATACAATCTTGCTGTGGAATGATATTGGCTGATATTTCTTTCCAATATGTCACAACAGACATTCTAGTTTTTCCATTTTTGCATTTTGCGTTCCGGACACGTTCTTTTGCACTATGCCTTATCAGCTCATGACTAAACCGACCTCAAAGATTACAATCGTAATACAATCCATTCACTTACCATTTGTTTTAGCTAATTCCAGTGCTTCCCTACTGTCTGTCAATGACCCACCTGTAACAATCATCTAAAACAAAAAAAACAAACAATTATAACAGAAAGAGGGAATTTGACAGCAAATTAAACTGATTCTGGGAGGAATTCTTAATCACGATCAGTATTTTTTTATGCTTCTTTGCTCCCAATAAAACATCAGAATAACTTTCAAAATCAATGAGTCAGGTTAGGTGAGAGGACAGGGGGCACAACTCCTTGTAAATGCACTTATCAGAGACCCTGGGTATTCCCCCTCCCCTCCCCCCCCCATGCAGCTTTTTTTGTTAATAAGGGGTCACTTTCAACAAGCCATTTAATTTGTGCTTCATGATCCTGTTGCTATTATGTATTATATCGCTTTGTAATTGATTTTTGTAATGTGTTTTCATAGTGGAAAATAAGGATTTGATTTGATTTGATTTGAGAATTATGGATGTGACAATGAAAACAGTAACTAATACATGTACATGTACATTTGGACGCCAGTCTCGTTTCATTTCATAATCATTACTAGAGTTTACCTTCTTCATACCAACTTTGAAAGCCCTTTGCAAGACATCTTGGAAATCATCTGAAATAAGATGAAAATGAAGAATAGGATTAAGTGTATATCTCCATTGATTTCAACTTATGACATTATTTCACAAAAAAACTTTACAGTAGTATTTAGTATATAAATTCCAGGCTTTTCCCTTAATGGTTGTCAGATTTTCCCCCTTAAACATATAGGATTTTGTTCAGATTGTGCGTTAGTTTTGTTAAATTTTTCTGCTTCTATTTTCAAACAATTTCTATTCAATTAAACAAGCTTAGGCTCAGGTACCCTTTATGTAATCTCTACACAGATACGTGTATCATACCCAATTAAGAGTCACTAAATAATATTCATGTATGATTATTTCATTAACCAAGGTGTTTATCTTTATGTCGTTGTGGCAAAGAATGCGTCCAGAACGCAAATTACAAATATGCAAAAATTAAAATGTCTATTTTGACATTTTGGAATAGAATTTTAGCTAAGATCATGCCACAAGTAGATCGTATATCAATTTACAAGGTCTGCATGCTACCCATGAAATTATCGATCATCGTATGAAAAAATTTGATTTTCAATAATTTTCCATTTTGCGTTCCGGACGCGTTCTTTCGCTCAATGACATAAAGATAAGATGCCTAACATGAACTTCGATTGTGTCTTTATAACTCAATGTTTCATTTACAAAACAAATAACTTTTCTTCCATCCAATTAGACATATGACTTGATGATAATATACCAAACATTTTGATAGACTCAAGCCCGAGTTATCTCACGTTAGTACTAGGTGAGTTAAAATCATAAATGAAAAAATGGAGGGTGAAATACCTTTGTGTTTCTGAGATTTATGGTATAGGCCTCTAAACATGCCATCTGAAAAAGCAAAGAGATACATTTAGCATTTGCTGCTCCCATCATGCTAAATCTTATCAGCAACATGACCCCATGAAAACTGGTATAAGTTATATTTTCATTGTTTTGTACATGCGGTGGACAAAGTCAGAGAGTTGTCTACTATAACAACATTGTGATATGAACATTGATTGCAATGTCTAAAATTCACAACTTTTTTATTACACATTCTATTTTATTAAAACTGTTATAAATCTGCTGTTTTCAAGTTTTTCAGCTTTTTTTGCAGAGTAACATGAAGAAAAAATAGTAATAAAAAAAACAAAAAACATGTAAAACTTACCAGTCAGGTTGACACCAATGTCTACAGAGAGAAAGTAGAAAATGAAACATTGTTATGTTTCCAAAGTGTGGCTTCTTGCTGCGATGCACCTGATTATTTCTTTTGACTTTAGATCAAAGTTTCTATTTTTGTTATAAGCTTGAGCATTATTTGTCTGCAAATATTTCGGGGGTGTTTCACAAAGAGTTAAGTTTGACTTAGGGTCATGTGTAAGTGCCAATGCACATCCGGTATTTAACGCATAATCTCATTGACAGACTTCCCAACAGCACATGTTCCCTGAGCATGATTTGACCACTACATGTACATTGATGCGCAATGTGCAGCATGCAACTGAGAATTCAAGGCTGCATTTCACGAAACCGTCATGAGTCTAAGTTCATGGACATCCCATTGAAATGTGTGTTAACTCTACAACACACGTTTCAATGGGATGTCCAAGAAGTTAGACTTATGACGGTTTCATGAAACAGCCCCCACGTGCGAATTTTAAGTCCAACTTAACTCTTTGTGAAACACCCCCAGGCTAAATATTGTTCCAGGTACATGTAACTGCAATGTAAACCTCTTTCACATTATCGTCACTGGGGTGACAAGACCTTGTACATGTATCGACATTTTTGGGTGAAATTTTTCTTTTCACAGTCTTATCGCCAGGAATACTTGGTGAATACTTAGAATGTATTTTAATTTTTCAAACCCTCACATGCCCATCTGCAGAGATTAGGCCACTCACTTGACCATCTCCATAGGCTATTATGCTAAGGAAGCCATGTTTTTTGGCTCTCCTGTACGTTCAACATTTTTTAAATACAAGGTTTTGTCACCTCAGCGACGATATACATGTATCATGTTGAGCATTATTTGATTTCAGCATATTCCATAGACCCCAGCCCAAACATTATCTAGGGCTGAGCACTAACACTGTAAATTCTACAATATCATTACACCCCCCTCCCCCCCTCCTCCCCCCCCCCCCCCCCCCCCGCTCTTTTTGTGTGGGGGGGCCACATTATTTGGTAAGATACAACAGTGAGAAGAGTTAAAGGGGAAAAAGATAAATTAATTAAAGAAAGCCACAAAAAGAAAGCAACCAAGTTCTACATGTAGAGCAAAAGATAATTTATAGACAGTGGCGTAACAGCCGGGGGGGCAGGGGGGCACTCTGCCCCCCCTGAAGGATTTCAGCGGGAAAATCCACCAAACCACCGGGAAAAAATGAAAGGGAGGGAAAGGAAGAAAAAAGAAGGGAGAAAGGGAAAGGAAGAAGGAGAAGAAAGGAAAAGAAGGAAGAAGAAAGGAAAAGAAAGAAGGAGAAAGGGAAAGAAAGAAGGAGAAAGGGAAAGGAAGAAGGAAAACGGGAAAGAAAAAGGAAAAAGGGGAGAAAGAAGAAGAGAGAGAGAGGGAAAAGAGGGAAAGGGGGAAAAAAGAAAAAAAGCAAAGGGAAACAAAAAGAAATGAGGGAAAATTTAATACCAAAACCCCGGAGTTTCCGGGTGCTCCACTCCCTGGACCCCCGCAGTGGCTTTCCCTGTAGACCCCCATCAGGGGGCCCTAAGCCAGAACCCTGGGCCCCTGGGCTTCGCAACAAGCAACTCGCGGTGCACTCAGCAGGCTCACCTCCGCATATTCTATTTCTAGACTCAGATACCGGGAAATTTTCGGCTCTGCCCCCCCCCCCCCCCCCCCCCCCGATAACAGGCAGAGAATTAAGAGGCCGGGAACAGTCAACGAACAATTCAAAGAAACGTCAGAGCTTCCGCGCTTCGCGCGGGAAGGGAAAATCACCATCCCTGCACCCTCCCCCTAGCATGCCTAGGGAGCGTGCTTTGCACTATTGTCCTCCTAAAATGAAATCCTAGCTACACCACTGATTCTAGACTTAATTACTGGGAAATTTTGGCTATGAGTATGCTCCCCCCCCCCCCCCGATAACAGGCAGAAAGCGTAAGAAGAGCGGGAACTGACAGCGAAAAAAACGTCGGAGCTTCCTGCACCCTCCCCCTAGGGAGCACTACCATCTCCCTAAAATAAAATCCTAGTAACGTCGCAGAAGATAGACTTAATTACCGACAACTAACACTTCAAAAAAACGTCGGAGCTTAAGTTCCGCGCTTTGCGCAGGAAGGGGGGGGGGAAACTCCCCCCTCCCTGCACCCTCCCCTCTAGGGAGCACTACATTGGCGTAAATTCCGGGGGGTGGGGGATCTATCACCCCCACTTGGGGAAGAGGGGGGATGGTGTGTACAAATTTTTCCCCCATGCAGACACACTTTTTAAGGAAGAAAACATATTTTAATTAATCAGTTAGTAAAAATTCTGAATATCTATCATAAACAACCATCATATATTAGAATTTCTGTTTGACAATGCTACTGAAAACTAAAAAGTGGTTATTTTTGGCTCGCTCGCTTCGCTCGCTCGTCAAAATCTTAGAATTTCCATCCAAAAATGCGATTAAAATCGAGAAAAGTGGTTATTTTTGGCTCGCTCGCTTTGCTCTTTCATCATATTTTAGAATTCTTATTCGAAAATGCAATTCAAAACCGGAAAAGTGGTTATTTTCTACTCGCTCGCTCGCAAAATGGATATCAAAATGTGTGTGAGAGGGAAAAATATCGTTAAAATAGTTTTTCATCACCCACTCTTCAAATTGGATTTACGCCGGTGGAGCACTACCGTCCTCCTAAAATGCAGTCGTAGCTACGCCACAGATTCTAGATATAGACTAGTTACCGGGAAATTTTGGGCTCTGCCCCCCCGATAACAGGTACCTGTTACGCCCCTGTTTATAGATACATGTAAGTGATCCATCAGAAAGAAAAGGAAGATGCACAAACTACATGGAAGCAAATGGACTGATTGCATAGGAAAAGATTTACAAAAAAAAAAAAGATAGTCTAGAGAGTTTTTATCAGTATCATTTTCAACATTGTGAGCAACATTGTTATTGCTACTGCTGATGCTATTTTTACTGTTATTGTTGTTTTTTATTACTATTTATTAAGTCTAAGACTAAGGCTCCCACTAGCATCACAGGCCTGCTTTGGAGAAAAATAAAGGGGAAAGGAAAAGAAAAAAAAGAAAGGTAAAAATAGAAAAGAAAAGATGAAAAGAAGAGGAAAAGAAAAAATAGCAGAAAAGGAATTTTAAAAGAAAAAAGAGGAACAAGATATAAAAGAATAAAAAAAAAAAGAAAACAGAAAAAAGAAACAGAAAACTAGAAAATAAAAGAGAAAAGAAAATAACTTAAGAGAGAGAGAGAGAAAGAAAAAAAGAAAAAAATCTCTAAAAAAAGTATAGACCTCTAGTCTGCAAGTATATGAATCAGTATGATTGAAAAAATATATATAAGAAAAGTGGTGGAAAAATGGTCAATTTTGACTGCTTGCCTCCCCCCCCCCCAAAAAAAAATAGAAGAGCACAAGAAAAGTTACAAAAAAAAAAATAAACACAAACAATAACCACCACGATCAGACAACTACTATGGCATGGGTATGAGCCATGACCCCAACAATAAAACAAAAGCATAAACTTAAGGCAGTGTATGCAGCCACACGCTTGTCTTTACCTTACAGCCACACATGTGTGGTTGTATCCACAGCATCGACATTAGGATATGGCCACACTCGTCTGAATTCTCACTTGTACTCCGTGCCGTGACAGCTATCGCTAATGTATGCACAAGCGATGTGTATTCATGTGATCGATGGTAATGCAACTTGCATAAATTTGATTGTCACAAAGGTTTTATCTCTCGATTTCACTTATTGCACAAACAATATTTTCACTTCATTCTCACCTGATCGACAAACATGTGAAAATAATGAAGTAAAAATATTGTTTGTATGTCAGTGAATTTCAAGTGATGATCCAAGATGCCGGCCAAGATCCCGGGCCAAGATGTAAGTTGCAATATCGTCGCATGAATACACATCGCTTGTGCAGTGCATGTAGTATGTACACTAGTAGCGATAGCTTTTGCGGCACAGAGTACAAGTGAGAATTCAGACGAGTGTGGCTGTATCCTAATGTCGATGATGTGGATACAACCTCCCGTAGATCAAAACGTCAAAACGGCGTTTTGAATAGCGAAACTAATTGCTGACGCAAACACAAAATACACTGACTTAGATCTTCTATAACAGAGGAGAAAAGTTTTGATTTTACTTACCAGCAATGTTCCTGAGGCTCTCACTTTTCCCCTTTCTGCTTTATTATCTGATAAATGAACCGAAAATGGTGAATTTTAAGAAGAAAACTGATGCTTATCAGAATCGTAGGTCGACAGCTTTCCATCGAGTAACCACTAGAAAAGCATGCAATGTAGTGTCTACTGGAATTGTCACTTCCACGGTACTAGGTCAATTGACTTAGTACACAGTATGAGTGGATACAACCACAAGCGTGTGGCCGTAAGGTAAAGACACACGCGTGTGGCTGTATACTGGGGCGCGTTTCATGAAACCGTCATAACTACAAGATCAACGACATCTCAGAGTTTTCGGTCATCTTCTCTGCTAAGTGTTTCACAAAGCCGTCTTTGCCAAGACCAGCGACAACTTCCCTGACAAATGACTTGTCGCTCCTCCGAACATGTCATATCTTTTTAGCACGCCATCACAGGTCACCTTTTCGTCGGCTATGGGCAGCTCGCGGGCAGCGAAAAATAAGGAATCTTTATTTATTAAATACAAATATTTCTTAAGTTGCAGACTCTCATTCCATAACCAGCTATTACTGATGTTGATATAAAAGTATAAATGAAATAACCTATATGTCTCAGCGACGTTTTAACCCTCTAGCAAGTAATTGTGATTAATATTGATTATCCTCCCATCAGTTTCCCATAGAAAACGGAGCAGTCTGTATTTACAGGCCCGTAAGTACGATGACAATTCAACACGTATGAACTTCTTCCCCATTTCCCTTTTTTGCAACTACAATGTTTATTGAAATCATATAAAATTTATTCTTTAATGAATTAATGTCAAAATTTCGATCGCAGAATATACCAATTCAGTATTTTTCAAAAATTAAAACAAAATATGGGTCTGCTTTCAACAATTTGTCAATTACGGTGTCCTCTTAATTACAAATCTAAATTCGCAAAGCGCAACAGCAGCTTTTTGTTTATTAATTTTAGAAATTCTCAGATATCACAATTAATATAGTTTTTCACGTGAATGCAACGTTTGTATTATGTTTATCAAATCCCATTGATGCTTTCTATACTTTTCCAACAATTAGAGCAAAGTTAAGTCTAAATTGTATTGGAATGATTGATAATAAATCCAGTGGATTGTGATCAAGGCTATCTTTTTCAGCCGATAGTATCGATATCTTGGATTTGTGAGATGTCAGGCTTTCGTGAAACACTTTGTCAGGTCCATGACATCTCCGTAGATCATCGACAAGAATTATGACTGTCATGGAGTTGGCTTCATGAAACGCGCCCCTGGCTGCCTAAAGTCTAAACTAGATTCTCCAAGAAGAAGAACATGAACAAGAAGAAGAACATGAACAAGAAGAAGAACAGACTTTTATAACAGCAGTTAGCATGGATGCGTCTGGACTACTGAAGAGGACATTTTGCTGACCCAATCATACAGATACACGAAGATAGCCATTGCAATTTGCATAGACCTCTATTATTATTGCGGAACGTCAGCAATTTCATGTCATGACACACACACGAAATTGAAGGTCTGGGGCATAGAATCTACCTGTCTACGGGTAACAAAAACCACCCAATTAAAACAGTCCAAAAATAGTCCGTTTCGAATCTCAGATAATATTTGTGTCAAAATTACTTAGCTTCATTTAAAAATTCATGCTGATGTTATTTTCAAGGGGGGGTGAATTTTAGATATCATGAAATAAGTTTGAGAGTTTATACTCACCGATGAATCGACGAGTGTTTCCATAGGAGGCTGCCATTTTTATTCGCTTAGCCTGATGTCAAAGCTTTTTATTTTGAACTCATGGCCTACATGCCCTTTTTTTCTATTCTTAGATAGTATTAACCAGTCACAGACCATACTAGACATATTATATAGTGGGAGTTTTTGTCCATAGGTTCATTAGCTTCGTGCTGTATGTTTTTCTCTAAATGTAAATCACCATGTAATTCAGATTTTAATTGTGAAATTGAATTATTGAAGGCATGCGCCTTGGATATATCTAAAGAGTAATAAAAAAAATTTTTTTTTAAAGTGGGATTGAGAGCTAGAGGGACAGAGTACTTACTGAGTGGGCGTGGCACTTGGGCACATGTGATTGATTGTTCATGGTGGTATGTTCTGTCCTTTGGTCCCGTCTCTGTCAGAGCTCAGCTAGGGGCCCCACGGGTCCGGAGGAGGGGAGGGGAGTTAGAGGCGGGGGGGGGGGGGGGGGCACTCGACCCCCAAAGTCATTCTCAATTTGCATAACATAACAAAACATAATTAAATGGGAAAATGAAACATTAAATAAACACAAAAACAAAAAACAAAAAAGAAAATGAGCATGTCATATTAGGTAAAGAAAAAGAAACAAAACAAAACAAAATAAAACAAAACAAAACAACGCCACAGGCCAATTCAGAATATAATACAACAATTTTTCGAAATATATAACAAAACAACAAAAATGATAGTAATAATTATGTTTCAACAGTGTAATCTCTTAAAATTGTGTACATATTACTTAAATTAGTCCTTGGGACTACTAACTTTTGGAAAAGGGGGTCACTGGAACTGGATTTCAATACAAATATGATGCTACTGAACTGGTTATTCTGGATAGCACGAATTGACTCCAGATTATCTGTGCCCCATGGGTCCCACCATAAAACATGATTAAAAATCGTAAGGTTGGTTAGAATATGAACCGATCACTGTGGGTTTAAAAAAAAAAAATCGACATGTGTTGTTTAACCAACATTCGGTCGATTCAGTGAAGGGCTTGTAGTATGTGGATCCCTCAAATAATTTTCTCAACATGAAAAAAAAAAAGGCATACACTGGAGCGGAAATCGGAGTGTAAACATGGGGGTCCTCTCCGCGGCACACACCCATCCAATACTAGGCATAGGCCTACACTTTTCTCTTTTTCAATTAACAGTAATATTTAAACTTGCGGTACTGAAATAAATTATGTGCTCATAATTCGCATGCATAGACTACCCCGCCCTCTCTTCCCCTTTCAAAAACTCTCCGGGAATATAGTTTTACTTTCTGCGTTAACATGCAGTGGGTCACTTCTCAGGTGATGGTTTTGTAATGTTGGGGTGATTTTTTGAGGTGGTGCTCAGCATCCCCCAAAGGGTCATTTTTGTGCAGGGGTGCTGCAGCACCCCCTGATTTTTATGAGGGGTAACAAAGCATCCATCAGATTAAGTTATTTTCCCATCCCAAGTTCATCATCACCTTATAATTTTCTTTATGCCACAGTCATCATGGTCATGACAGAAGATTGAAATATGACACACTGATGACTGATCGGCGCACAATGCGCGGAGCTTTTTGTGCACATCATTTTATATAGCTGTGTTTGGGGGGTGGGGGTCGCTGACTTTGCTCGCTCATAAAAACAGAATGGTTTCGGACAGTGCATGAGCGATGTACCTAAATGGGGAGTCATATTCAGCAGTGACAACCCAATTCACTGAAGGCCCGCGAGACCGAAAATACTAGTAGCACATTGTAATCTATAATATATATATCACACCACTCTGACCAATTCCTGTGCCAGAAGGAAGTTTAATAATTACTGAGGGATAGCGAGGACTAAACATGCTAAAGGAGACATAATTATTTCATCACACCGATAGCGCATTATTTGTGATGAAGGAAAATACGATACGAGAAAAGTCGACCTCGCGGGCCTTCGGTCAAGTGGGTGGACCCCTATTCTATTCAGCACGCGGGTGATCGAATAGATTAATTAGATATCTTATAAGCCTATGTATTTCGATGATGAAATTAATAACACAATGAAAAAGAGTATATTTTCCTCGCTCGCTGCGCTCGCTCGTTGAATATTATTGTTTAATGGTTGTTGAAAGCAAAGGAAGTGGGCAACTGAGGTGACCGAATCATAAATTTAGATGCTTCTTATGCACGCACTGTAATTCACCGAAGAGGTCACGTATACTACTTCTCCCATCAAAAAGAGCGTGTGTTACCTGGCTGGATTCGCTCTCTCGTAATATTTAGAAACAGGTTGGTTTCGGACAGCAAACAATAGACTAGGGACGTGCTAAAAATAGAGTTACTGGCAGCGAGGTGACCAGTTTTGAGATATGATATAGGCATATAGTGCTTCGATAGTGTATTTTGATTATTCATTTCATTGCAAACAAAGTTGTAATATTTGGCTCGATCGCTTCGCTCGCTCACAAAATCTGAAAACAGGGTACGTGGTATCTAGCAAGGTGCAAAAATAAAGTCATAACGGTAGCAAGGTGACCATATCATTCCGATATACAGTGTATTTCGATGACAAAATAACACTTCTTTTATAACAAGAATGGCTATTTGTGGCTCGCTTGCTTCGCTCGCTCGCAAAACTAAAAAAACAGGGTGGTTCATAATCTAGAAAGAAACGTCAACCTCCCCCCCCCCCAAAAAAAAAAACAGCTTTGCACCCCCTAAATATATTCTAATAATAAAAATCGACATCTGCGATATTGTTTAATTACAATTTCTTGTGTTTTGTGTGAGAGGCCCGGGGTACTTAAATTACTAGTAGACTAAGAATGCGGCATAACTGTCGGCAAATCGAAGTCTCACCCCCCCCCCCCCCCCCGCTTTCATGTTACCCAAATACAGAAACGTTGCTTGCTTACGGTGCGATAACCTGTTGTGGCTCAGAGGCTCAGGGGTCCTGTGAATAAAAAAAAAATCGTTCCCAGGGGCCTGCACGTACGGTTATCAGAAAGATCAGGAAATCAATCAAACAATCATTCATGAACAGGCCAATCAATAATTCCATAAATCCGATGAGCAGTTAACCGTAGCACGTCATAATATTTACACTCATTCAATCCCAAAGACAAGTGTGTTGACACAACTGAAAAGACTGCAATCTGCAATCACGTAAATGTTTAACTTTCATGCATGTGACTAATATTTAAACATTTCTTTCAGGGGCCGCGGAGCCCCTCCCCCACACTTTTTTTTGAGCAGACACGTTGGCCTCTATACAATAATGCGGCATTGATTATGCTTGTTCGTACGCAGCCCTCCTCCCCCCCCCCCCCCCTCACTTTAAAAAACGCTCCTGTCTTTGATGGAATTAAGAGACTTAACATTTTAGCACTAATTTTTACCTTGTTGTTTCGTTTGGCAGGTGGAAGAAAGGCTCGACAAAACTTTGTTTCATTGCATTTTGTCATTGACGTAAAGAGGAATAACACGTTTGTATTCGTATAACAGATTTTGATGGAACTTTTTAAAAACTATTTCTTCTCTCTCATGATCCTCTCTATTCATTAAAATGGATTTTTCCAAACGTTTCATTTTCCTTTCAAAATATATTTTATGCTTTGTATTACTTTGGAAATAAAACTTGAACTTGAACTTGAACTTGGTAACTATGAAAAATTCATGAAAATAGTCTTAATGCCTAGATAGCAAGAATTATTCCAACTGTAAACTTTTTTTGGGAATAAGCACTGTAGTTTTAATAGCGTTCCTCGACGAACCTTGGCGACGACCTTCGGACCGAACATGAATGCCCAGGCTTGCATGTGAATGCCCTTGATGTTTGAACTGTAAAAAACAGAAAGCGTAATGAAAGCATGATCTTTATGACGATGAAAATTGAGTTCATAACTTATGACGGAGGTGTAACTTGTTCAGGACTCTTGGGAACTTTGGATAGAGGTTTCTGCATGCGAGCACATTTTGGGAACTTTCACTGAAGGTAAAATAACTGCCTTTATGTTTTTCATTGCTGTGGAGAAATGCTGTATGGCAGGAAGCCTCATATAATTCGTTGGAATCAAGGAAAGACAAAAATATTTGCTATAATTATGCTCCGAGCCTGTATATAAGAGGGGCGGGCCATAACTTGCAGAAATATGCAGCGCATTTGCAGGAAGACAAAAAAGATGCATTAGGCCTATTTTTTTCCGTTTCATTTTTTTTCCATTTTCAACTTTAAATAAAATACATATATTAGAATAATATCATCGTCAAAAAAATGGACAAAATAAGAAAAAAATACAATAGAATTTTAAAAATTAAGTATGTAGATAAATGTTGGAAAATGTTGAAAATCGAGGGGAATGCTAAAAAGCTAAGCTTGTATTTGTGCAAACCCCTCAAAAGAAGAAAAAAAACTTCGTTTATGCAATTTATCATTGCTTCTTTGATACGCTTACAGAGACACAAAAACCTATCACTACAAAATGGAGACGGAAAACAGATAAAAACGAATACAACATCACAAGAAACGCACACTTGCACAAACAAACAAACAAATAAATATACACAAATACAGAAAAAAAAACAAAGATCGTTGGCTTACAATAATTTAAGAAAAAAAAGGAACATATTTCGAAAGCATGCGCAGTATTGTTCTCGCTATAGATGACCATATTAAAACCGGGATGACCCCTGTAATGAGCTTATGAGAATGAGAGGAATCAGTATTTAACGGGTTAATGACGCCAGCTGATTTCACTTTTTTGATTTTATGAACGAGTATTTTTTCTTTTTTAACAGTGAGAAACTTTATCTATTCGCATTTTTTTTTCTTCTTTATTTGGAGGTAGGAGTAAGAACAGTGGCGTAATGAGCAAAAACTTTTTTTTTTTTTCAGGGGGGGGGGGGGGGAGGTATGTCTAATTGAGGCCTGTACATCATCCGCAAACAAACAAAAAAAAGTAAACGAAAATGCAGAAAAGGATTGTTTTCAGCACCAGGCGAAGATCCCGTTAAGGGTATCAAAGACCGGAAAAATCTGGAAAGGGGGTATCGAATTCAGACGTATGATGATAGTCTTTGGATAAAACCCCTGTTAAGGGTAGGATATGTCAGACATGTTTCCCAGTGTAGGGTATTAAAACCACTCCTGCTTTAATCCCGGTTTAGGGTGCTTTTCAGATGTAATTTGCGCGGATGATATACAGGACTTAATGAGGGAGCGGGGGGAGTAAAAGGAAGGGGGGGGATGGGAAATCGTGTCATTTTAGTAATATTTGTAAATCACTGGTATCGAATTAGAAATAAACCACGATGGAATTTTATTTGGGGAAGCAACTGCCCTAAGCACCCCCCCCCCCCCGCCCCAATCAGTACGCCACTGGGTAAGGTCCAGGGCCGGTATTCAATTCAATACTTCGATTGAGTAAATCTTTTACTAAGTATTTTACTTGGCTAAGAAATTTGTTAAGTCGTATTCAATTCAATATTTTGAATTTTATTTTTGTAAGCCAACTTTAAGCCAAAATTCTTTCTGATAAGCATTAGAGTAAAATACTTAGCCAAAATATTGAATTGAATACCAAATTTTTCTAAGTATTTCATCTAAGTAAAAAACTAAGACAAATACTCATATTTCTGACTTAAGTATTGAACTGAATACCGGCCCAGGTTTCCAAACCTCAGACTCTGATCGTGGTAAATTTATGATAATAAAAAAGAAAATCACCATAACACTTAAATCGTTCCAAGTAATCAAATCAGGAGCATCGCTTGACCGTTGTGAATGGAGTGGAGGAAAAGGGGGGGGGGGTGGGGGTTGACCAGATTTGCGGATACGCAGTTAGACAGTTCCCCTCCCCCATACAAGAAGCGTTTCCAAATTTTCAAAATTATGGACGAGTTTTTTTTTCGACAAGCAGCCTAAGCATTTTTTGTTTTGTTTTATTTATTC
>CM057164.1:8026655-8034155 GCA_029962745.1 Echinometra lucunter
ACCTCTTGCGAGAGCAAATGTGCCTGTTTGGAGACCTGCGTCCTTGGAAACTCAAAGAGGTGTGGGAAATATTAAAATAGCAGCTAGTGCTTGAAAAATAAAGGTGCCTTGCTAAAGAAGTGCTCTACATGTATTTTTTTTTTAAGCTATGCATTTCTTGAATTTATTCTGCATGAATATACCCTTCCCATCAGTGGATTTCTTGCAGATATTTGAAGATTGTAAAATGATACTCCTGACATTGTTTTATGGACCATTTACATGTACATGTATGTCAGACAGCTGATGCCATTCCTTTATTTTTGGCCAAGGATATGGGATCTGAAATCACTTTATGATGTACTCTTTAACATTGCTTTATGATATACACTTTAGAAGCAACATGTGAGCTTTGGCAACTCTGTCTTGAGGAGCTACTTAAGCAGTACCTGAAGGGTTTTAGGGAGCTCTTGTATTTTTTTTCTTCAGGGAAATTACTCAAGTAGAAAGAGATGTGAAATTATTCAATGACCAGAGGATATGGACCAGACACCTCTTAAAGGGGGTACCCAATGCTGAAACAATGTTAGTTCATTTAAAAGAGCATGATTTTATTAGCAGAAAGTCATCTGCCTAAGGTTTTTTAAAAAGTCGTGTTGCGTAGGAAACCCCGAAATGTGGTAAGATTTCAGGATATTTTTGACCCCTCAGCTGTAACCCAGTTTCAACTGGGTACCCACTTTGACATCAAAATGACGTCAGAGTGGGTACCTTGTCGCACAATTCTAGCAAAATGCGCGCAAGTTATAATACATATAGTACAGTCTAGCGCGCAGCACAACTGCAATGCGCGAAGCTGGGTACCCACTTTTACGTCATACCTCATACTCAAATTTTTTGGTCAACTCTTGACTTTTTAATGAGAAAATTAGCCAAAATTTATTGATTTCAATTGAAAATCATCATATTTTTAATGTCATTCTTCTTAGAATTCTATTTTCTATCTTATATCTTTTTTTTTTTTTTTACCATTGTGTAATCACTTTAAAGACACTCAGTTGTGGGCTTTCATGGGCAATTTGACACCATTGGGGTGCTTACCCAGTAAGAGTTGTTGTCCATCACCCAGAGTGGAATTGAGTTTTATGACCAACAGACCTTATGTAATGCTCTGTATATTCCACCCGTTGCCCCATATGGTGAAGTCATTATCGCACTTTCCCTGGCCTGAAAATGCCCGAAGCAGGCTGAAGAATGTCTGTGGTGGGGCAGCTTGTTTGCTGTGCTCCAGAGATGTAGCTCTATTACAGGTATTTCCAGTGCTTTACTGGTGTCAGTAAAATGATCCACTCTCCATGGAAGCCCACGACTGGGTGTCTTTAACCCAAATGATACAGAATATTTTGCAAGTCCTTTACATTTCCTAAATGAGATGGAGAATGGAGAGACAGGAGCCACCATATGAAAAAAGGGGGCTTTCCATGTATTGTACTTGAATAGCACCGGCGTAGCCAGGATTTCATTTTTAGGGGGCGGAAGTGTGCGAAGTACATGAGAGTGTGACGTGCTCCCCCAGGGGGGAGGGTGCAAGGATGGCTAGTTTACCCCCTCCTGCGCGAAGCGCAGAATCTTTGAAGTTTCTTTATCATCGTTCCTTATCTGCTCCTTCTCTTCCTACATTCTCTCATCCTTTTCTCTTCTCTTTTTAAAATAATTTTCTTGCGTTTTTTTTTGGGGGGGGGGGAGGGTGACTGCCCCCATTGCCCCCTAGTTACGTGGGTGTTGTATAGCAAATTTGATCTATTTGTAAACTGTAATGTAATATACCTTAGCTAGCTTAATGAAGCAGAGAAGCATGACACGACATCTGGAATGCACTCAATACCGATATGTATGCATTTTCTGTCTTTTCATGCCACTATGTGTCATTATTAAAGCTGGTTACCTACCAAATCATCAAGTCTTGTTTATAGACCAATTCCATCCGATTTTGAATTTGGCCCTCTATCAGCGAGGCGTTAGCTGCAGTGTGTGATAGTGCATTGTGCATTTGGTCTATGCTCAAAGAAACTCCTGCAAGACCATATTTGTTCTATATGTGAATTCTATGCTGCATGCATGTCTGTGAATTCTATGTCTTTATTACCAGCTATAAACAAGTTTCAGTATTATTCATTTTATACCAAAGAAAATTTATCAGTAAAAAATGCTTGTATACATATAATGGTGTATTCATTCTGTCAAATCTTGTTCTATCCTATTCCATCCATTTTAAAAGCGTGGGTGGAATAGTGAAATTGAATACATGTACACAATACTGTCTATGATATGCATTTTACGTTCCGAGCCCATTTCATAAAACTTGTTATCAATAACAAGTTGCAATAACTGTTATAAGTTACTGAAATCCTTGCATGTGATTGGCTGATAGCAAATTTGTCATCTAGAAATGTGGCAGCTGTTACTGATAACAAGTTTTATGAAACTGGGCCCAAGTGGAGTCAGAAAAGTGCTCGTGAACGATAATGTACAATTATTTCTAATATTCATGTAATTTATGATGTATTGAATAATATTTGTTTGAATGTTATCTGCAAATATAATTGGGTCATTCCTTAAGGTCGAGGCAGCAAGTCACATAATGAATATGTACAACTATTTATCTTATAATTTCTGCTATAGCGTTGAATGATATTTGTGTGAAGGTTTAAAGCTGTAGAAAAAATCGGGTCATTCCATCGGGTTGAGCACAAGATGTTCATGTAGCGGAGGTACATGTACATGTATCAATCAACCATCTCACACCATGAAGAGAAATTCAGATGTTGCTAAGTTTTGTAGTGTATAGAAGGTAGCTCCCCTGCCATCATAATCATGTTTGAATTGGAAATCTTTTATGGATTTCTTGCAACCAAAATTATTGTTGTTTTGTTGTTGTTTTAGTATTTTTTTGTTTTGGTTTGGTTTTTTTTTAGCTCATTTCCGTGGACGTCACATGTGTAATAGAACTCTGCTGTCTGAAATGAGAAGTAAACCCTCTTGGGATACCATTATTAGGTGAAGCCATTATAGGCAGATGCTTGCTAGCTTGAATTAAACATGTTTTTATTTCTCAATTCTGGTAGGTCACAAAAGCTTACCCAACCCTATGGAATCGCCGATTTGCTAATTTTAGGCATTGGTCAGTGGTCAAATCTTTCTGTCAATGGTAATGATAACAAGATTACTCCTTAAAATGACACTGTAGAGCTGCCCTCCTATAAACAAATTACATTCATGTACACACCCAGTGTGAAGGCAAGTCTTTAATCTGAAAATCTTGATGTTGTTATTGCTATCAGACAAATGTAACTCAGGCCTTATGTAGTTGTAGCTTGCTTGAACCAAAGATATCTGAATTCCAAGAATTCCAAGAATTGCTATTATACAAGTATTACATTCTACTCTTACTTATATCATGTTCTATGATTTATGTCACATTGTTAATCTGATGCCAAAGATAACTTGGGCTGGGATGTATGCAAAATGTGTGTTATAAATCAAATCGTATTCAACATTAGAATATTTAGATAGCATTGAGCTGATGGTCACTTGTTAGCATTTTAATTTGATAAATATCAGCAGCATGCCTTTTTGAGCAATTTTAAATCTACCAAAGAGAAAACTTTGATTCTGTGAATTGCTATTGTATGTGTATTATGATCTGTACATGAGTCATAATTTCAAAGATGTTTGAATTTAGATCACTGGAATTCCGTGAATTGCTAATATATATATTATCATTTTGTTATTATTATTATTACTGTTATTATTTGTTTGGCATCACCTATGCCTGGGATGCAAAAAGGGAACTGAATCACTGTGACCCTTGACTCCTTCCTCTTGATTTGGGGGGAGGGGGGGGGGGAATGTGAACTACTACACCGGGGTTTCCCCCTAGCCTTATAAGAATAGTGCAGTGGGTTCTTAACGTGCAAAGGTGGTGACTCTCCTGTACACGGGGCCTCCCTTCAACGTCCTGTCTTAGGGACAGAGTGTTTTCCACTGTAACAAAGCCTGTGTCTATGAAACAGGAGGGGCATGTTAACACACAACGTAGGATTCAGTTGTTTGCCTTGGTTGGACTCGAACCCACGATCTTTGGTTCGACAGGCAAACTCTTTTCCGACTGAGCCAACTCGCTCCCTTTGTTCTATGAGTTATGTCACGTTGTTTATAGCTGTATTTGAATAGCATGATTTGATCCTTATCTACTAACTTTATTAAATAGCAGCAGCATGCCTTTCAGATTAATTTGAAATATACCAAAGAGAACTATACGTGTCATTTTGTGAATGCCTGTTGTATGAGTATTGAATTCTGTTTAGTAAATGCATGCACAATTGCTGGAACCGAATATTTGAAATTAAATCGCTAGAATTCCACAGAGTTCTAGTATTACATTCGACTTATAAGCAGAAGTATTATATCATGTAATTCATGTTCTGTCACAGTGTTTATTAACTGTATTAATGTGATGGTTACTTGATCACATGTAATATTAATGAAATAGCAGCACCATGTTTTTTAGCAATTTGAAATGTACAAAATAGAACTAAAAAATATACAATTTGCTGAATTGCTGTTGTATGCGGATTGAATTCTATTCAATACAGTATGATAACATACGACATGATATATTCCTTGATATTTGTTGGGCAATCAATGAAAGAGAATTGCTCAGAGGATTATTTGTTCCTTTTTTTTATTTGGAAAGTTGCCTTGAAAGTGTGAATTCATGATCCTCTGAAACCTATCATAGCATTAGGTGCCTGTAGTATTTTATTCTTTCTTTATGCATCCTTCATTCTGTGGCCATTGGGTTTGCTGCAAAAAGTGTGTTTCATGACCATACACTACTATGTCAGGATTCATTGTTAGATTAT
The DNA here is from genome assembly GCA_029962745.1 of Echinometra lucunter. Taxonomy (NCBI): domain Eukaryota; kingdom Metazoa; phylum Echinodermata; class Echinoidea; order Camarodonta; family Echinometridae; genus Echinometra; species Echinometra lucunter. The sequence goes on from CM057164.1 coordinate 8,031,560, forward strand.
CATTACTTGCTGAAAATTGGTGGGTTTTTTTCAGTAATCATGGACAGGTGCTGTACATATTACACTGTTTGATTCTGCATGTTCTTCTGTTGTGCAGTTATCAAGGGATAAATCAAATGAAACTGCCAAGTCAGCCATTTGTGATGAAAGTGTTATTTATGTATTCTGTGCATGAAATATGCTATGCTGGTAAATTTACATCAATTCTTCAATCATTGAAAATTGTTGTGTCAGTAATCATGTTAAGGTGTTGTACATGTTGGACTGTTTGATTATACATGTTCTTCTGTTGTGCATTTACATGTTTCAAGGGATCAGCATAAAAGCTTATTTTGCTGGTCCTTTTGACAAATATTGCAATGTAATACTTTCCAAGCTAATATTTTAGTTTACAAATTCAAATGAAAACTGCCATCTGTGATAACAGTATTATTCATGCGTTATGTGCATTAAAGTTTACAAATTAAAATGCAAACTGCCATCTGTGATAACAGTATTATTCATGCATTATGTGCATTAAAGTTTGCAAATTAAAATGAAAACTGCCATCTGTGATAAAAGTATTATTCATGCGTTATGTGCGTTAAAGTTTACAAATTAAAATGAAAACTGCCATCTGTGATAAAAGTATTATTCATACGTTATGTGCATTAAAGTTTACAAATTAAAATGAAAACTGCCATCTGTGATAAAAGTATTATTCATGCATTATGTGCATTAAAGTTTACAAATTAAAATGAAAACTGCCATCTGTGATGAAAGTATTATTTATGTATTCTATGCATGAAATTTGCTTTGGTGGTAAATTTACTTCTGTTTTTAAGCGTTATTTCATTTCAGTGTTAAATCATTTTGGTATGGCGTTCAGTATTGCAATGACATAACTTTGATGGTTTTGTCTTTTTAATACCACTCCTTTCTCTTTTGATGAAAACATAGTTTACTTTGGATCGGGAGAGGTTATTTTGTGCATAGCTTGACTTCATTTATATTTTGCTATTTTTTCACCCAAAATGTTGCTTTCAAAATGCATTTGATACAATTTGTTGCTTTGTGTTAGATTGTATGTAATTTTATCATTAATCTTGATTGGCATCAGTTTTGTGAAAGGACATGGGGAAATTGTACAAAAGACATGTCCGACCTAATGTGAGGCAGTGAGAGAGGGAGAGATAGAGAAGGAGAATGCTGTTCAATGAGAATGGAGGGAGATATGTTACAAGAGAGAGGGGGAGAGAGAGATAGAGAGGGAAAGACTGGGGAGAGGGGCAGGTAGGAAGGGAGAGAGAGAGAGAGAGAGAGAGAGAGAGAGAGAGAGAGAGATACCCATTGAAATGACAAAAGGGGAGAGAAAAAAAGCGAGAATCAAGATGATAGGAACCACGGGTGGGGGGGGGGGTTGTGTATGTGTTTTTTTTTTGTTTTTTTTTTTTTTTGTTTTTGTTATCAATTATCACTGCATCAAGTTTCCTGAAATATCTAGCCGATATTCACCCATTACGCCACTGTCAGCATAGTCTCTTCCACAAACTGGTCAATGGCATAGAGATGTCAATAGGATCTACATGTACACCATCTACGGGTGGGTGAATGCAAAGGATATACGGATAAAATCACTAAATATGTTCAGATCTATAGTATTGCATGTACTTCCAGCATGGTTAGGATCCATTCTGCAGTCTTACCCTAATTGATGGCCTTATTGATTCGCATATCATACTCAGTAAAACTGGTGCCTTCCGCCGAGCCTCCCCCCCCCCCCCTCCCCCGCCACCAATCTAAAATTATGGCCCCTTCAGTGGTTGGGTACATGCTACATGACTTTGTACATCTGACACAATACCTCAAGTCACCTAAGAAAATGGCAAAGCCTTGGGCGTCACTCTGTTTTTTAATTGGGAGGTGGGGGGGGGGGCAAAAAAAAAACCGGTCCTCAGCTTAAAAATTGGTGAGGGAGGACATACACACACACAAAAAAAAAAAAAAAACTGCTGACAAGCAAAATAAAAGAATAAAAAGGGATCCTCAGCTTATAATTTTGATGGGGGATATGAAATGAGGAGGGGCACACATCAATAATTTTCCTGAGAAGCAAATAAAAAGAGTTTATTTGGGGGTTTTTTGTGTTTTTTTTGGGGGGGGCGGGGGTGTTTTTTTAGGGGACCTATATCCTATTGTGTCTCAACCTTGAAAGTTTTTGGGGACGTGTCCTCTGTCTACCCCCAGCTGACGCCCATAGTCTCTGCCGCTGAGCGAGTTGAAAATCATGGGATTCAATTTGTAATGAAAAATGATGGTATTAATTGATGAATGAAATAAGATAAAGACTGAAGGTATACAAGTTGAAAATAAAAATCTGAGATACTCTTTCTGAGTAGGCTTAGGTGATGATTTTAATCACTGGAGAAATCGTTCATTCTGTTCAATGTATTTGAATGTTTTGCATGTTTGTTTTGTTGTTTTTGTTTTGCTTGGTTTTTTTTTTAAACCTCGGTACCTATTTCAGTGAAATACTACTATGGTACAAGGTATAACTTGGCATGAAATGGCACATGCATGTATACGTCATGTTTACTAATCAGGGGGGTGTTTCACA